>OZ022525.1:14934441-15525635 GCA_963989415.1 Cerceris ruficornis
GACCCCAGATAAATTTCCGTCAAGGACGTCCGGAGGGTCGTAGCTTTTTGCGTGTCGCGTAATTAAATGCGGATCGTCGACTTTAAGAATCTGCCGAAGGGCGGAGCGGCTCCTTTGATTTCAAGGGCTTCAAAGCACTCGCAATTGTTCCCTCCCTGAGAAAATGTAACGTCGAGAGAATTCCGTCGTTATTAAAATGCTGACGAATATCGGATCAGGCATTGTTCGCTCAACGATTCGTGCACTCTCTTCGTTGGAAATGTTCGTTGATCGAAGACGTTGATTTAATCTTCGCTCGCGCATATCGCCAATGGGGTCGAGCGAATATGATGCATTGTTATTTGCGGGAAATTCGCGATACGTTGCCTCGGACAGTGATTTATAGAATAAATGTACACTTATATGGAATTCTGCCAATTTAGGGTTTGAATTGCACGCCCAGAAGTTGGAGGCTTGTCTCGTGCAATCGATAGGAGTCGACTACGGTAGGTAGCTTGGAAATTAGGACTTTATCTCGGTCAACTATTTCGAATTTTTGAAATTCCTTCTAAATTACAAATTCGAAGGTATTTCGAGGGTAAGTGGTATTAATCCGCACAAATTTGAGTCTCTTTAATCCCCTACGGAGATTCTAAATCGCTGTTCTCGAAGGCAGTCACCATTTCTGATAAACCCTTCTACCCCTTACGACCCTTTGTATTTCCCAAATTCAAATTCTCCATCAAACTCTCAATTTCTATCTAGAAAGTCTACCTTCGCCTCATACCGAAGCTATCGCGCTCCCATAAGCATCCCCATAATCAATCATACCCCGTAAAAGAAACCCGTAGCCGTGCATCCACTCGAAACGGAAGTAACTCGCATAGAATTACGGCGGGTCGTTAAAGCGGTGTGAAATAACAAGCGGACAGCCGCGGCGCGTGCAATCTCGATATTAACGGGCCTCCTTTATCGTCGGTATTAACGAAAATGAGGTTCGCGGGAGGCTTTATTTCTCGCCAGAGAATTAAATTATATTTTACGCTCGTTATCGGGCAACCGGCGAGTTAATCTTTAAAATTATCTCAATAAAGTAGAAGCAACGCGGTGGCCGCGCCCAGTGAGTTCGGGACCCCTGACTGAGAGATCGCAGTTTCTTGCCCTTAACGCGTTACGACGTTAATCGCGCCGCTTTTACGGAGATTTACGTTCCTTCCTACCCGTGTTACGTGCATTAACGAGTGCAAAACTGCCGTGGCGAAGATATACGCGATACTCTCTCATAACTGACACGCCATACACGATACGAGATTTATCCGTTGCCAATTGCCTGCCCTTTGTTCTGCCACGATCCGGAGCTGGAGTTTATGCTTCGAGTGTTTGCACGATGTGCACGAACGTTAGTTGGTCGCGTTAACGAGGATATCGTGGTGAAGGTACTTTTATTTTATTGCGATTTCTGTGTATAGAATTGCTCCAGAATTACTTTGTGCAGTATTGCTCTGGAATTTCTGTGGGGAGAGTTGCTCTAGAATTTTGCTATGATATCTATTCGTAGGACTGTCCTATAATTTCTGTGTGTGAAATTACCTTATACTTTCCGTGTAAATAATTACTCTCAAATTTCTATCTATGCAGATCTCTAAAATTCTTCTGTAAATAGTCTTCTACAATTTCTGAGTATAGAATTCTTCTACAATTCCCGTGTAAAGAGTTGCTCTGAAATTTCTATCTATGCAAATGTCTAAAATTCTTCTGTAAATGAGTCCTCTACAATTTCTGTGTATAGAATTTCTCTAGAATTACTGTGCAAATAATTACTTTGGAATTCGTATTTTTAGAATTTCTCTAGAATATCTGTACATAGAATTTTTCTATTACTTCTATATATAGCAATCCTCTAAGACTTCGATGCATAGAAGCAGCCCGTAATTTCTACGAGCAAAATAAATGCCGTATAAAAGAATTCCCGCCGCGATGTCGTAATATTCGATATGCATAATGTAAATAATTAATATTCGATATTTAGTAATCCCACAGTAATGCCTAACTTCTGGATAATTCTGCAGAATTGCAATGGCGCCGGAGAATTCGAATATTACGCATATCCGCGATAACGTTCGAACGCTCGATACTTTTTTCCATATTTATAGGATTGCGTAATAATTAAGTATCGGCAGCAACGTCCCAGGCATCCGATAGAAATTCGTAGCTGCCCGATATCCGTGCACGTTTCAGCAACCGCTCGAGTATTGACCGTTATTACTTGAAATTACATCGCGTTCCTGGTGATCCGAATGGTGCATTCATTATACGATAATGGCAGCCTGAGCGTATGCGAAGTGCATACGAAATTATGTCCTTTCACGACGAACGCACCGGGTGAAACACGAGAGGCAAATACTTCGATAATGATACCGCTCCACGGTGAAAAGAATAACGGGAATTTAATGGCATGTAATCACGTGCGTTTACCATTATAAAGCTAAAATGATAAACGAGGAGGGCAGCTTGACTCCTAATTAGAAATTCTCACGCACGTCTTTTAATTGATGTGTGGTAGAATCACGGTTAAACGAAGGAGGGTCTATGAACATTTTGCAGCGTTTTACAGTGCATTAGATGTGGGCATATTTTAAATGAGAATGTCTAATTTGTTCGTAAGGCAGCGCAAAAATATTCTGTATAGAATGATAATTGCTGTTGCATTTAGTTTCTGCCGAACGAATCTTAATTAGAGGAATAAGATCTAATTTTCCGGGGACTTCTTTCTTAAATTATACCGGTCCCTTTTCAGAATAAAATATCTCCATCTAAAGTACTTAACACTAAACCTACCATGGCGGTCTAATAACCGCTTTCTGATTTTTTCTAAAAATTCCCCAAATTGATTGAGCAACTATTCAGTAAATATTTTAGGTCAATCGTATAAAACAAAAATTACTTAACTGATCATCTCTTTCACCCCTTCAAATCTCCTTTTCCAAAGTACTTCTTTCGTATATTTCAATATAACAGATATAAATCCGGCAGGTTTAGTGTTAATAAGCTTTCAATCTTTCACGATATAGGAATATTGCCATCAATTTCGTATCTAATCCAAAATGTTTGAAAAAATGCTAATTTATATTTCCACCGAATTTAAAAAAAAGAAAAAACACGAGCACCCTTCACAAGCGTTCGCCAAAACGAGGTCGGCGAACTTGACCATGGGGCAGGGACCTGGCGAACGTTGATCTTGAGTTTTCGCGGCTCTCCAAAAAAAGTTGACCTTGCCATCGACCTGCCTGACCTCGTAACACCTGTTACACGTAACCACGCACACGCAGTAAGGTTACGGGTAAACGAGTTTAAACCACGAGGCCAACGAAATCACTTTCACTGACCCACCGTCGAGTTACGTTCCGACGTTGTTGGAGTTAATTCCAAGGTTCTTCTTCGATTAAAACCGGTATCTCATTCTTTCTCTCTCCCTCTCCCTTTCATCTTCCACGTCTATCCTTCTCCACGGAGAAAAACTCTCGCTTCTTGTGTTTATTTTTAAAATAATGGAACGCCAAGCACGAGGAGAGTTTACCGAGTGTTATAAAAATCCTCGAAACTTTTAAACGGAGGAAATGCAAATGGATCTGCAGATAGAATCGATCCCGGAAACGGAAGTACCGACCGGAGGACTCGAGCGGTACCGTGATTTATCCGGCAGCTTCTAGTGTTTTGACAGATGAAAGATCGTCGCTCGTTGATTCGTTTGAGCAGGAGAAAATTAAGGAGAAAAGTGTTAATCGTGTATGTACAAGTTGATAATCATCACGCGTTATATAACACTAATAATAAAAAAAGAAATTCTGGAACTTACCTGAAAAGAAACACTTAAAATTCCAAAGCAGTGTCAATCTCCCGATCTCAAAGTGCACTTGAAGCTCTCGTGCCGACGCATGCACGTGTGCGATCGTAATTACAAGTGGTATCGTTTGAAACTCGATCGAAAATTAGCACAATTGATTAGTACATCCTAACGCGTATTAGTAGATGAATTAATAGCCTGGCAATCATTCACGAGATCTCGGCTGCGTATTGAATCGCGGTACTTCAAAGCCCCGCGGTGGAAAAAGGACGAGCAGGCGAGATCTCGAAGGTTAGAGAGCCGTTTGAAATTACGCTCTTCCGTGTTATTACGCGGTGCCGCTGGCATTTATCGTCAAGTAGAAAGGACAGAGACAGTCGTCCTCGACGGGTTCACGATCACGAACGTCAAAGTGTGGAAGGAGGCGAGATGAAACGCGCAGGACTCGCCTTTCGCGAGGTCCAAGGATCGCGAAGCTTCGATCTCGTGTCCTTCGAATCCTGAAGCCGTCGAAGAACGATTGTAATAATGTCTGACGTCCCGATCGGTTCGTCTAGGACGATTGGGAGAGTTTCGATAGTTTCGAGGACGGGTAATCGAACATCCTTTTGTGCCCTTCGACCGTGCCGAACGAGATGATGGTCGACGGTGAAATTGATCTTAGAAATGATCAAATTTCTTTTTCCTTTTTGCTTGAATTTTTCTTACGTTAGAATTTCAACGAATTACGATGATTCAGCCACGAATTAAAAATCGGCACGGTCAAAGAAACCACAACCACCGAAAGATTTCATTCGTCCGGGTGTCCCCGAATAATTGCCGTGATCAATCCTCACCATATTGTATATTGTAATAATACAAACATAATCGTTAATCACAATAGTCGACGAACGAGATCTCCGCAACGGGAAGAGCCACTCGCGAGTGCGCAACAAACAAAAAAAAAACACATAAAACTACAGGGGATGGGAAAATGGAGGACGAGGGTAGGTCGATCTTTCGGATGGTCCGGGAAGGGTGGCGACAATAAATAGCTTTTATTCTTAAGTTAAAGTGCAGAGGGACGAGCCGAGAGGAAATGCGCGTGAGTGCATGGGGTTAACGTGTTTTTCTCCCCTCTCATCCCCCAAAAGTGCTCCTCGCCTTGGTGGGTCTTTGGATCGTGCGATCGAGGAGAGACCAGCGACCTGTCGTTCAGTTTCGATGCCTCGCTGCTCTCTCTGCTTTCCTTTATCTCTCTTTCGCGTGTCAATAAGCGCCCTTTCATTCTCTCTATCTACATCTCCGTCTATTTCTCTCTCCCTCTCTTTCTCTTTCTCCCACTCTCTCTCTCTCTCCCGTTTTATCTCGCCCCCATCAGAATCTGTCCGATTTACCTGCGCTGGGTGGCACGAATCCGTATCCGCTCGCTCCGACGATTACGCCGCTCGTGTCGGCGCTGTTCGGCGCTGGGCCTGGAGGGAAAAGCACTGGACCTGGACAGGTGGAAAGTTTCAAGTTAATTTAGTCGTCGATCGATAGATAATGATGAATGGTCATCCGATCTAGCGGTCCGATCGACGAGTCGGTCCGCCAACTCGGAGGATGATAAAGCGGATGATGATGATTCTGTTGGTTTTTTATCCTACGAACATTTGAACATACAAAAATCAACTGCTATATTTTCTTCTTGGAATGCTTAACTCCAGAACTACCGAACCAGTCAAAATGACTGGCACACAATTTTTTCCAAAAATTCTCTAAGTTTATAGAAGAGTCGTAGAATAAATATTCTACGCCCATCTCAAAAAACATAAATCGTCGAATCGATCATATTTTCCGCCTCTTGATTCCTTCTTTCTCAAAGTACTTATTCAACCCTTTGCACTACAATGAGTCAGTACACTGAAAATGTCAGTGGAACACTACACGATAAAATTATTTCTATGCTATTAATATTCCGTTAAGTTCTAAGATATATCAGGAATCAGCGGAAAATTTTTATTTTAGCAATTAAATTTTCAATCATTGCGGAAGCAGGCACAAAAGAATTCGTAGGGCAAGGGGTTAACATATTGAAATATGATAGATTTACTCTGTGACTTTCACTCGTAGAGAGAAGACGTACCCTCTTCATATATTCATACAATAAAATCTTAGTCTATTCCATCACTTTATAAACAAAGTGTTTTTATTTAAAGCCCTAAAATCCAATAGATTCCAGAATTACCTTATAAGTTTTTTCTCTGACAACCAGATTTATTTGCAGCCAATGCAATAAAGTGGACTACAAGCAAATGTAGTATGACGATACTGGTCGGGAAAAGAAACGGTATATTTTCAATATAGAAGAAACAAATTCGTTTTCCATATAGGTGAATCTAATTATAAGTTTCCAATTAATCCATCAACGTAAACGGAATCATTGTCGTTGGAATATCCTCGAGGAAGAAAACACATCGTCACGAGTGTTCATGAGACCGTCGTAAATGGAAGACGGTGAATATTCCACGGATTACTTTCGCATGAGCTCATTTGCAAGGCGTCAAAGCGAGGAAATCGTGCGATCGAGGAAGCTAGGCTTCGTTTCCTTTTCCTTGGGCATTGCCTCGTATCAATGAAAATTACTCGTGCCGTAAACGATACTCTAACGATACTCTCTTGTCGGTGACCTTGATGGCTGAGAGATAGGCGCAGTCGTGAGCGCGGTGCTTTAATGAATCGAGATCTTTATCGAATCCGCTACCGACGAATCGGTTATCTGTTTCCATTCGTGGGCGCAGGACGAGTCCGATCTGGAATCGCAAAATCGATTGTGCAACGAGCATCGGCCTTCACGGTCGTTGGCCGACGTGCAGTGATCGACGATCGTTCAGAGATCGGCAGGATTATCGGATAACGTTTTCTGTCTCCTTTATGCCGAAGATTAAGTATCTTTTAACGTTTATTTCAATATTCTTACTGAAATAGCAGATATTTGCTGTTCGATTATTTATTTTGCATAGGAATACTTTTGATTTTGATACCGCGGTTTTGTACGAGGGATATCTGAATATTTTTGATATTAATTATTATCGACTGGAGAGATAAATATCCTGTCTTTTTATTAAGAATACTATAAAATTAATTTCCTTGAAATATTTCTATCTCAACGATATTCCGTATGAAAGATAATTGAGACACAGCAATCCATTTCACTTCGTCGAAGGAAATATCGCATAGCAGAAGAGTTATTGCTTTATGCAAGTTCTATAAACCATTCGATATCATTTCCATCCAATCGAATTCCTTTCGCTGTTCTTACCGATCCGTCACTGCAATATTTCCTCATCGTTATCAATGAAATTACATAATTACCGCTTCTCCGACATACATCACGCCGAGTTTACTACTTCCAAGGATAATTCTACAAGCTCGCAATAACTAAACCCGCCGATTTTTGCGAGTCCGCGAGACGCGAGAAAACGTGGGAAGGCACGAACGCCGGCATGAATCACGATCTCGCAATGGATCGCGTGATTTTCGCGCGTCTACGTGCACCTGCACACACGGAAGCCATTTCGCGGATTTGTCGAGGGCAAAAACTCCTTCCGTATGCACGACCGACGCGAAACATCGCGATTTCATTCGCGATGCAGATTTTAACGCGAATCCGGTTAAATCGTAATCGAGAGGTATTTATAATGCCTCGCCTATTCTCAAGGAAAACCGTTGGAAATCCTTTCTATAACGAGGAAGCGATTCCCTTTTCGTCACGGACGATTATTAATCTATCGTCGGTTATTATACACGTAATCCGCTACCTTCGACTCTCCATCGGTGAGATAATTGCACCTGAGTGATTATACGCTCAACCATGAAATTTATATATGCTCTTATCGATACTCAGGATCCTCCGAGAAGTATTTTCATCATTGTTTCTGAATAATAATCAATGAGACTCTATTATCTAATACGGCAGGATTCACGAAGACTACCGAATCCCACTGTCTTATTCAAACTTAAACCAGCTTCAATTAACTCGAGTATCGTTGGAAGAATCAACGCGAAAGAAATGCCGGACGGAAATCTCGACGGAAATCTCTTACTACGGTTAAATACATACCTTCTCACGTTAGAAAAAAGAAGAAGAAAGAAAGAAAATCTCAGCCTCTCTGAATAACCGCCCCGCTGCAAGTATGTCGTTTCCTTATGCAGCGAGGACAAAAAAAAAGTAGATCCTCCACGTTACAAACGATCTTACAACAAGCTCCCTCGACGTAGAAGGGTAAATCTTTCCCACGAAATCCACGGCGTAATAAGAGTCAAATCCGAGGAACGAAAAATGGCACGCAACGGTCTTATGTGTCGTTACATAATGGGCAATCTTGAGAAATCTACCAGTTTGCGCGCGACCAACTAAGCATTCTGTCAGCAAACGCTTTCCCGCTGTTATTTATCGTAAGTGAGTTTGAACTTGGCACTCATTCCAATGGCACTTACGTGCACCAACGTTCCTGCCCGATCGCGAGAATAATAGTGTATCGTGCTTACGTGCGTACCGATACATAATGTCACCGTGCAGAAATACAAACCGAGACGGGGTAGGTTGACCTTAAAGCGCGAATGGAAGTTAACGGAAACGGCGGGTTACGTGAAACCGCGACACGTGTGTCTCGTTTCGATCAGAGTTTCTATTGGAATATTTTCTGCAGGGGCTACGTTGAGTATGGAGGTAGAGGCTGGGACTTTGAATTAAAAAAAAATCTGTGTCATTTCTGGGAAATATTTACATTCACGTTGCATCGCACTGCGTGATATGTAGATCATAGAATTGGCGGATAAAAATTCACCTGGAATTATAGGTCTGAGCGAAATGATAATAGGAGTTTAAACAGAGAAATAGAGAAAGAAGATGAAGATTCTATTATCCCCTTGCCCTATAATAACGAGTAACACTCTTAATGCGGTAAATGCGATAAGAAAGTTTCAAGTTTTGCAAAACCTATTAAATTGCAAATATTAATGAAACGCACCGTGAGAAAATTATTCCTATAATATTAATATTACGTTAAATTATACGATAAATGAAGAAATATCGATCAATTTTTATTTTTGCAATTTATTGCTGAATTATTGTAGAGGCAGTCACAAAAGAAGTCGGAGGGCAAGGGGTTAAAGGTACGAGTCCCCTGGAATTGTAATAAATAAAAAGCAATGATGAATGTAGAGTTAGATAGATAGGTTGGTATCGAGGGATGTGAATTCATAGTTTGATGATCCTGAGTTTAAATTCTCGTCATCTCTAAGATATATCTCTTACGTCATAGGTATATTATCGACTCTATGGTTGAGAATTCACCTAAAACTGTAGGTTCTAGGCGATGCAGTCATAGCAGTTGAAGCAGAAAGGTGGAAGAAGAAGAAAATTAAACCTACGAGTCCCTAGAATTCTATAATAATAAATAAGAAGCTATGTATGTTGGATATGAAGTTAAACAGATAGGTTGGTGTCCAAGGATGTGCCCCCCTACTTAACGAGCCTGAATTTAAATCCTCGTCATCTCTCGGACATTTTACCTAGCTGATACGAACATCGTAGACTCGATGGTTCAGAAATCACCTGAGACTCTAGCACCTGGAAGAAATGGCTATGAATTCTATCAAAGAATGTTACTTGATTACGAAAGAAGCGGAAGATAATCTTGCATTCTATAAGAGGATTGTATGTAAATTTTGTAACAAGAAAATTGTATCTATTAAGTAATACGGTCTCTCGATTTTGTAGGGTCTCTCGACTTTCGTTTTCTCTCGTTCGACGTGCTACACTGATTGCCTACACGTGCTTTTAGAAAATATCTAAATGGACGAGGATCAAGCCGTGTTCCGGTAAAAGTTTCTTTCGAAAGAGATACAAGAGGACAGACATCGTCGATGAGATTGGACAGGTGCGATTTCTTCCCTCTCGATCTATTCATCGCTTGTCCCGGCTTTTGCTTCGTGAAAAGACCGATCAAGGAGATGTAACTGTTCTAGAAACTCTCTTTCATCTTTGCGTCGATCGTGAAGCGATGAATGTTCAAAAGGAAATATTAAGAGGATGCAGAGAGTCGATAAATGTGTGGTTAATTTTAAAAAAATACCTGTCATCTTCTTGTCGTTTACAAATCGAGTATGTCAAGTTGGGAAATGCGTGATACTTTCCAAGATTGCGATTATTGCTCACCTCTGTTCGACCTAGGATCTCTCATTCCTGCGCTCTGTCGAAGATAGGGCCCAAATCCAGCAAACAGCTGGCTGTAATCCTGAGCAGAAACAGCTGCCAGGATAATAAAAACGAAGCCAACCAGAATCGTCTGAAACAAAAACACCCACAAGCTGTAGTACCCGTCTAAACATTCTCTCATATTTTTCTAAAAAAGACAACTACTTTTTCACATATTTCTAAAAAACGTTCTCCTAAATATTCTTTCATATTCTCCCCAAAAAAACTCTCCTAAATACTGCTTCATATTCTCCGAAAAAAGACTATGATTCTTTCGACAAAATTCCACTTCAAATTATCTCGCCGACGAAAGGCTCATTGTAGAGCTGAAAGTTGCAACCCGAGCCGCGAAATCTATATCCCCTTCCTTCGACGAAAGTGCGGGAACTTCGGTGAAAGGGAGAAAAAAAGAACAAAGGAAAACCAAACGAGTTTGCAAATTATGCAACTTAAGCATGATTGCACGATTCGTAATCAGGAATCCGTGACTCTCGATGAAAACTTTGAGGGAAGAAAATGCAAGTGTTTGAACAGTGACGGAAGATAGGAGAATCGAGCGTCTGATCGATGGACGAATTAACGAGACAAGAGGCGGAATTTCGTTACGAATTACTCGAATCTGTATAATTTATTGCACCTCGTTTCCAGAGTTTCATTCGTAATCGAAAGTCGTCTCGGGTATCTAGGCGGAAACGTCACGTGCACCAATTAATGGGATACGAAAGGCGTACTTTCGATTGTCGAGAGAAGTTGTTCTTTTGCCGACGAAAAATTATCGGCGCAATGAAATAGCTTTGCCAGGTTTGCTTTCTGCTCGATGGAAACGTGGATAAAGGACTTTTAAATGGTGCGTTCGATTTAACAACGATAAAGGAGTTAATGGTGGTCTCGATATCGAAACGCCGTCGCGTTTGGTATGTTTTTCTCGCACCATGTTTATGTTTTAACGACGATGATTCGAAATCCATTAAAAATTTCTTCTCGTAAAGTGTTCTATCTTTGCGTATTCGTGTTTTGAAACGCGCCGGGGTGTTGCGTAAGGAATGAACAAAATAAAAGTCGAAGGATGCCGAATCGAAGATGCAAAACGATTGCGTATTCGGTGAAAAAGTATACCGTGACACGAATAATCCAAAAACACGTTCTTCAGAGTTTCGGGGGTATGTTAAATTTAACACATTTTTTGTCGGCCTCCTAGGGTTTGTATTTTTGAAGTTCGCGCCGTTTAATCGCTTGCGCTGCCTTTCGCTCGGGTTTTTGCTGATCGTAGAACTAAAAATAATATTACTCTAATAACATATTATTCTAATAATAATATTGCTGTAATAATATTATTAGCCTACTAATAATATTACTCTATGCAACCCCGGAAACATTTCAAAATCAATAATATTATTTCCCACCCAAATTTTCCGACCCCCAAAAATCTTATCGCTTCTTCCCACTATTCGATTCGTGCCAGGCTAAAGTTTCAATCTCCCCTCTAAAAGAACGACACTTTTGAGTTACGACGTTATTGCTGCCGGCATTCTCATTTCACCCCGGCATTCCCGATCGTTTCTGCACACGAGACGAGAGGCAATAAATATTCTTAAGATGTTCTCACCTTAGGAAACGCCAAGCGCGCCATCGCAAGCACGCGAAGAGAGAACCGAGGGAGGAAAGAAGAACAGAAGAAGACTTAAGAAGGGAAAATGTTTCGAATCGTAAAAATGACGCAAGGCTCGCGAACTCGTTTCGATTCGAAAATCCGATTTCGGGCCATAAATTTCACGCGTTGTCGCATCCGTATTTACGTAAAGCCGGCAGACGAGCACGGATAACACGTTCGTCGATCTTTCTTTTCGCCTTCATATTTTTCGTTTTCTTGAAATTTCACGGTTACGTAAAATCTGACGAAACGGCGACACGTCGTTGAGATTTTACGAGTCGAAGGCAAGTATCTCGTGAAACCAGTACGAGGAAATCGTTTACGATCGACGGAGGACGATTCGAGCAGCTGGTAAATCGCTACTTCTTCTACGTACAGAGATCGCAAATGAACGTCGGAAAGATTAACAAACGTACATGGGGATCGGTGTCGGTTGTTTTATCGGTTTCCTATATCGAAAGCAAGGTGAAACGCGCCACGTCATGGCAAAACGATTTCATTCGCTTGTCGCAATGTCAAGGTGGACGGACGATTGTTGCAGCTTTGAATTGCAAATGTTGCAAACACCGGAATCGGCGGGAAACGATTTCCTAGTTGTGACGATTCTCTCGGTGAATAATTATCCGATCGGAGAGAAATTGATTGACGATGATCTTTCAAGTTTTCTGCGCTTTTCTTATTTTTATATTATCGATGCATTAGAAATTTCCCGAAGAGTGGATAATTGCGAGATTAATTGCAATTTGCTGTGTACTGACTTATAGGGGATTTCAAGAGAGATCGATGGGAGAAAAGGGAAGATTTAACTGTTTGATAAGTCGGTTCGGAGAGATTGATTGACGGGGCTTCCAATTAACGATAAACGTAAGAATTTTTAGCAAGGACGCACTTTCGGTTCTGCATCGGCCGTCGTTGGTGAGAGGCGAATTACTGTATTTCATGTATTTCGTCCGATGACGTCAAGCTACTGCAATGAAATGCAGACGGAGGAAAATATAATTGCAATTATGATATAGAAAATTGAAAAGAACGAATAAGCAAACACATACAGCTGCTTCACAGTTCAGAATTTAAAATTTTTCGGGACTTCGAGACTGTTCTTAGCAAATGTTATCAAAGCACCCTTAAAAATGTTAACTAAAATTATTTCCCAAGTTTAATCACCTTGCTTTAATTCACTTTTTAACTCAAATTAACTGTAATTTCCTTTAACAATTGTTTCCGCATGTATTTGCAATCGAATGCAAAGGTGTTATTTAAAATTTCTTGCTGAAAGTAGATACACATAGAAGATAAAAATAATGTTAAGCTACCAAAACTCATACGTCCTACTCCTGAATTTCCCATTAAACTTGCAAAACATCCGGAAGACTCGAAATAAACGCAAAGTCCCGCAAATGTATGTCCGTTTCGAGTGGCATTGCGCAAAAGCAACAAACGGGAAAGGAAGTTATGAGCAGCGAAGCAAGGTCGAGGTAAAAGGGAACGATACTCTCTGAATGCAAGGACGCTGTCAATTTTTTAACATTGATATCCTTAAAAAAAACGACGGGGGGTTGCAACGAGCAAAGTACACCTATCTGTCAATTTTAATTTTACAAAGGGAGCGTTATCTTCGGCGAGAGGGGGTGAAGTGACAGTAGCTGTCGAAATCAAATGTCACGAAAATCTCCAATTTAAAAGTCTCACGTTATTCAAAGCAAAACCTTTCACCGTATCTCAGCAATCAGCTTGCGAACACCGTGGTCGCTGAAGAAATAAACAGCTCGTAAAGAACCACTCCTGGGCCAGAATTCCAGGACCTTTCATTTGTCAAATGACAGCGTTTATCACGTGTTATCCAAGACCCTCGGGAGCTGGATACTTTCTTAAATATCTCAACCTTGTAGTTGACTTGAGTTTCGAAATTGGTTTTAACACCTTAAATTGATTCTACGTGTCCACTGTTACGCAAAAATTGCACCCCTTCTAAACGTAATATCTAATTAAAAATTCTACTAGAGAAACGATCCTTTTTTTTTGTAAGAAGATGAATAAATTTACTCTATAACATTCTTTTAGAGGTTTCCTCTGAAGGTAAACACTCGGACTTGTAATTAACAGACTTAATTTTAAATCACCATCACCTCTAAGAGATTTTTCCTGAATTTTCATTCAATATGTCATAACTTCGATAATTCGAAATCTAGATAAAATTATAGATTCTGTATGTAATCACCATAATATTTAAATTCCAAAAATACGAAAATAAATAGGAAAAAACTTTAAACTGACACGTCCTACAGTTGCACCTCCGCACTCTAATATATCCCTCTCCAATTTCCTGAAACATTGTAACTTCATTTCCATTCCCAGCAAACTTTCATCGCAATACGAATTTCTAACTAAAATGTGTTCATAATTTAAAACACTACTATTAATATTAGCAGATTTGAAATTAAAAAAATAATTAAATTATGCAAGATTCTCTTAACCATCTCCAGTACAACCCCACGGGGGTTAAAAGGGTCTCCTGGGTAGAAACAAGAACAGAAGCGATTCGCAAAAAAGTGGGATTCTGCGATTCCTCGGAGGCACGAGGTCGGCCACGTTATGACATAAATGTGCGTGCACCGTGACGACAGATCATGCTATGGCGATACCCGGCACACCATGCCGACGATCACGAGGAAAAACGTAGGTAGCCGCAGATTTGCCGCGCACCAGGGGACAGCTGACGAAGGTTTGTCCTTTCGAAGTGTTGCAAAATATCTACACGCGAATAAACAACCGCATACCTGCCGACGTTGATAACGGCTCATTGGGTATTAAAGCTTCTAACCCCTTCTCCGATATACGGTCATAAGTGTTGACGGTTGAAATGGCAGTAAGTGAAATTACTGGGGGTAAGTAAAATTGCGGGTTTATTTGCGAAAAATTACCAAAATTCTGTACACGCGAATTCCCCGTGTAATTCGCGTTTGATACGATTCCGTGTTGGCTCTGTGCGTCCAGACTCCCGTGTAATCGCGTTGGTAATTTGCATGTCGTGTCGCTCAAACGATGTTAAATGAGCGTGTAATCGTCGCGTGCACGACATTGTTATGCAAACAACGGGGCTCGTGTAATTGTCTGTATATTTCGAGGCATTTTGTGTTTTCTTTTCAAGTTTCGAGAAATAGATTGTCTAAAAGTAGAGGCTCGGACTTGCAATCGGTGCAATTTTTCCTAATTTACTATTTAATATATAACTAATTTTGAAAAAATACAAAAAAAAAATAGATCTATACTGCTGTAACGTTTATCTCTATTCTTCAATGCGTCAAAGCCTCTGTGCAAAGCCTATCGAAGAATCTGAAACCCGCTCTCCGTTATCAACAATTGCAGCAAGAATTTCAATCCTTTCATCTACCGAACAATGGACAACTGTATCGATCCATCGACGAAAAAAAAACCTAGATCCGCTTACGCCTCGTTTTCTTCCTTCTGCTCGCACAAAACTATCGCCGACCGGCTTCTAATCCAACGGCGAACCGATCTCTCCAGGCGACACCGATCGGCATTGTTCTCCCGAGAATATCCCCTGAAAGTGTTCGTTCGTTTTGTCCGTTTGTTGTCGAGCCGCTGATAATAATCACGATGTACCTAACGGTGCGGACCATTAATCCGATATAATTAATACTTTCCCCGATAGGACAACAATGCCGATCGACAGCCACTGCCGTTGATCGAATCCAGGTATGAGAAAAGTGTAAAGAAAGCTTTAAAGATCTAAGGAAGGTACAAGAATTCGTTCTTCGGTACTTTTTTCACCGTAATTCTTATGGTAATTTCTCTTAGGACCCGCAGCTTTAGCTTAATTCCGAACAACTGAGGGTATGATGAGTTAAATTACATAATAATTTGATAAAAATCTAGAGGTGATTTAGATTTGAACTCTAGTCAGCCAACTAGGAGTCTAAGACTTTATTTAATCGTAAGAATTCATTTGTTTAAGCGGAGATAAGAGAAAGTGTGCGTATGTATGCGGGGAAACATCGGCAATTTGTTTTGCCTTCGGTCGGTTGTTTTTGTGAAATGTTCAAAGACGGATGTGAGACGCGGATGTTCGTATATCGTTTAAAATATTGCAAAAAGCTACGCTTACAATGCACAGGGAGCACGGGATCGATTGTAGTCGAACGGATTAACGCGGAAATCGAATCGATTCGGCGCGGCGTATAAAACGTGACGTTAATTATCCACCGCGTTACACGTTGATTTAACGATCGACAGGTGGTGGCACAATTTTCAGAAGGGAGGTGTGCTTTTTTGTAAACAATTTTTTGCCCCGCCGGTTTGGTTCTATCCGGTAATTGTATCGTTGAGTACTATGCCGAGAATTTACGATCGTTTAACCTGTTTTGATTGCGATACCGCGGTGCTAAATGGATGGTCGCGGCAAATGCAAATAGGGTTGGATAGAGGCATTAGAGTTATTGCAACTTTGGTGGAAATTGTAAATATACAGAAGCACAGTGTAGGTTGAATTATAAGGACAATTACAAAATTGGAGAAAGGAATCGGACGTAAAGACACTCCTCGAATTCCACCTTAGTAGTTTTGCAATATTGGAAACTCTGGAGTATCGCCAACATGCTGCAATCTACTCTCATCGTTCTACCTGTACATCTCAAAAGAATATGAAAAAACTATCTCTATTCAAACAATAAATTTTCCACACCAGATTTCACACCTAGGAACGATACCATAATTCAATCCTATCAGGAACACCTTCTATCGGCACACGCGACAAAACAATCACACGTGCACTTAAAGACACTCCCTGAATTCCACGTCAATCTTACGAACTGTAAAACTTCTTAAATAACAACGAATCATCGTCATCCCGACAATCATCCAAGACCGTCCGAAAAACCGTTCCACTTTCCCCGAAAGACTGAATATTACACGGTCGACTCGTCGCGCACGAAGGCCTGCCACTTGGGAGGGTTAAACAAGAAAAGGGGTTTTGCAGTTGCAGCTGCAACGTGGGCGTGTTGCGACAATCCGACCTAAGTCGCATAACCCGCATGCATTGGAGCTCGATGGAACACTTGGTGCGGAAATATTTCAGTCAGCTTTCGCGTGTCTGTCTCGCCGACGACGAGCGAACGCGTCAAATGTCTCCTTCGTCCAAGTGCTCGCCCTGATTGCGCAACTTGTCCGGGTTGTTTCTGCATCGGTCAGCTGCAACTGGGTTGCATCGGCTAATATTAATCGCGTAAAAGTTCCCTCGGACATGCGGGAAGCGAGCGTGGTCCGTTTCACTTGGCGCTAAACGCGGAAGTATTCGCCTCTGTTCTCCAACCGGGGACTAAATATCTCGCTCTACTATCTAACGGGCCGCTTAATGCACTCTCGAGACTGCACCAACGATGCACCGTGCAACAACGTGAGATATGGAACGTGTCCGGTGAGCAAACGATTTGTTGCTTTCACGGTGGGAAACTTCAGTTTGCGGCTGATCTTTTTAGCGGATGTTTGGCCGATTTAGATGGCGATAAGTTGAGAGGAAGGAGACGGGATGAAGGATGCTGATTGGGGAGGATAGATGAAGTGGAGATAATTGTGAAAATTACTTTTCGGTCATTCACCATTCAGTTAATTGTTTCAAGGGCCTTATTTGAGAACTTTTGGCAAAAGTAGGTTTATAGAAAAGAATTGTAAAAATTGTGGTAATTATGGGAATTGTGGTGCAGTGATAGCGTATTGTTTTTTATCAATTGAAACAAACTTTAACTGTGTTAACTGTAACTATTTTTTTCTGATAGACAAGTTTGATGTACTATTTGTGAAAAATAATATCAACCTCGTATTATATTTTTGGAATGTAACAATCTGATATGTTTCGTCTCAATTCTGCAGAAGTCGTAAACAAATGCATCGTCCATCAGCGTTCATTCCAGCCATAATTCACGTCGATACATCCACCCGAATCGTTTTGCAAGCTCATCGGCCAATTTCCCGAATGCTTCTTCGTTCACGGTGGAAAACACGGCAAGATTTGTTGCGCAAGACGGATTTCCACCGACAGAAGTTAATTTCGCAATCTGGAATAGGGTGTTTACCAGCGAGCACGATGCATCGCGGCATTGCAGGGGCTCATTTATCATTCTGGAATCGCGAAACTCGTCGCGATGAAGTTTCCCGATTATCAGCGGCATCCTGCGCGCACCGCTGCCAGCATTTTCTTTTTTTTCTTTTCTATTTTATATCTGCTACGATCATTTCGCATTTTCTATTTTTTCTTTTGCACTTTCCGACTTTAACTGTTACCGTAATTTGCTTTTCATTTCTTCCCTATTTTTCGGTTTAAACTGCTACGATTATTTCGTGATTTCTTTTTGTTTCTATTATTTTCTTCCATTATAACTTCTAAGGTCACTTCGCGTTTTCCTTTCGTTCCACCATTTATTTTTCTCGACATTTTTATTTCGCGCTCGCGTGAACTTTCGCAGCCGAATCGCCGATAAGACAACGGCAACACCCTGCATTGCGGAAGTCCGATGGTATCGTGCGTCTGAATTTCGAAAATTTGCGATGCAACTTTGCACGCGTGCCGATCCGATTGGAAGGGTCATTAAGAAAATTCGACGGAACGTATCAGCGAGATTTCACCCGAGAGCGATGCTGCGGAACGAATGGAAAACCACCGTCGATATTCAAAGGCGTATTATTCAACGGGGCCGGAATAAATTAGAAATAATCGACGAGAAATACAACTGTTGGATGAATCCACGATAATTCCATCGAATAGAAATACGCGAGTATGAATTTGAAATCGTTGAACTTCGCCGCAGGAGGAAATATATTTTTAACGAAATTAATTATAGCACGGCTGCGAAACGAGGGTTTCTTGAATAGGAGAAATTCTTGAGATTTCAAGACAATGGTGCACGGCATTGCAATTAAACGATGCATCGTTCAACGCGGTCGGCTCGCGAGCAAGACGATAGGATGGAAAGAAAAGATTCGCCGGTTGGAAAATAGTATTCAACGATCGTTTTCTTGACCTCGACACACCCCGTTCCGCCAGGTTTCGTTCCGTTTGCTCATCGCCGAGGAATTTCACGGGGGATCCCGTTTTACCGCTTACGGGGTTTCGTTCGCACGATAAAACAAGGTAAAACATTAATTCACACTATTGGTACGTTTATCGTTACTTAATTAATGATTACAGCGTATCTCGGAGTTCTTATTACGACAAACTATCCTTACTGATCACAGAATGAAAAATTGCATCCTTAGCTGTTCGACAGAAACTTAAAGTGAAAATTAATGCAAAATATACTAGAGCAAAAATAATTTCCATTTTCCTCAGCCTTGCAATTCTTAAAATTCCAATTTTCAATCTTTCCACCCCCTCCCAGGGGTGCAAAAGGTTACAGAAATTTCTCCGCAATAATTTGCTATCGACCAAAGCCAAAATCTTTCTGAAAAGAAATTCCTCGTTCTTTTTCCCCCACTTAAACATACTAATTGCCAGTGACTCGGAAGTGACTGAAAAATAGCGATCGTCACGGCGAACGCCTTAAAAAAATGTAAGGAATACATTGTACCGTCCGGCAATGCGGATCGACCCTAATTCGCTGTTTAATTGAAACACGTCACGCCGTGGAAGGCAACCGGCCTGTAAAAGTTACAAAAGCGAAACTCCTGCACGCGATGGTGCCCTAAACTAAAAATCCCATTATCGAGTGAAAGTACGGGGCATCTGGGCAGCTGGTCGTGCACGATTCGCGCAATTGTTGCGCGGTTTTCGTCCTTGGCGATGGGCCAATTGTGTTGCGAGGAAAAAGAGGACCAAAGGTGTTAGAAAACGTGCGTCTTCGTAATTAGAAAGTGGAACAGCTGGACGTAGACATACGGGGATCGAACTGTTTCATTCTCCACGCATCGTTATAACGAAATTATCCGTCTTGTCCCCGCGCGGAGGAGGAAACATGATTTTATCGTGTCGCGTTAATGGAAAATTGCACGGTCTCGCGGTCTTCTGTCGAGGGAAAAATTCCTATCGTATGATTTCCGTTTAGAAAGCAAAATTTGCAGTAAATTCTAGCTAGAATTAATACTTCGAGACTTGAGTTCACTTCGAAATTTTACAGGGGTTTAAAGTGTTGAAAAACTGTAGAGCCTATGTCAATGGAAGAACTGAATATTCGATAAAGGCAATTAAATTGCAATGTCCTGCTTTGGAGTTCAAATAAATCTTACGTGAACCTATTACACCGCCTTAAACTCACAATGCATTGTAAATTATATTTCATTACGTTCAACTCGCCCATTTTCTACGCTATGCGTTGATCTTTATTGCTGCTAAACTACTGTCGTTGCCATACAGTGATTTCTTTACGATTGTATCACCGTGCACACTCCAAAAAACGAGGAGAACGTTAAAAATTTTGCCAAACGTGCCTGTAACCATGTCCCGTTCAATACCGACGCGCGTCCTATGAGTAATCTTCCTGTATTGCACAATGCTGGACTAATTTCACCGACGTTTTTTTTTATCAGCAGATTAATAATTTAGCTCGTACACGTTACATTTTATATTCCGAAATCGCGAGCTTACTGCGAGCCTTCGCGTAATCCTCATTATTTCGCGATGCTCTCGCAATAGGCGAGTTGCCTGCGAATCGTTTCGTATTTACGCACTTCTGGTCTCTTTAACCCATTTTTGCCCACAATATTTATTTTCAAATTTACTAATTTGAATCACAGAAAAATTCCGGCAATGATGGGTTAAACTACCGACTAGAATCTCTGGCTCCTTAGCCCAACTGAAATAATTAATATTTAACTTACTATACACTGCATACTACTTGGTTGTTTAATGGCTCTTTGTTCACCAAATGTATTTATGGAAAAATAACTCTTTACTGAAAGAAATAAAAAAAAATTGTAATTTTCTATGAGCCGTCACAACTTTGAAAAATTTTTAGAAAATTTCCTGAAATTCAATAAGCTACGAATTTCAGTAATTTGATTTAGTGGTATACACGACATTGTAATATTCACCAATAATATTCTCCGATAAATTCGGCGACGTAAAAGCCACGTTCGACGTGCCATTTCGCAAGTGGGACGGTCATTAAGGTAACGACGATCTCAGCGACAGATCGTGGCTAATGTTTACCGGTGAATTAATTAACCGATTCCAGCCTCGTCTAGATGTTAATTATAGATACACATCGGCGTAATAAGTAACACGAGAGAGTTACACCTAAACGCACGAGCCATTGCGTTACCTCGATCGAAATGTCCCTCGGTAATGAATCGTGAAAGGCGCAGAACGGTTCCTCCGAGAGGAGAACGTCGAAGGAGATTTTTCATTGGACGCGTTTTCACGGTTCGCGGAGCTCACGATGAAAAACAGGGAAACCAGGAATTTCTCCGATGCTGAGAATGCACGATAATATTCATTGCGTTTTACATATATATCGTTTTAAAATTTATTCGGTTTTCTTTTCGTTCATAGAGGAAGAACCAGTTTTGAAAAGTTGATAATACCTCCTCGAAATTGCAACTTTACTCGAGTTTGCGCACCGCCGAGCGGAAATTCTGCATGAGTATCCTTCACTCGGTTGCCTGTTAATTAAAGTGAGAAAAGTCAACAATTTATACCGGTGCCGTTATTAATGTACGGTTGTTAACTAAAGCCTGGCAAATTACCTTGCCAACGGGATACGTTCTAGAAAAGAATTAAAAAGGGGATGGTAGATTGTACATATTGAAGTAGCATTTAATGCTTCATGTAACATTAGCAGGGAAAATTGACGTTATGTAAGAGAAAATCCTGGCAAGAAATGTTCGAAATTTCCGGTCACTATGTTACGTAGTTTCGTGGCAAAATGATCAACATCAACGCCGTAAAAAGGAAATATGAGAAGGCTGTAATTGTTCCGTGTTATATTTAAGAGGTAGTTTTCTACGTGTTACTTTAATGGGAGTACTTGCAGCAAAGAGAGATGCAAATTGATAAATAACTAAATATCGTTACGCATGGAACAACCGGTGGACACTTCCGACATCAGTTATACGCGTTGGTGGTCCTCTTTCAAGCAGAACTTAAATGTTTTATATTTTTACATACTTCAGATTATTTAACGTTTCAGTTGCTAAATCTCTCATTTTCTGTTGCACCAATGTATATTAGACTATGCTGGGGCTGTTTTATGAAAATTATACAAAATTGAACAGTTTCACGAAGTTGATAATTGTCTCATTATGAAGAATTCAACTCGCATCCAAACACGAGAATCTAAATATCTCAAAATGTAAAATAAATAACTTAGAATACTGTTACTATTGCCGACATATATACTGAAAGAAATATATCATTGAAAAAGTGATCTAATTACGAAATCATTTTTATTTCTTCCTAAAACAAAGCACAGAGGGGAAACTAACAACAGCAAGGCAAAATTTCGTAAGTCGTTTCTCGAAATAAATATTTGCATAGTTAGCACGATGATTTTCACTTTGACGACAAAGCAAAGCATGGAAGAGGGAAAGTGAAAATTTCGCGAAACGAAGCCGACGATTGTTGGCGTAACGATGATTTACGTGCACGCACCAGTGCAATTACCATTTGCCGATGAGGTGAAACAAAAGAATAACGAAACGACGATGAAATCGGGCTCTCGAGCGTATGACTAATCGATCGCGGTCCGCCAAACCACCGGGCATTAATTGCAATTTATGTAGATCGATATATCGGCAACGCGCGAAGCGCGGATTTCGATTTCGCGAGAAGCGAAAACTTTACACGAGCCATTGGCCACCGTTGATTATTCGCGGATGCGTTAAAATCACGATGAATTCGTTCCCTCGAAAAGTGGCGAAATATAGAAATCGAATTCGTTGCTTCCGTACGTAGCTTCTGAATTTGTATTCTTTCATGTTTAACCCATTGAATTGCAATTGAATTTAGCGAGTAAAAAAGTGCAAAATATGGAAAAATAAATTCCTATTAATCTTCATTTAACATTCGATATGTTAATTCACTTTTAAATTAATATTTGTTTGCACGAGAAGCGTATATATTGGCGTCGTGTAAATTTGAGATGAAATTATTGCAAGATATTTAATTACGAAATTAAAACGTGCGAGACTAAGTTTCTACGAACAAAGCAGTTTAATTACGTCGCTTAATTGCACGATGAATCTTATCATTACGTACAATAACATCGTTAAAAACGGCATGCGCCGTGAAGACAAAAAAAAAACACCTAGTGTTTGCATCTGGCAGATCTCAAAGTGCATTGTACTTAATTTGCTTCAAGACAGATGCGACACTCCCAACGAATATTGTCACGCCAACTCGGAAACACTTTCTACAAACAGCTATATAATTATCCACGACCAACAAAAGAGAATGAGAATACAGAAGCTACGTTGAGGCGTCGTAATTTATGTTTAATCGAATATTTAATAGAAAAACATATGTCTTTCTTGAAATTTTAGCAAATGAAATTTAATACTCGCTGAAATAGGAAAAGTAATAATAGCCCTTTTTTACCTACGAATTGATCTTAAAGAAGGCCATCATTTTAGCAGTGAAAGAGTCGACCACCCCAACTGTAAGTACAACTTAAATTATATCATGGAAAGGAGAATAAATTCATGCAGATAATTTGAACATAAAAAAATGTGTTCAATACACGATAATATATGTATGTCAGTTAAGACCACGGTCTTTTCAAAGCACGAGTTTACATGTTTGTAAAAATATATTAAATAACATGGAAAGCTACAGTTATCGATTATCCTTCCCGATTGGAAAGCAAAATAAAACATCACCGAGATTCATACCGCGAGCAACAACATATGCGCGCCTTTCCACGTGCAAACTTTTATTTATCAACCGACAAAACCCATTCGGTTCTCCAACGGGTGCCGTGTTTCCCGTTCGTTCTCTCTAATGAATTCAATATCGGCGCGAAATTACACGGTTAACCCTCTTGTCGAATACCGGAACAGCTTTTCGCGTTGCAAAATGTACGACAATTTACATACTCAATCCGGATTTCCATGGCGGCTTTAACGACAGCCTATATTCCCCGATATCGCTCGAGACGGCGCGAGAATTCTCTCCCCAACGCGTTTCTCGCAGACTCTAATACCTTTCGATCCCTTCGAATTAACTGTCTCGACTCTCTTTTCATCGGAGAACCGATTTGCATTCTGTCAGACGGGATTAATATCTCCTCGACCAATTCTTCGAGATGCTAACGCCACTGGAAAACTCTGAAGGCGTTTTGCGATTAAGTAGAGACAGTCCTGGTTAATATTCCGTTCTTTACATTCCTTTCCTTCCTGGATTAGATAGATGAAAGTAGTCATTTTCGAGATTTAAAGTTTTTTTTAACAAATTTCAATTACTTCACAATTAACAAATTTAATGAAACAGTTCGGATAATTTCACTGAAGATCGCCGTGAGATTTAACAACGGTATCGGCGTGTAATCTCGTGACTACACTCATTAAACCTAACCCTTTAACCTGATTTTTCTAATTCGCTTTTAATTGGCAGAGAAAGGATCGCGAATGTTACCTCGATGATAAACATGCAGAACAAGGTAATTCCTCCGTCGTTCACGAGAACGTGTTCTTAATCGTATCAATTATAACTAATGCCAAATTGCTTTGCCGTGTGCAATACTAATAATTCTCCACCTTGGAATACCTTTGCTATTAATTATAACGTTTCAATCGATCTAACAATCGCTAGCAAATATCTACACTCGTAACTCAGACATCTCTAGACCTAGCTTATTGATAGACTCATCTTGAGACCTAACCGTGACATCTTCAGACCTAACCGTGCAATCTCAAGAGCTAACCGAGGCTCATCTTGAAACCAAACCGTGACATTTCAATACTTAACCCAGACTCATGTTGGCACCTGGCCGTGACAGCTTAAGCTCTAACCGTGACACCTCGAGACCTAACCGTGATATCTTGAGACCTAACCGTGACATCTTGACACCTAACCGTGACATCTCAAGAGCCAACCCAGCCTCATCTTGCGACTAAGCCGTGACAAGTAAAACCATCTCATCTTCGGTGAGAAAAATCGCCCGCAAAACGTAAACGTTTCCTCCGCAGACAATCTTTCTCCTGCATCGACGTCGAGACAGTCGTTTCTCTCGACGTGATAAATTTCGAGCGGGCGTGAAGATCATCGACTTTATGCCAAATCGAGATTAATCATCGGACGGAGTGGTCTTCCTGACAGCGGGAGTTACACTCGTTATTTATTACGTAACGTGTGTGAGCAATCTGCCGGCAGCCAGACGTGTCAGTTCGCCGGCAAACCTTCCGACAGCCCGGGGCAAGGCCGTAGACCTGTCTCGCCGTCGGCTACGATCTCGTGAATGAACTGTCGAGTTTGCGGATTTCCTCTGCCCTCTCTACGTTCCACGCGTTAAACGCCCTACGAGTCACCTCTTCAATTACGTTTCATTCAGTATCACAATTTTTAGATAGCTTTGATGACGTCACTGATGAAATATTACTTGGGGTTGGAGCCCTGGTTGGGAGAGAGGGGGATGGTTTCGAAGATTTGTCTATGATTATTGCTACTTGTTAAATGAAACGAGAATCTGTTAATAGTTATATTTTGTAGGCAATCGACGCGCAAAAATGTTCGGGTATATTGTCTAAAATCAATTAGTTAGAATTGTAGGAGGACACTTGTCCCTTGAGGATGTTGCTGCTGATATTTTAATGGAATACTCAAATAATTAATAAGTTGAACATTGTGGAAGTAACTGGTGAAGGTGGGCTCTAAATTGTGTGCAATTTTTTGTGACTCTTGGACCGTAATGTGTAGGAATTTATTAAAATGTTAAGTATAAAGAAATCGTGATGATGCTAAGAGCTGTGGAACAAAAAGTACCAACGAAATCGTCATATGGATAGTGCGAGCACGGAGTGATTAAATATCGTGGCCGTTCTGCAAGTATATAGCAATAAATTTAATCAAACGAGACATTCCCTCAAACAGACTTCATTTCCAGACGAATTCCTCTGAATTTCAGTCAAATTACTAGGTGAATTATCGTGTCATTCAACCCACCGCCGCGCGATTAACGCCACTGGTGTAATTAATGCACGTACGAACGGTCGCAGAGGTGTTCCTTCCGCGATTCTAATTACGACGAATGCAGCGCAAGGTGCAGAAACGAGAGACAGAGAGAGAATGAAAGGACACGTTGGCGATGAACATGCTCCATGGATCTACGATTGGATGCAAGGTTCCGGAAACGAGGATATAGAAAGTCCGGGCGGAGTGTATACACGAAGCGCGTGTTTTACACGCTTTTACGCGGTCACGAAGACAAACCGCGATAACTGCTTTTACTTTTCTAACGCCTGTACGAAATGTTACCTTCGCAAATTCATTGTACGACGGACGAGCGCTTCAAGCAAGGTCAAAGCACTCGCCCGTGGAGAGAAGAAGAACGTGACTTGACGGTAGGAGGTCGAAAGTGTAAATAATCTATAAGTTTCTCCGGTTTATGACTCTCTCCACATTCCCTCGGCTTTGCCCAACTCCAACACCTTCGAAACATCTCGAAATGAAGATGGTAAGTTGTTTTTAATCGAACGTATCGTTGACCAACAATTTCACAAGTCTTCGAACCTACTTAATGCACCAACGAAACATCCAATCACGATCTACGATCGATCCATCCCAATATACGTTTACGAAACCTGCATCGATAATGTTATCTCTCGACACCGAAACATAATCGTCTCTCCTCCCTCACCGTCTCGTCTCCACCAGTGATTCTCGATTCACCATCGTCAACTTTAACGTTTCTTCTTGCGAATCCTAATAAATCTAACGAACTTGTCACTTCTATACACCTTGGCTCCTCGCGAACGAAGCACTGTCTCCTCGCGAAAGTATCCCCACCGTGTTCTCCACCCCCTCCAACTCTCTCTTAAGTCCCAGGGAAATCTCACGTCTCCCTTTCTACCTTCACGATGAATCCTCACAGAGTCATCGTGGGACAAAGCAATGGTATTTTGTTCGTTTACTTACGATCTTCATGGTTCCTTCCTTCGGTGCTCTCTGTCGTCGACAAAGTCCAAGATGAAAAAGAATAATCACAGCTCGCGTTTCCCGTGGACGAGTCGGAGACCGACTGCAGCCGCGTTCTCGTTAACCGTGCCGATTCTAGGAGGCAAGAAGAAGGTGGTGCTGTGTGTGTGTCTGTCTGCCTACCACCTTCCCTCGCGAGGGTACGACCGTATGTTCACCGTCTCGGTGGCTCTGGAAGAGGGGGCCCGGAAGCAGCACTCGGGAGGCCCGACGCGATTCCTCGACTTGTAGACTCGGTGGATAGGTAGATCGGTAGATAGGTAGATCGGCGGGTAGGTAGGTCGATAGATTGGCAGATTGATAGATCGATGCCTCGGTAGATTGGTAGGTAGGAAGATCGGAAGTTCGGTGGATGAATGGACAGATGGATGGGTAGCTCGACGGATTGGTGGATGAGCAGATGGGCAGATTGGTAGATCGGTATACCACCGAATGAACGGACCAACTGCCGGCGAGGTGGCAATGCTAAGCCTCGATGTATCGTAGGTGTTTCTAGAGAGCTACTCGCTTGCTCGCCGGTGTACCGTGCCGGACCGTTTGACGCGAGGTGGGGGCTGATCCTGGGACTTATATGTCGCCGCTGGAGGCCACCGTGCCTCTTTTTCCCTTACTCCCCAGCCCCCGTGGAACCGAGAGAGCCCCTCTATGGCCCTTGACGATGGTCAAGGTGACCTCTGCCCCGCGGGGATACCAACGACGCCACCAACGACTCGGATCCGCGATTTCGAGGCGTTTCGGGAAAGGCTCCTCCGAACGTTCGCCTTCGTGCTTTCGAGCCGAGGTTCTCGCTCTGGGGAACTTTTGAAGGCAGGTTTCGAGGATAGCGAAGCGTGACCCTTCGAGGGTATCGTCGGGAATGATCGAATTGATGATATCGCGAGTGAAACTTCTATTGTATGCCGCTCTAGGGTATTACTGTTGCGGAAATATACGCATGTACGATTAATAGTTTCTAGTTATAGTGGAATAAAATAGTTGGAAATAAAAATTGTGGTTTGCCGAAGAAGCGAAGATTTTGGATGGAACAAAAAGAAATTTCACAGCAGTGCCCTGTAAATCGTCCTATCTTCCATTCGACAGTCGTCTACGAGTATGAATAAATTTTACTAAAAAATATCAGATTTCTACAAATATAAATAGTTTGCATACATAGACCCTGGACAGTTAGAAACACGTTAACCATGATGGTTCATTGAAATTAACATGATTTCGAGGCCCGCACCACGCCCATCACGACTGATCTTCATACCCTCCCCCGCTTCCATGAATATCAGAAGGAGATATCAATTTCTCCTCGAATCTGGCGATTAGCCATGAGAATTACTTAGAAGCCGAAGAAAAACATGCGTGTCTCGAAAGAACGTAAAAGCTCGACGATTATCATAACGGAATCGAATAATACGAGCCTCGTCTAACCGTGGCAATTATCCGCGTGATGTCCTCTGGCTAAATTATGCACGCGACATCCCCCACCGAACGGCATCGCTCTAATGACCATCGCATCATGCTCCCGATCGGAATCCGGATCTGTATTCAGTAAGTGCACTTAATGACGTCAGGCAGAGTTGCAAGAAGCACGATCCGTCGTCGAGATTTTATCGTCGGCTAACGTTCTCCGCAGTAATGTCCAAATTTAAAGCGGACCCCGATGTGCAAAAACGTCTCCGAGCGAGCAACAAGGAGAGCCCTGTTTTGACGGTAATTTCTCGGTCCAGACGAGGCTAATCTAACGTGACACTTTTCCTTTTTCGAAACGTCATGGGACCGTCGAGAAAGGTCGCTCGGAATGGCCGCAAAAATCCTCGGTTATTATAGCTGCTAATTGCTCGGAGAAACGAAGTATAGATTCATATATATAAAGCTTAAAACGACAGAGACGACGGTTACTTTCAGTGTGGATGAACTCCTCGGTTTTTGCCACTCTCTGACGTACATCTCACCGTCCAGACGGTCTAATCTAGGGGGGCTCTTCTTTTAGGATGAAAAAATTGTAAATGGCCAGGAAATTTAAAATATAGACGGCAATTTACGATCTATTTTTAATCGACCTGCCCTCCTTTTTGCCGGCAGACGTCTTTGCTTCTAAATAAAACCCGGTGCATCCTCGTGTTCCTTTTCGCTTCAGTGTCACCTTAACGTAATGCACGCACGCATGATATTCTAAATGCAGATATGCACCTGTCTCTCTCTGAATAAAATGAAACGGAATAAATCCTAGAGATACTAGCAAATGTTTCTTCCGCCACACGGATACTCTAATTATCCTACGGAAGTGATTAACGTTACGGTAAAGCCGACGGTGCAAAAAGTCTAAAAACTGCGACTTTAATCGATTCAAAGTGCATCGAGGAAGAATCCTCGATTTTTGCTATTTCATTGGATGTTAACCATGTTGTGTTAACGATTTTTCCCGGCCACGTCACAGACGATTATTTCCCGCGTGACGATTTTCTACGAGGATCCAACGGTAAGAAGTCCCTCTAATTGTCGAGGCTCGCTTACGTAATTTAATTGCACGCACGCGCCGCGTTTTATGCGTCAGTTCGGTGGCAAAAAGACCACGCATACTTAAAGCACGATATCACGGGGAAATCGTTTATTTGTCGTTCGACGAAACGACGGCGATCATCGAAAAATGGGGGGTGAAACGCGGGGATGAAGGGAACGCAGTAATCTGAAATTCTCAGGAGGCCGAGTGCGATTTCCGGCGAGGAATTGCAATCGCATAAATCGGTGTCACCCGACACGAGTCGCCGATGGGTAATTATCGTGACGAGAAGCGTAAAACTCGTGTTGTTTTGTAGAATTAAAGGAATCTATCGACTCAATGTCTAGAGTTGTCCTTCTAATGTTAAGTGGTCGTTTAAAATTTCTACTTTTTTTTCCAGAGTCTCTAATCTACGATTTTATTATGTCATAAACTGTAGTTATTGCTAATCATCTTACGTAACTGAAACGATATTAAAGTTATAGCTAAATAAAAATGATATTGTATCAATATCAATTAGCAGCTTACAGGATAGTTAATTTCATTTTATTAGGATAAAGTGTTGCATCGACGCCTGGCTCATCAGCAAAGCTGATTAACGATGCTGAGATGAAATCGTACGGTTTTATTACCTTGAGTAAAGCTGAACAACATTCTAGATACTCTCTACATTTCGACAAACTTTGCTCAACAAGTTTTGAAGCTTTCCTTCAATTTTCTCTTTGAAAGAATCGCGATAAAAATTATTTACATGGAAATAGAAGATCGACTGGAAAGACTGACGTTAATATTAACTAAGTTGATCTATTTAATCATCAGACTAATTCGATTACGAAAAGACTATTGGGGGCATAGAGTTAAAAGTTCAAACTCGCAATTAGTCAGCCCGAATCGAAATTCCCCTAACCTTTGGGATATTTTTCCTAATAATTATTTAATGTATTATAGTTTCAGTGGTTCACATCCCAAAACCTACAAATCCTCAGTAAAATGACTACAGGAATCGTAGCTCAGAAAAACAAAAACATTCTATTATAGTACTCCATTTTCCAGACGGATGCAAAAGGGCTCAAGAAATCATTGCGTGCACTGCCGCATGTTTTCTCGGACATTTTTTGACCTTCGTCCGAAATGGAAACGTTAACCTTAACCCGTTAATTAACACTGTCTTTCAACCGTACCACGGTGCAAGGAGAGATCTGCGATGGTTTCCGATACAGCATCGGGCGGAGAGGACGGAAGCCGCGGACCTTGAACGATCGGCTAACCTTAATCTCCTAAATTCGGTTTAATTATCGAGGCCGAGAGATATTTCGCTCTCGAGCGTGTCGACGTGCGTTTCTTGCAATTTTTTCCCTTGCCCTTGCATCCCGCCGAGTCGGGGTTAAGATTCGAGGAGATCGGAAATCGGTGAAAACGCGGACGTCGTTGCAAAAAGCGAGCAACGAAACGAGAGCGATGGAATTTGCTAATTGGAGAATTAATTGGAGAATTTTTCTCGATGAATCGCATTTTTAGGGATTGTATGCGAATAATTATTGAATGTTGCATTGGAGAAATTGCATTTAATGGTAAATGTGTCAAAGTGGTGAAAATGATTTCTCCTTAATTTTTCTTAAGCATTTTTAACCGCATATATTTTTCCATTTCATACGTCTACTTGGCCGAGCATGATTAATTAAATCGATTAATATTCTAGCCCCTTTCGTTCCATTTTTACCATTATATTTATTCATCACGTCTTAATATATTTTATGAATCGTCAGTAATTTACGTTAATGTGTGCAACGTATTTAAAAAAATTATATTAAAATGTTTTATTCATTCGATACCTGGCTGAAAGCGCACATGATTGATTCGTGCATTTCGCGCGCGCAAATTTCACGTCTGTCCATTTCGCGAGCGTCGGAGAGGCAAAACTTTCGCGGAAACGCGCCCGCGCATTCGGTCGAACGTAACTAATTACGAAATCGTTTTACCGGAGTCTCTTCATTTTCGCGCCTCGCCAGAACTGGATTCAAAATGCTCCGTACTTTCGCGATAACGAAGAAATTCCGTAAAACCACGACGCAGGAGAGAGAGTACAACGGTAGAAATTCGCGGACAACCCGTAAGCGCGATATTTCGCTACAAAGGTCATTGAAATTGCGCCACCCGTTCTCCAAGCGCCAAATATCCTTGCGTAGGTACTAAAACGAAATCGTTCGTGTCTCTGAAAGCCGTCCTTGTTTTTCGTAAGTCCCACGTAGAGTAAAAGTTAACGCCGCGAAATGCACAGTTCGCTGAACGCACTTAATTGGCATCGTTTAATACCGATGACTTTTTTACCATTTTTTTTTTCCATCGCTAGGGATCGACGTTGGACCGACGTGCGACCGTAAGTTTTCGCAATAACGCAGCAACTTTTATGACTTATAATATTTACCGGTTCTCAATGAATATTAAAAGCTAATTAATAACGATATACAAGCTATTCTGAGCGAACTTGATATTTTTATCGCGCTGAAAAACATCGTCCATTCCGTTTCGATTATCGTGGATCTCATAGATGGAAACCCCGTTAACTAACGGATGGGAAAAGCGATACTCTTATCGTCTCGTGTGTCTCTACCTGCAATCGCTATTGAATGCAATTCCGATCGTTCGATCGGTTTACTCGAGGCGATCTTGGAGCACCGTGGTAAATGGCGAAACCGAAAACCTCGTCGAACGAGAGATCACTTTCGAAGAACGGCTTCGGTAATTGTTGATCTTGAACCAATATCCAGTCACGAGAAATCCCAACGCGCACCGCCATGGAATGATATGTATTTTTTTCCTTCAACCCTCGAAGTTAGACGGTACAATCGATACGTCGATGATCGGTAAGGAGATACGGAGTATCGCGTGCGAATTTTTCATTCGTAGAAAGTGCGAAGCAAGGATAACGCGGTGCTGATAAAAAGCGTTCGTTTCACGGTAGATTTTTTTTATCAAGGTCGAATCACAAGGTATCCATCGAATTTTATGGGAATTGTATGTCGTATTTTCGAAAAAATTTGAATTTTATATTAAATATAAGGAGAACGAAGTGCAGAATATGAAATAAATGTTAATACGGAAGAAATTAAGAAAGTGCTGTACATAATTATCCATTCTATATCTTTATATCGATATCGAATGTTGACAGAGTTTGTTCAATGACGTTCTCAGCCATTCGATGATACTTAGAGTGCATTAATCGTTCGGATATCGATTCCACGATGCGACACTATCCATCGAACGATCGGCAAAGTACAACACGAGAGACCTCCGTCCTAAGTGGCATCGTCCTTCGATGCATTTTCGTTCCACGATCTCATTTCGCTTCCCGGTTATTAAACGGGCGTATTAAATCGAACGGAAGGGCGATCGGCGAATAAGCAGCGAAGAGGAAGTAAGGAGGAAAAAAAAAAGAAACCGGCAGAGATCGGTCGAGGACGATGCAATTACCGTAGGTGCATTGTCGTAAAATTGGCAAATTAATTGTGCAGACGTTGTTAAGGATCCTTATGAAAGTCTAACAAGGGTTTAGTCATTGAACGAAGCATAGTTGGTGGCAGCCACGGGATCGAAATGCGATTTTTATCGAGCACGTAGCTTCCGTGGCCTCAATTAGCTCTCCGAACGATTTGCTCGACTTAATTCGGCATTGCAACTTTATTTAATCGCGATTAATTATACGAAACTTCGAGGGACGAGATATCGTTAATCGAACTTCTGTATCGTAACGCAGAGGCGTCTCGATTAGTCTCGATTGCAGCCGCAGATCGACTTTCCGGTTCGAAAGAAGTTTCACGGTTGCGGTAAAACGTCCCTGTCTTTCTCTCTGTCTCTCTTTCTCGCTTTCTGATATATTTTTTTTTAAGTCCGACATGTTGTCCTCGCTACGTGCAATGTCATCGAATCGAAGGTGGTAAAGAGGATATCATTGATAACATTTTTTTTTCAAAGCATTAATAAACAGAGGGACGAGCGTGAATATTTAGTTTGCATACACGGAACGGATTAAATACTCCTTGAAGACTTGGAAGTAATTTGCATGACTGTGAGGCGTATCGGAAGTCTCAAATTCTTCTAATTACGATGATTTTGAGAAGACCTTCATGGTTGGACCTTGATAATTGTACTTTGCAAGTGTAAAAAACATTATTTAATAAAGGGTTAAGTATAGGAGGTTCAAATCAGAGTTAGAAGAACGTTCCTCGAAATCTCGAGGAGACTTCCGAAGTAAACTTTTCCGCAGAGATCGAGGAGCAATCGAGAGAGGGAAAATCGACTAACGAGCCCGTCGCACGAAGGTAACGTGGACGTAACCTCATAAAAGGTGCATTCGTATTGCTAATTACGGCATCGGTGGGCAGCACCGCCTTCCGAGTAATAAACCTGCTATTTACTTGGTGCGTCACGCGCATCGAACGTCCATGAGCTGAATTTGTCTTTAACGGAAGCTCGAAGAACGTCCACTTCCGGCGCTGACGTCAAATTCACGAAAATCACTGCCGCGAGATTTCATCTGGATGTTATAGAACCTGGACGTCGGATTGAAGCGATATCTGTCAGTCAGAATGTATGAAGATAAGAGGGGTTTTCGATGAAGTAGTTTTCTTAATTCCGTGACTCAAACGACACGTGGAGGATGTCTCTCGAAGAGGATTTAGTAAAAAGTATTTCAGCATTCGCGACACGTCCGAAGAAATGAATCACACGTGATATTTCCCAAGAATTGATCGTAGCTTAGTAATTATCGGTAGAATATTCCCTGTCGAGGGAGGACGTATGTCATAAATTGATAAATCTCTTCTGACATTCAAGATTACCAAACTTCCGAATTATTGCCAGAGGTAAACGTTGGGAAACTTCGTCTCTCACTTGAATCGATAATTTTCTTTGGCCATTTACGATTACCAAATGTCACTTTAACGTTGGGAAATAGAATTCGCACTTTACTGGACGACAGCCTCCTTTCTTTCTCAATTATCAAATTTAGAAGCTAATTTTAAAACTATCATTCATTTTCAACCTAATCACTCATATTCTTCGCTCACTGGTATTCATAAATCTTCAGATTTTCAATTGCAAAACTGCGTTCGAAGTCGCATCAGATATTACCTTCGTAAATTTCCTGCTGTTAAATTTACAGAATAATCTTGAATTATCAATGTCTAAACGATATTTGTAGTCAAGTCGCTAACATTCTTCCCGAAATCCCGATTGCAAAATCATCGAAATAATTCGGCTAAGAGCACGCATTAGTTCCGGGACACGGGTGAACGTTTCGATAAATTACACCGAGAAATTCCGGCGTATCAAGGACTACGAGAATGCGTGCGTGGTTCAAGGCCGGTCGTGCTTCAATTGTCTTTTCTTTAAGTGTACGCTTACATTCCCAGACTTCGACCTCGAAATCCCGCGCAATATTATTTTCAATCTCTCCCGTTAACTGTGCCGATGACCAAAGAAAAAAAATATCGTAGTTTTTAATCGAAATAATATCAGTGACTTTGTATTTCTGCAGTATACAGCAATGTCATACGCAATCACAAAAGAAATCCTAAGGCAAACAGTTCAACTTTTACCTGAAACCATTTTGATTATGAAGATCACAAATAATCTACGATATTTCTACCATCACTATTTTTCTAATGGATTTTCATTGATGAAAATTTAAAAGAAGAAATTCTAAGGCAAGAGTTTAAACTTCTGGATCAAACGACTTTCTTAATTGCCTGTAGAAATAATCCTTGATATTTCTACTGCGAATATCACTACTTTTTAACACGTTGAATGCCACCGGTATTTCGCCAGTTTCTTCATTTCTACTGAAGTGAAACTTTTTCTATTAAAATCACATCTACACGAAGCAGAAAATTTACAGACAAAAATACATTTATAGACAGCAGGACTTTACCTTTTTGAGACCAACGCGTAAATATTGGCTGAATCAACAAATTCGTAAATATTACAATTTAAAAGTCATGACATCCAACGTGTTAAAGATTTTCAATAATAGCATTGATGAAAAAGAAATTTGAAGGCAAGAGTGCAAATTTCCAAATTAAACCATTTTCCTAATTACCTGCCAAATTAATCTTCGATATTTCTATTAAACATTTCGCAATTTTCTTATAAATTCTCATTGAAGAAATTACAAAAAACGAAATTGCACAAATATCACCTGCGCAAATAATATCCCAAATTTCTATTACAGAATATAGCATTCTTTCTTCATGGTTTTCTATGGAATAAAATATTCAGAATCTTTGGAAACAATTCGTCGTGATAAAACATTCGAGGGGTCGATCGGACGCGATATTAGATTCGAAGGCCATCTTCGGGTCATCCTCGTGGGTACGCTCTTCCTTCGGATGGAATTTCGTTAGAAGTTTGGACAACGTTTTATACACGAGGGACACGATCCTGGCGCAAGGACATCGTTCCCGTGTAACAACCTAATTTCCTATTCGTTAGTCGGACGGAACGATGCTGAGAAAAACCCCACCATATCCGGAACCTGAACTCCGTCAGGGAAATTGAATTTATAACGAACCGAATCTAATAAAGTTATACATAATTATATTGTTATCGTGATGGCCCGAATTTTGCCCATTCCTTAGTTTACTCTGTTAAGGTCAATTTCTAAGAATTTTAATATAATGTTTCAGAAACTTTGATAAACTTCGTTTGTTAAAAAAGTTTGCTACTTCTTCGAAAAGCAATGCAACTTTTTGTCTGACTAAAAAACTTCAGTGTCCGATTATAGTCGTCTTAATAACGAGAGGACTAACACATTGAAGGGGAATATAAAAAAAAGTTGTTTTGGCCGCTATTATTTTTTTTTAAAACATATAATATTAAATTTATATCTCTATGAATGCCACAGTGTCCAATCTACTACACGTGGTCTGTTAGGCTAATATATGGTGCGTGTATTTGGATACCAATGGCGGCTAATATGTTAAACACAATGAAATCGAGGATCTTATCCTGATTTTTCTTCGAATGATACATAAATTAAAATAAACAATTCGGATATTATTTATCAAAGAATTCCTGTCACTAATGCTACCAGGCGTGTTTAGAAACACCATAGGACACTGTCAAAGCCACAAATCACTCCGTGTCCCACGATAATGTTCTCCATGGTGGTCGTGTTCTTAGCCCACACAAACCACGTGCCCGCAAAGATTTACAGCGGCTATCGATTAATCGTAAACTAGTCGCAAGAAAGTAGAACTAATAAGGTGCAACACGAATCCGTTGCCGAAGGAATAATAAATATCTCGAGGATCGTGGCAGAATTTTTCAGGATCGTAACTACGATAGAAAGTGCACGGGAATATCGGTACACTTCACCGCGAATAATTCGCACTCGATCTGTGTTTCATATCGATTGCAAACTACGAAATAATTTACAATGTACGAATTGTACGTCGAAAATAAAATTGAGAAAGAAATCGATAAAGAAGTTAACTCATTTCCATGAAAATCTACTTAAAATTGCAGTTTCGCTTAATTTCATGAAGCAATTTGGATAAAACTTTTTAGATTCGCGGGAAGGAAATTGGACGCGGGAAAAATGGAGAGTTGCGGTCGAAGTTGGAATTTAGCTTAAAAGAGAAGTGGAGAGACCAATAGAAGAAAAGGAATGATAATTTCGTCCTCGTGACATTTCGCAAATGCGAATTTTTATTCCTGTTATGATCGATAGTAGGCCCGATACTGGACGCTACGAAGCAGAAACTCTCTCAATGGGAATATTATATGGGTGGCGTGTATTTTTATCGTTTCGGGCCATTGGGTTAATCTGATCGAGAAAATCAGTATACGGATAGCGGTGGCAAAATGCCTGAATTTGCGTAATAGGAATTTCCATGGGCTGTACTCACCATCTTTGATATAAACTTACGTCAAAGAGGCAATTAACGATTACTCATGAACGAGTTAAGAAACGAAAGAAAATGCACCACTTGTTGACGTAAATTTCGCGTCGTTTTCGAGCGCGAAATCAAAGAAATACTTTGGTACTATTTTGAATATTTATCGACAAGTGCAATATAATCAAAAACTAGTTTCTTTAAAAGAAAAAAAAATAGTATAAGTGACCTAAACTGTCAGCACGAATAAAGTGCCATAGAAAATATTTTATATTTAAGTTTGTACTGTTGATTAAGCCAACAGAATTTTATCGATTAAATTGGCTTCACCAATGAAATTATTAATAAAAAAATATGTGATAAAGTCTACTGAAAATTGATGGTGATAGTTTTAAGTGACCTCCACTCGTAGCAGAGAGCAGAGCTCGGCTTTGCGAATTTAAAAGCAGCGCCTGCCAGGTGAGAACAGGTAGAAAATGATTTCTACTTTATCCAAGTGGTTTTGATAGTACAACGGCACAGCTAATAAGTAACGGAAGACTGGACAGCTTGCGAGATATCACGATAATAGAACTGAAATACCGATTGTATAAACGTAGTAAAAAAAAAAAAATTCAAACGAAAATAAATTTTAAAAAATTATTTAAATTAGCTAAGCAATCGGAACAGATAAAGGACAACAAAAAATATGTTATATTAGGTTTGTACTGTTAATTAAGCCAACAGGATTCCATCGGTAAAGTTGGCTTTGATAATGAAATGATAATGTGTCTGACCAAACCGTAAAATCCTGGCTGACAAACTACGTCCTGCCTGCCTAATCTACTGCGACGAATGGAAGAGGAGTAAACTGAAGAAATAAGGTATTTTTTTAGCTGTAACTAAGTAATTCAACTTTCATTTGTTATATTACGGTCTCTTCTACCATACCGACACTGGCGAACACCGTCGAGTTACTGTCAGTCGCTGGAAACAGGTTTTGCACAGAAGCGAATTGGAGAACGACTACCGGCATTGAAAGAACGATGGTACCACTCTGAAATTCCAGACTTCTAAAACCGCGTGTAATTTCAAATGAACTTACGATTGATTAAGAATAAAATAGTTCGATTTCATAATTATTACAATATTCTTAAACCTGTTGTAAAAATATTGCAAGAAATTATAGCTGTAAAACATAGTACAGAAGGAAAATGATTTTTCTGTACAATTGTTCGTAAGGTGATTTGATATTACACATTGAATATTTAAATTTGCATTTCAAGTGCACATGAAACGCCAAGAAAATTCGGCACAATCGTCTCGATACGTTTTTCGATGACAAACAACGTCGACAGTTTGTCGTCGACGTACAAGAAAATTGAACGAACAGTGCAAAACTCCTTAAATACACAGATGCACCAGGAACGACTTACAAATAGACGACTTTTTTTACATTCTACGATCTTGTCACGCGATAATCACCACTGTCATTTCCGGTGTCTCATAATTCCACATGACTCTTTCAAGAGCACGAATGCTGCTCTAGGAATGACCATTCTAAAAAGATAAAAATCTCCTGAAAATTTCACCTTCGGCAATACAAATCATTGCACAAAAGGCTTAACTATAGCTGGTCAATTTTATGCAAAACGACACTGGATACACCTTGGTTGCATTCCATCGATTTACGTAATTAACCGCGGGTGTAATTAAATATCCGATCGCAGAGATATGACGTACTTAATAACGCGCGTTTTGCCATAGCATTCATCGCGCATCTTCCTGTTTCTCGTGGCAGATAAAATTTTAATTGCCTGAACTTCCTGGTCCCACGATGTCCTTTAAGTACAAAGGAATCGCGTTGGCGTTGAAAGAAAGCATTTAATGGGTCAATGCCGTGCTGATTACCGCGTTTTCTGCTATGTCTCATTAGGAAGTTTAAGTATCTAATAAGATTTCTAATATACTGATACTATAAAATCATCTTTCTGCTATTAATTATATTTTCGACTGTAGAATATTGCAAAGACCATCGTTAAGTACTTATTTCTGCAATTTAATACATAACTGTGGTATGTGCAAATCAGAAAAAAAATCGCAGGGCAAGGGGCCGATATATGTAAACAACAGATTTAACGCAGGCAGTTCTAACTGTTCACTGACATTTATAATATTGTTATTACTTCCGTTAAAGAAACGTGGGAAAGATGCACTTGGAACGTGCAATGATCGTCGAAAGAATCGCAGTCTCTTTAATTTTGGAACAGCTCACTAAGATGAAAATTATGCCTGCGATGTCCTTCGCATTTGACAGAATGCGCCGTGTTTTCGCATTATAATTCAACTTACGCATTTACGCGGAGGACAATAACGCAATTTCGTTGAAATAACTTTTATCCGACAATTCAGCCGTCATTGATCCCGTTTTATTTGAGAAACGAATTCAACTGACATATTTCTTTTTTTTTATAATTTTGCAAAGATATTTTTATAATAGAATTAATGAATCATTTTGAACAGACGTGAACAAGTGTTCTCGCTGCGGATATTTACATAAATATGCAGCGTGTGCGGACTTTCATGAGGATTAATAAAAAAAAAATACTCGTAAATAGCAGAGAGTAGGGACTAAGTCGGAGAAACAAAAGACGTACGTGAATTGAAAAAAGGAATAAAATTCCAGTTTTACTCGGACGTCCTCGGCTCCTTTATCAAAGTCGCAGAACGAATTCAGTTTCTTATGCAACGTCGTAAGATACGCACGTTCGTCACGCTACGGTAAGGAATGCATCTCTATTGTCTGTTCTATTATTAATTAGCATTTACGTGGTGATAATTGAATTCTGATATCTCGAATTATGGCTCTTTCGAATTTTTTCTTTAAGTATCTCTGAAGAAGACCTGTCGAACGTTCACAAACTTATATTTTTATTCCTATGCAAAATGATCCGAGATATTTTGAGATATTTTCAAACTTTGAAAAAAAAGTAGAGAACTAGCAGTGAATATTTCATCATTCCATTTCTAAAGTTTAATATAAAAATTCAAAAAGTAGCTTAAAGGGGAGCCAGAGGAAAGCAGAAGGGTAGAATTTCCATCCCCTTCAAACAAATTAACCGTGAAAAAATACAGAAAACTTCTACAGTTAATCTAGAGAAGCAAGTATTACTCAGACATCTAAAGAGACCAGCATGAAATCTCAAAAAGCGAAAGAATTCGTCACTGCAATTAGCAGTTCATTATAAATTGCATCGGTAATTATCCGCCGTATCGTCGATGCCCGTCTTTACCGTTACTTCTTTCTGCCAGCGATCGTATCAATTGAGAAGACACGATACTTCCCAATGATAAAACCAGTCCGTGCTAATGAATTAACGATCGCATATTAGATTCGCATTCGTAGCCGATTCTAGGAGCAGAGTGGATACGTGGAAAGAAGGTTGTACGTTACTCAATCGACGTGATTCAGGGAGAATACAGGGTCGCCGGTGGAAACGGCGACACAATGCGCAATCTCGTTAATGATTACGTAATACGGAGAAAACTCGGCTTTAAGTGTGTGGATAGTTAACGCACGAAAAGTTTCGTCCACGTTACACTAAATTGGAAATGTATGTCGTGCGTGTCTGATTTTTCCGGTTGACACGACGACCGCTGTGACGGTGCGTAACTCTAAAACTATCAAGGCGGTCAAAATCACTGGTTTTCAATTTTTTTTTAAATTACATAAATTGATAGGGGAGCCATACAGTAAATATTCCGCTTATATCCGCTTCTAAGAGAATCCGCTCTGAACTCTATAAAAATTTCTAGTACTCAGAATATGTCGGACTTAAAATTTTATTAATCTGAGCTAATTTTAATTCGTTCGTTGTAGTAACGTACCTTTTTTTTATTAACGTACATTTGCAAGGATATTTAAGAATTTTGAAGATAGGAAAAGACGTAGAATCTATACTCTGAAGTATGTCTGTTTACAAGTATCGAAGATTTCGATCTTGCAAGGAACGTCAATTGGAATTTTTCTCCTTCCAGCACTTAAGAGAGATTAAGTCATTAAATTGTCACTTTGTCTCGCATTACAGATCGTTTACGGTTGCACGTCGCCCGCAGAGGATCAAGGAATGCTCAGAAGCTGCTGCGAATTGAAACGTCCATTCGGAGGTATTGTATCTTGCCTTATTTATATTTTGAATAGCTTCAGATAAAAACAGAACGAGGAAAATCAACTTAAAATTCGCGTTCTTTTTGCCCCTACGTCTGTACAGTTTTTTCTCGTGCCGAATCCTTGAAAGATTACCAAACCCTGAAGTTAATGTCCCCCGTTTGAGATTTCCGCGAGACACCGCGAAGAAATCGTGACAAATATTTACTCCTTGATTTTCTTCTCGCGTTTGCAATTTTCGCAGTGTTTTGCTCTTGGAACCTGCCGGCGTAACCTTCACCTGAGAGTCTCACGATGACAGTCTAGTCGATAAAAACCGTTTGATCATTTGCTCGAAGGAGACCTTGCCATCGTCGTTGCACTCCATTTTGAATAATTCTTCAGATCGCTCGCGTAATACCGGTAACGTATCACGCAGCTTTCCCACGTTTCATCGCGCTTGAAATAAGTCTAATTGTTAAACTCTGCATTATTTGCATTCTGATTATCATAATACATATTACAAACGATAACGTGTTAGGAGTTTGTCATTAAGTTTTTCTGTGCCTTTTCTTCTCGGAAATGTCGATTATCATGCAAAATGAATGGCAGAAGAAATAGAAAAGCTTTGAGCTCACTTTGACCTAGTCCAGACATATTTCAGTCCTAAAGGATGGTATTATATTTTTATTATTTACTCCTCGGAGAAAAACTATCGATATAGTATAATAAGCCTTCGATGCAATTCAATTTTTCTCGTTAATTTTGACATTAAAATTTACCAATCATTTGATACCATTATTTAAATATCTCTCAGTGCTTAGAGTCATCACTGTCACTTTATAAAACTGAATAATTCAAAGTGCAGAATTTCACTGTATTATAATATAATACAAATATTAATCTTACCAGCTCGAACATCAAGTACCTAAAAATCCTAAAACTCAATCATCTTCGGTTCAACCTCTCCTACACCATCACTCTCCTCTAACAACTAATTTCCACCCTCAAGGAAATTTCAAAACCACAAAAACCATCTATAGACTCTGCAAACGAAAAAAAAAACAACGAAGCTCAAGAAAAACCCAAACCAATCGACTAGGAAACCACCAATGAGCCGTTCGCGTTTACCGCAGAAAAAGGTAGAAGAAACGCACGGTTGCGTCTTGCAAATAAACGGCAAACGTTCGCGTACTTGAACTCAGAATTGCGGCCGCTACGTGGGACCTGTGCACCTATTATCTCTCAATGGGATTAGCATTGTCAAAGTTCTGCCGCGAGAACGCAAGGCGCGCTTTCAAGTAAAAAAAAAAGGAACTACCTGCGCGATTGCGCACACCATAAGCGCGCTTGTTACGGCGGCATTGAAACTCGGATTATTCATCGTGGACGGACTCCCCCGCCTCTCTCCATGGGTTAATTTAATTTCGCGTGCACTTGCCTAAAGAAGACCTCGACAATTAGGCGTGTCGTGCGACGGGCATGAATTATTCCGTGCATCAGTGTTTCTCAACACAGGTGCGCCGTGAGAGATGAAATAATTGCACGAGAATCTTTGGTTGAGGAGAAATTGCATAACTTTGAGGGAGGTATTAGAAGTATGAGACTTTTCCGTGTATTACACGGTATAATTGGTGAGAATGGTGCTGCATTTGAGGGAATTGACTGTACGGTATTTGTAAGGGTTAATTTAAAATTAGGGTAACAAGGGTGCATAGTAAAGCCATAGGAATTGAGAAAATAAATTGTAAAAAGTAAGTTTGAAAAATTAGGGGGTCAATGGGAATAGAAGATGTTGTGAGAACTGTAATTAAGAAATGTAATTAAAGTAAAAGGGAAAGAATTCTGAGAAGATCTGCACTTTTAAAAATTTCCACAAAGATTCTAATAGGTTATAGTAGCAAAAGTACGGTATGATATATTTAAAACAATAAGAGAGAACAGTGGCGCTGAGAATTTACGAAACTTCAGCGTCTCCATTTTAATTCGGCGCTTCATAGAATAAATTTCTAAGAAAACTCGTATGAAAACATCATAAAAATCAAATTAGTCCTGTACGATGCAGACGATAAAAAAAGAGAAGTTTAAATAGCTTCTACTCGAAACGAGGAAGTTGAAATCTCTGCAGGCTATTAGACCGAGGTTCGAGCGGTTCGTTATACAAAGTGACTTTAACAAGGAATATTTTTTCCCTTCAGCAACACACCACTTGTCCGTATTTTTACACGCACAGTGAAACGTGTTTTACACAAAATACAAGCACAACGTCGTCGTAATGACTCAAGGTCTCGTAAACTGGCATAGACGATTCGCAGTCACGTACGTGCATTCCAGATCATCGTGAGACTATCCTCGGTGTTCGCGGTTGGGCGCGGTTGTTTATGCTTTTTGTTCCGATGAAAGGTGCGTGTTCAGTCACTCTTATTATCGATTGCACTTAAATGCATTTCCAGATCATCGCGGATGACGCTTGGGAGTGCGTGCAACTAGGGCGGGATTAGTTTCATTAACGCGATCGGCGATGCGATGAAAACACGTTATGCGAGATATTTCTGTTTTATTGGATCAGAGGGATGATTTGTAATTGAACAGAGATAAAATGGAGAAAATGTGATGGTAAAAGAGCTGGAGGTTCGATAGGGGGTTCGGGTACAGAGTACTGTGTCACTGACGGTTGTAGTAAAATTGGTACCAGAGCCGCAGTTATAATTATAACGGTTAGAATTGTAGGTTCACGATGTAGACACGTGGTCCACGAAACTACGCAGCAACTAAAGTGAAAAATTAAAAGAACAAACAGAGATTGACGAAGCTCTTGCTGCAACAAGAAATACAACCTCTTTGTCGTCTCCTCTGATGAAATTATCCTGTACGAAGTGCATATAACGATACTTATGGTTCTAAATCTATCGGAAAATGCTGGTCCACGGTGCTGTAAATATAATTATTCCAGCTAAAGATAAAAAATATATTGGTAAAAGTACATAATATCTATAAAAAGGCAAAAAAAGAACCCACCATTGCCTGCAAGCAAACTCGTAACCCGAAGATGTTACAACGATTCCTTCCTTTTTACACGTTTTGCGTAAAAGTGATAAAACTGTGGATTCTCACGATTGTTGGGTATCGTTTAGATTTATGAATTGCTTTAAGATAATGAATCACGACCGGAATTGAAGCTGATGCAGAGGTGACACACAATGGCGCTAAGGTTCTCAGAAAAGAGAGGCAGGACAGGTGAAGCAGGAAACGACTTCGATGAGATTAACGCCAAATGATAATTACGTAATTAGACGGACGGTCGAGTAAACGATGAATCATCGCGCTTCTGCATCAACTATGAATCGAGTCATTTTTTTTCTAACCGTATACTCCGTAAAATTCTACGATGTACCTGTGAGCACGAATAATCGAGTCACGAAATATTGCACACGCGAATTTCGCAAATTCTCTTGAAGTTTGACGACTGACAAAAGGGTTAATAACGTGAACAGACGCTGCAATTAAATTCTAATGCGAGAGTAGATGAGATCTCCTTTGTGAGAGACCTCGAAAACGAATTTTAAACTGTGACAAGATGCAGAGGAGGAGGATACTCCCGTAGACAATGAGCCTCATTGAGAGGGCTCGACGAAGAGCACGATGACTCTTGTCAACGTGAGAGCTTTGGACTTTCGCAATCGACTGGTTCCCTCCGTTCTCCCTCCTCTCTTATCCACGGCCGCTTTACAATAGACTTCGATCAAAGTTGTCGATGCGCATCGACAACTTCTTATAAACAATACAAATCCAACGACCCAGACCAAAGTTAAATCTCTGCCACATCTAAGAAATTTTTCCTACATAATATTCATATCTTAGCCTAAATAATTCATAATCCACCTCAAGTGTATACTTTGACTATACTCTGCCGTGGACACCTTAACCCATTGACTGCCAACTACGAGATATCTCGTAGCTGCACTATAAGTTTAAATTAATAAATAAATAATAATGGCCGAACGTGTATAGAAATTTTAGAACAAAAATGTTCTTAGTATCATTACAAATGTCAAGATTACATTTTTGATTAATGAAACTAATGTTCTAAAAACTTTCTGTCATCTTGTCAAATTTTAACAAGCAAAGGTAATGTTTCCTTAATTTTCCTGGCAGCGAATGGGTTAAAACACTAAGTCTTCAGTCAAAATCAAATCACTATATCGCTTAAAGTGAAGAAGTACCAAATTAAGCCTATCCAACCCTTCCGCATCCATCTCCCACCATTTTATTCCACCACGCGTCGGAAACGTTTTTCCTTCGTTTTCCCAGCCGCTATCGTCTCCTTTCTCTCCTCGTCCTCCCACGCAATCCCATGGTGTGGAAGCGACGACATCGTCGAAACGACGACACCGTGTTGTCTCGAATAGCTCCCCCACCTTCCGCCACGGATGACCTCCCTGTGCTCGCGGTTCGAACTGCTTCGCAGGGATAAATGTACACTTGCTGTCGGCCACGAGGCTTTTAAGTGTCGGCAGAACGAAACGATCGCTCGTCTTGCTCGTGCTCGAGCAGTGCGACGGAATTCGAGGGTTTTGTTTTTTTTTTACGAGATTTTCGTGCACCTTCGATCGACCGAGGATCGTCGGGGGTTGAAGAACGATTGGAGACATGGAGGTCACTCACCGCCACGTTACGGTGGTTCACGTGGACCGTGCGATCAGTGGATTTGTAAGTCTTCGTTTACTTTCGACGGATTTCTCTTGTAAAGGGTGAATTATCGAATCGTGCGATGGAATTTGAGAGGGGGTGAGTTTTGTGGTGATACGATACGTGCTCGCGAATAAATCGCTGGTGAACACGATTGGGTGGAGAGGGATGCTGGATGATAGTCTGGAAGGTTTCTGTTTGTATCGAAAAGTGCAAGGGGATTTTGAAAACGTGAGTCGACATTCGAGGGTGATACGGTTGGAATTGGAGAGAGGTAGGGAGGTTTGAGTACTCTTCTGAGAGTGGATCGAAGAGGGATCCTTAACCTCGGAAGGTGACAGAATTTTCGAGTATTTTATAACAAGCTGTTAGTATGTCTCAAGATAATACATCGAATACTAATATAATACTAAAATACTTGAACTATTCCGCAATAAAGTTAACAACCTTCTTTCTGATAAATGGAATCTCCAGTAACTTCATCGAACATTTTCCAACAAACTCCAGACAAACTTCCAAAGAGTTTCCCAATTAACAATTGTCGCCTAACACTTTACCACACCTCGTTTCATCCTGTGTCATCGATAATTCGAGTATCGTGTATTGAAGGTCGAGAGATCTCAAAGTGATCACGGATGACCTACTACCGTGCACGAATAGCCTTTCATGGTGGAAGGAAATACGTAACGCGAAGACGTAACACGTGACCGTGAAGCTATAACAAATGAATTGCACGTAAAACGTTCGTCTGGTAATATCGTGGCACGATTTACAGGAACGATATAATACCTATAATTTCTCAGAACCGCGGACGGCTCGTTGCTCAAAAGAATCCTGCTCGTTAACTCCACCTCTTTTATTCTGACGAATCTCGACATTTTCCAGATAAATTCGCAAAAATGTACGTGTGAGATTAGCGTGAAATTTCGCGTAATCAGTGACACGTGTCACTGGAATGATAACGATCGGGTATTTGAAAAAAGAAGTCAGAAGCGAGTTCACCGCCCCCGACACCTGTCGCCGTAAGGGAGGGACGATTGTTCGTCCATCTAGGTTCACCACTTACACGTGATATCGATCCAAATGACAAAATAGCCTTCCGGTAGGGTCACAAACACCTCCTCCCTTCGATGCAAAAGCGATAGGTGGCAATTCGTTGGAATAGCTCGAAACGTACGGTCGAAAGGTACACTCTTGTTTGGGAGAACAAAGGAACTAAAGACGAGCACTTTAATTAATTTTTTTCTGTGGGTTGCACAGATGAAATATAAGGTTTAAGCTTCCTAGTGTGTTTACGAGATAGAATATTATATCACATGAATTTCTTATTAACAATTGCTCCTATCTTGTTTCAGATGATGTCAACGTGGGTTGTTTTACTTTTGACGTCGATCGTAGCTGGTCAATTGGATCTACCACCGCTTGGAGAGGATAATCGTGACAATCAGAGGAGACAGTACTCTCCGACAGATCTGGATGTTAAAAATGTCCTCGCGAGGCTCGATTTTCTTGGGACGGAAAGATGCAGCGCGAACGTTGGCGCACAGTGGGCCTACGAGACTGATGTCAACGAGTACACTCAGTTGCAAGCGGTAAATTTTGAGGAAACGTGTCAATATTAAACTAACCGCGACGTTAATACAATTATTCGAGGAAGGATTTAAGAAAAAACGGTATAATATAGCCTAGTTTAACGGGTTCATAATTTACCTCGACATTGGCTCCTAACATTTTGGACAGAATTGCCCGCATGGCTTCCGTTCCCGCGATAGGAATTTTAGGCCAGCTGAACGTGTCGAAATTTGTACCGCTTTCTTTTATCAAGCCGTACATTTCTCCCAAAATACACAGCCGTTCGTACTTTCAAATAATTTTCTTCCGTTGTTTTTTCCGCTTTTAATTGCTTTGATAATTTCACTCTCAATCAATGGACCAGAGTTAAAATCTTTATCGCCTCTAACAAGCTCTTCATAAATTATCAATTAATATATCACAAACTTGGTGGCTTAAAATTTTGTAAGTCTCTCAGTATTCAAAAAGCAATTGTAAACAGTTCAGAATTTAAAAATGAAAGTACTAATGAAAATCACAAGAGTAATTAAGCCACAGAAAAACAAGAAGAAAATCATTCAAAGACTCGCTCAAGTTTCTCGATAAAGACCTCGACCTCCTCTCGAGGCCCAATCTCCTGGGACCTATGGGGACGGTTGCGCGTGTCGCTCTATCCCCATAAAGGCGAATCGCAATTTCGCGCACGCCGAGGGAATTCCCTGACACGAGCCGGGCTCATTGTCTGCCGAGGGGGCCGACACCTCCGCGGGAAATGTTCCCATAAGATGCCATTGTAACGGGCCCCAATGATTTCGCAATCGTACGTCATCGTGGCAGACGAGAACGGAAATTTTCAGTTTTCTATGCGGACCGCTGGAATCCGCTGCGGGAGTCGCGTGATGTTAATAATAATTCTCCTCTGTGGGTCTTTTGTTGTTACGCGTTTGGTATCGTAATAGAGACTCGGTCCCTTCATTAACATCGAGAACAATAAATTAAAAATGTATGACCTGAGCCTTACATTTCTACGTGGACTTATGTATTATGGAAAGCATTGTGGAAAGTGGATGGATTTTTAATGATTGCGATAATTATTTTATGCAGGGTGTTGAAATGAAATATTTCTTAACACTAGATCTACCGACGATTTATCCGATATACTTAAAAATGTCAATTAAATACGTCAGAAGAAAAAAATAATAACGCAGGTACACAACTGTAAAAGAAACTAAAGAATTGTAAAAGAAACTGCGTTAGAAATTTCAAGAGTATTTACAAAATATTTCGAACAATTTGACAACCTTGGTAAATCTAGTGTTATAGGATCTTCACTTTTTATTTGATTAATGAGATCTTTAAATTTGAAAGCCTCACGAGTCCAACCCGGATGACTGGGCCAGGGCGCAGAATTTCCCTGGGACTTATCTTACAATTAGTACCCGTGGTACCAATTTTAACTGGCTAACCCGATACTACTACCAAATACTGCTTACAAATAAGCATTGAGTTTCTGAGGCTTTCGCGGCCATCGTTAACTGAACAATGGTTTTGAATTTTCGGGTTTAAGCCGCGCTTAGTGTTGTAAAAAATCCGATATTTCGCCAGCATTGCACCTGAATGATGAAGATCACTCTGATGAAGCTAGCTGCAATGCTGGCGAAACGTCGAATGTTTTACAACACTCAACGCAGCTTAAACCCGAAAATTCAAAATCATTGTTCAAATAAGCATTGGTCGGCACGCGGACTCGGGAGGCCCCGGGTGCGTCAAACCCGTACCTGTCCGCTCAGTGCGGACAGGCCCCTGGGGGGAGTTGTTGATTGAGTGGGAATGTACAAAAAGTGTCGCAGTCTTGATTATCGATAGAAGAAAACTAGCGCAGTCGTTCATGGTCGCTTCAAGGGTAACACTGTTCCATGGCAGTCGGATAATCCGACATTCGCATCTCGGGAAATATTAAATGAAAAGGAGAATGCCTTAGTGCAACTGGAACTTCTTGTTATTGGGGTTTCAGGCTAGATTTCGCTTTCGTTCAACGCTCTCTTCCTCTGTTTCTACTCCCATGAATGACGATACAGATACCATGGTGTTATCTCTAACGGTAAAACCGTGGTTCGCTGATTCTCACCTAGAAACTAGTTTCGCTCGAATGCTTAGCGGAACGCGAAAACGTATTTTCCATTTTTAACGACTTAAATTGAAGCAAAATTCATGGACTGTTATTCTATGTTTTAATATGAACATATCTTTCAGCTGGAGGCGCAAAGGATATACGCGGATTTCCAAAATCAGGCGTGGCAATTGATATCAAGAATCGATAGAAACAACGTCGGAGATCCGATAATCCGACGACGATTGAGATATCTATCGGTAGTTGGCCCGTCGGCTCTTCCTATCGATCAATTGGACAGGGTAAACAGTTTGATAAAAATTAGATAAAGAGGATTATGTTTGATAGAAAATAATTTCCCTATCGTGCAAATTTATTTCAAGCGTGGCGAATATTTACCTTTAAGAAATAATAGAAAGAAAAGCTGCAGAATATTCCCCGGTGATTATGAAAGTGGTCTGTGTAAAGAATAATTTATTTACCACTTATTTTGTGTTGTGCCAATGCACATTTTAATATGGTACAACCATTTCGTAGAAATAATAAGAAAATGAATCGTTCAAAGAAGTTGATTTAATAGAAGTTGTCTCATTGCACAGAACTAAACGTTCACCTTAAAGCAAAAGTAAAATATTTTGATACGATCAATAAGTAACAGACCAGTGTCATAATTACCATCATACACGAGGTCTACGTTTAAAATGCAATTAACGAGGTATCTTTTGTTATAGTATAATCGAGTGATAAATGATATGCTGGCTTTGTATAACGGAGCTACTGTATGCGCGTACAATGACCGCTTCCGGTGTGGACTTCGTTTATATCCAGGTAATTAATGATCTAACACTTGCGAAGAACTAGTTAAAATAATTTTAACCTGATAATTAGACAATGTTCATATATCTTTTTCATTCTGCAATATTTTTAATACAGTACTTCATCTGTATCGATTAAACGAATAAAGATATGTAGACATTTTTACACTAATCGTGAAAAAGGGTCTAATGTAGTGTAAAATATTTTTGCATTAAATTTACACTAATATATAGTAATTTAGGAATTGGAGGGGTTTAAACGCAAATTTTCGCAGCTTCGACATCAACGTAATTGTCTTGAAGGGAGTGTAATTACTTAGGAAAGTGCTGTCAAAGCTACTTTTCCCCTCGTAAAGCTATTGAATATTCCTCCTGGAATATCCATCAAAACGCAAAGGGTTAACTGCGAAACGTTATTACCCACCTTTATGAAAATGAGTTCGAAGTTAATTTTCTATGTCACTTGCACATCCTCCATTCTTCTTCTCTCTTTCTTTCACGCGCACTGTCTCTTTCCTTCGTTCTCCTTCAATTAAACATAAATTTTTCCACGCTCGTACGAAAACAATAGCCGAATTGCACGCAAACTCAATGCATTCTTCTCTAATTGGAAAGCGAATGCATTACATGCTCTCGGTAATACAATGCAAATGCGTTTTCGATCTGCGCGACTCTAATCGAGAAATTGCATCTTGGCAAAGAAATACGTAAAATTAATAGAAACATTAAAAAAAGAAACTTGGTCTTCGACTGAGAATAAAAACGCGACGGTTTAACAAAAAAACAGCGCTTAGTTTATGATTCAATTAGCCAACGCAGATCCGATTCATTGAGCATGCAAGTACTTAAGTGCACGAGTAAAAATGTGCAATCGGTTTAAGTGCCGCGAGAAGCAAAGTAATTGTTGTATTAAGTACTTAGCCTTGTAATCGTTCGGAGGTACATTGAACGACGTGAAACTGGGAAAATACGAGTGTCGTAAGACAGAAATTTCGTCCTACGTCGTTGATGGTAGAAGAACAAAAACAAAAAAATATTTATTTAACGAGACAGTTTGTGTCGATTGTTCTCATGCTGTTGATGACGAAAATTAATAGTTCTAAGATTTACGCTTTACAAAATTCACGAGAATACGTTTAATACGTTGCTTGGTACGCGGAATTGGTTTTTGTTGCCATATTCATTCATCCATTGTAGCTTATTCTAATTTATTGGGTTCATTTTTCACTAAATAAGCAAATTAGACAAGTTAGAAAGGTAACTGTATTACGACAACCTCTCTGACACGAGTGCTCTGGTGTTATTACTAAACTATTAACTGTGAGTGAACTTGTTCAAGGGCGATGACCAAACTCTCGCCCCTCAAATGCTGAATCGGGTGATGTTTATTCTAGAACAGATTCTTATCTCTATAATACAAACAAGTCTATGTCCCCCGTGCGACACAATTTAGTAAATACGACGGAGAAATATTAACGACAAAATTCATAAAATATTCCACAATATCGAAACTTTCATAACGTATCGAAACGACCCGAAATTTGACAACTGCATCGCTGCTGAAGCTTCGATCTTGAATTAAGAAACATAGCGATAATGACCTATCAATATTGGTGCCAGAATTTCTAAAGAAACTTATTAAAATTTTTGTCGGTTGTATATCTTAGACTTCCTGCGCCTATCTATCAAAATATAGCTCATCAAATCGATCAAATTTCTTCCAACCTTTATTCCTTTAGATTCAACATAATTACCTGCAATTTATTTTACCAAATAAGTTTTGTTGGTACATCTACTATTAATATCGTCCAAATTACTCTATACTTTTCCAAATCCAAAGCAAACCATGTACGATAATTTCATCGGACGTTTCTTTCCTACTTTCCACGCAGGATTAGATCACACGGCGCGTACAAAGAGCAAAAAAAAAGGCCTCGGAAACAAATTGATCGTACGATTATCGTGAAAGTGCCGCGAAGATACGTGCGCTCGGCCGAAGTGAAAATACGTCGTAACAGAGTTTAATCGAGATCGAGCGGAATCGTTTTATCTAAGTCGAGAGATTTGAAATTTCAAAATTACCTATGCCTATGTGTTTTTGCAGATATTGCGCAAATTATGGCGAGAAGTCGAGATTGGGACGAGTTGCAGTACATTTGGACGGAATGGAGGAGAAACGCCGGGGCACCGATTAAGGATCTTTATCAGCAACTTGTTGGTTTGAACAACGAGGCTGCTCGGTTGAACAGTACGTGTTATGCTTAAAATTTCACGTAGATATACTATATAATATAGCATAAAATATAAAATACAATATACTATAAAATAAAGATATCATACGGACGATCTGAATATGTCAATTTTAAAGTCATTGTGAACTCGGGGGTCTCAGAATTTCTAATATATTGAATTAGTAGAGGGGCTGTCTATCGATGATCAGTTCCAGCTAATATTATAGAATTAATAAACAATTATAATTAACACTAGAAGTACCAAGGCAGTCAAAATAATTGGTTTCTCATTTTTTAGAAAAATTCTCCAAATTTATCGAGGAGCAATAGAGCAGATATTCTACATCCGTCTTATAAAACATAAATTATTGAATTAATCATCTTCTCCACCTATTGATTTCTCTCTTTTAAAGTTCTTATTTAATATATTTAAATATAGTAGATTTAACGTCGGTGATCCAGGGTTTTTAAATCAGCTATCGACATTTCTTCTCTCTCTGAGACGAAATATTAATGTAGTCTAAGTGTATATTTTTATTTACTATTTCAACTGATTTACCTTATGTTAACTTAAATCAAAATCAAATATATTTTAGATTTCACCGATGCAGCCGAATACTGGATGTTCCCATACGAGTCTCCAAACTTGCAGCAGGATATCGAGGAAGTGTGGGAGATGATTAGACCCCTTTACGAGGAATTGCACGCATATATTAGAAGAAAATTAAGGGACTTATACGGTCCCGAAAAAATCGGTGGTCACGCGCCTCTTCCTTCTCACATACTTGGTAAAAACCACAAAAAAAAATCCTCGTAAACCGTCTTAAATTACATCTACCACTTGTCAGCAACATATTAATAAATAATCTTAACAAAAACAGGAAACATATGGGGTCAATCGTGGACGAACATCATAGACATAACTATACCATATCCTGGAAAGAATTATTTGGACGTGACGCAAGAAATGCTCGCCCAGGTTAGTACATAATAAAATTCAATATAAATGAAATATTTCACATAATTATTAATCTTTATTAAAAAGGAAAAAAATCATTTATTTAGGGTTACACGCCAATAGACATGTTCCGAGTGGCAGAAGAGTTTTATTTGTCCTTAAACCTTAGCGCAATGCCACCGGAATTCTGGGCCGGAAGTGTATTCGTCGATCCAGGAGACAGGCCGTTGATTTGCCAAGCTTCTGCTTGGGACTTTTGCAATCGATTGGATTATAGGTAATTTAAGCGATAAATTATCTCAAAATATATGTATAGACGAGGATAGTTAAAAAAAAAGAATTTCTGGGTAAGTGGATAAGTAACTCGGTCGTTTTACCATCGATCAATTTCCAATTTTAAATCTGTGGGGAAATAAATGACGTCTGTGGTTGAATTCCGTCGTCTGAGACTTATAGTAGAAAACAGGATCTTTCTCCGTTGCATAAGATTCTTACACAATTTATTAAACCCTCTTATGATTTCTGGCGCTACTTGTTTCTAAATCTATTATATGAAATAGCAAGTATTATTTTATTGGAATAAAATTGTAATTAATACTTTGATCGGAAAAGCTCATCGATGACCGACTCCGTATTCAGGCATTAAGTGAAAGATATTAGAATTCTTAGCTTCTGCATCGTCTAAGTAACTTATTAATTAATAACTGTTATGAAACTGGTAATTTGGCATAAAGTTTCATTGTAGATAAGATTTGATAGAAGTTGCATAGCAGTCAACGTGTTAAGGACGTTCGGATACGGACGTTTGTTATGATTTCGCAGTTATACTGTTGCGTTCGCATAGGCAGAATCAAAACACCTGCCAAGGTTACTGAGGAAGATCTTTTGTAGACGTTACATCGCGAGATAGCAGATAATACTTTCGATGCGAATAACGTCGTATTTAACATGTTGACCGCCAAAGGTCATCGATGCCCGATTCGTCATTTTCTAAATACTTCTGACTGTTACACTTAGATATACCACTTAACTTTCATTCGTTTGTTAACAAAATCACAGTAAAGTCCCTGGAGTATTTTCTGATAGACTATTTTCTATTAAAAAAATATTTGTCATGTGTAGAATTTATCTCGATCTGTGTCAAAAAAGACCCCAGGGGCGAATGAAGGTTAAGTAACACACTAGAATAGGAATGAATGAGAAAATTCGGCAACTTAAGGCTTTACATTGTTTTACAAGACAGCTATGGAAAATCGAGAAATTCTACCGTTACAAATTTGTGCAATTTTTCTAAACAATTTCGAAATAGTCGTTTTAACTGCCTTGGTAGATCTAGGGTTGAACTAAATTCAATGAAAAATATTAGAATTCTTATCTCCTGTATTGTATCAATACAGAGAATCGACGACGAGCTAGGAATAAATTATACTACGTAACAGAATTTTTCAAGGTCATTTTAAGTGAAATATTTCTGAAGAACTAGATTCTTCGAAATTGCCTATCTCTCAATTTAAATAATTTTATAAGAACACTATTGTCTTTTGATACGCAGGATCAAAATGTGCACCAAGGTCACCATGAAGGACTTGATCACGATACATCACGAGATGGCACACATTCAATATTTCCTACGCTACAGTGGACTACCAAGAGAATTTAGGGACGGAGCGAATCCAGGTACGTAAACATTTATTTACGCTCTGTTTATAAATTTTAATATACTACGCAATATGGCTCGAAAATATCATGCCACCTTACGGTCTCGAATAAGGAGCCATGATTCTACAGTCGCAGTATATGAACTACTATTTCCTACCTGTCATTCATTTTCGAAAACGATATAACACATCACTCAATAAGTCCCCGGTCTGACACATATATGGCAACATTGTTGACAGACCCACGTGATTTCCGGGTAATACTAACCTTCACACAGTATGTGTCAAAATTTCATGGCATTCTGACCGTTAGTTTAGAAGTTATAGTCTTTTTAGTGATCCCAGTTTTATAACTTTAAAGATAATGGATAGAAAGGAATTTCGTGTGTTGATTAAACACTGTTTTTTGATGGGAAAAAATACTGTTGGAGTCAAACAGTGGCTTGATATGCATTATGGGGACTCTGCACCAGGGAAATCAACTATTATTGACTGGTATGCCGAATTTAAACGCGGTCGTACAAGCACCGATGATGCCGAACGCTCTGGTCGCCCAAAATCGGTAGTTGTTCCGGAAAACATAAAAAATGTCCACAAAATAGTTTTAAATGACCGTAAAATGAAGTTGCGTGAGATAGCTGACACCTTGAAGATATCAGAAGGCAGTGTCTTTACAATTTTACATGAAAATTTGGGCATGCACAAGTTGCTTTCGAAGTGGGTGCCGCGTTTGCTCACACCGGACCAGAAAGAACAACGCGTCGACGATTCAGAGCGCTGTTTGAAGCTGTTCAAGCGAAATAAAAAGGATTTTTTGCGTCGGTATGTGACAATAGATGAAACATGGATCCACCACTACACGCCTGAATCAAAAAGATCGTCAGCTGAGTGGACAGCAGCCGGTGAAAGTCGCCCAAAGCGACCAAAAACTCAAACGTCGGCTGGCAAGATTTTGGCATCCGTATTTTGGGACGCGCAAGGAATTTTGTTCATCGACTATCTTGAGAAAGGCAAAACTATCAATAGTGAATATTACATGGCATTATTGGATCGATTGAGTACAGAAATCAAGAAAAAACGGCCCCACATGCAAAAGAAAAAAGTGTTGTTTCACCAGGCAGTGCCCCGTGTCACAAGTCGATGAAAACAATGGTTAAATTGGATGAATTACGCTTTGAATTGCTTCCCCACCCACCGTACTCTCCAGATTTGGTCCCCAGCGACTACTGCCTTTTTGCAGACATGAAAAAGATGCTTCAGGGAACAAAATTTGGCTCAAATGAAGAAGTGATTGCCGAAACTGAGGCTTATTTTGAGAGCAAAGACAAATCGTTTTACATAAAGGGCATCGGAAAGTTAGAGGAGCGTTGGAATGAATGTATCACTCTTGAAGGAGAGTATGTTGATGAATAAAGTGTTATTTTTAAAAAAAAAATTGTTTTTCTTAGTTAGACCGGAGACTTATTGAGTGATGTGTTACGTGAATCAAAACAAATCCTGACCTTGGAGACTCGACACTAACCTGAGGTCGTAGAACCTTATCGATACAATCGCTGAAGCTTGAAGATGCAGGTTGATAGTAGAAGGAAGACCATGCTTAAGAAGGAAGCATGGCGGCCTCGTAGATGGTGCCCCATAGTTGCCAATTAGCGAAGAAACAATTAGAATACCGTTCGTTAAGAGTTATCTAGAGAAATGACACCGCGCTTGGCAGTTATGCCACACCCGCGGTAGTTCCTCGGGCGACTGATCCCGAAGGTCCTCGCGGGACGTCGATGAGCCGGTCGATCAACAGAATTGACCGAAGAGGCGGTAGATTGGGCGAAAAGTGCCGAAGTTTTCCGAATGATGATAACAAATTTTAAGAAACTAATTGGGCGCACCACGTGCTGTATTACACGTTGCTAGATATTCTAGGGGGTTGTAGAGGGTGATTTACGTGATCTATGATTAAAAATAGTGTGTTAATGATCAAAATTGCAAAGAAATCGTGCCATATTTAACAATCAGTGTCCATATAAATATTTAATATTTTACTGTGATATTCTAATATTCTACTGAAGCAAATTTTACTGTATTATAATAGCTATGAAAAATTATTTCACAAGGATGACTCGATATACATGTCACCCTGCCACAAAATAACATTTTTTCACATTGTAAAAAATTAAATTTCTGCAATTTTTTATTACATTAAGTTTAACACGCAGTAGAATAGCTAGATTTGAAAGAAATGGCACCTAATAAGAGACTCAGAATTCAAAAATAACACATTGGAATTTTAAAATATCAGACTACCACAATGTTTTACTTGATTATATTACAATTCAACTGAGTACCATGAACTATCTTAAAAATCGTCTCGGAAACAAGATACCCAACCCCCTCCAGCAGCCAGCAATTTCTAAAAATTTTCTTCCGCATGCACCGTACAAACGTACAACTCATTTTCAGAAACTTAAATATTTAAGTTAAAAGACCTAAAGAGCAAAACCATAGAGCATCAATAAAACCATGCAATAATCGTCCTCAAACACGCTAAAACAAACGAACAATCGAAAGTTTTCTAGGGCGACGTAGTACGTCTCCGATGATGGCACACCGGACGACAAGTTGTACGTTACGTAAGCCACTTCGTTCCATCCGTTCCGCGCGTACTTCCGGTAGAATGCGCTACGCGGAGAGTTTTATGGGTAATAACGCGAAAGCGAGAGCGAACGATACGCTCGAGGTGAATTTCGCGAGTACAAGGTACCGGCCAAGAAGTGTGGACGCCGGCGAGTACTTCAGCAGGCTGTTAAAATATTTTTATTATGCTATAATCGCGCTTTCACCGTTCCGCACAGACGGCGGTCGTTCGCCTCGCACCGGAACACGGACGATGCGAAAGAGACAACCTCGTTCGACCTTGCGGATGTCGATGGTATTCGCGAAAAAGTGTTGCACATTCTGTGGTGACTCTGGAACGAGACATTGAGTTATTTAATAATATCTATTAATTGCGGTTTAGCGGAGTACCTTGGGGAGGAATGTTCTGGCTATGCTGCAAATTACGTAAAGGATGGAGAAGATCGTGGAATGTCGAGTCGTTTAGTAATGTTTGTTGGGATTGATTTAGTAGATAGTTATATCGGAGGGAAATTTCTGCAGTCGTAAAGTCGTGCAGAAAGTAGAGAGCATCGCGGGACATCTATTCGATTAGCAATGTTTATTAGCATGGATTTGTCAGAGTTATTTAGATGGTAGTTTGTGGAAAAATGATTGCAGTGTGTCGTAAATTTATGCAAAAGTCAGGACGTACCGTGGGATATTGAGTTATTTAGTAACGTTTAGTAATCTCAATCTGCTAGAGTTACTTGGATGATAGGTTTGCGGAAGAATATGTATCATGTATTCTGCAAAGGCCGGAGAACGCCTGGAGATAAAAAATAAAAGGCGCAGCGCTTATTTCCGTGGAACATGAGAAACTTCAATCGCAGCTGCTACCCAACGACGATTTAGCTATTTTGTTTCGCGCTCACTTTCTACACAGAATATTGCGCTAATGATAAGAATTCAACGGGTAATTTGAAACTCAGATGCTCGAGTTTAAGTTTAAACGGATGCTAGTGATTATTTCAAGAGATCAACTCTCTAGAAAATGCAATTCGACTGTTTATCAATTATGGCACATTAAAGTATTCTTTAAGGGATGGAAAACTCTAACAATAAGAATACAATTCTCTTTCCGAATGATAGAATCAATCACGTTCTCTACTCTAGCTCTCATCTCCATTTCAGCGGAGAAAACAATATAAAGTGAATTATCCCCCTCTACATTATTTTACTCAAAAATCATCCAGGAGTCTAAAAGATTCATATTATTTTTTCAAATTCATATAGGATTCCACGAAGCCGTCGGCGAAGCAATCGCCCTAAGCGTCGCGACGCCCCGTCACCTGCAAACTCTAGGATTAGGAAACAAGTACATCGACGAGGCGCCAGCCGATATTAATTACCTGTTCACCCTTGCAATGGACAAATTAGTGATGTTACCATTCAGCATCGCGATGGACAGGTGGAGATGGGACGTTTTCCGCGGATACGTCACCAGGGAAGATTACAATTGCCATTGGCATCGTTTGAAGGAACAATATACGGGAACGAAGCCACCGATTTTAAGATCAGAGGATGACTTCGATCCCGGAGCGAAATATCACATTCCTGCAAATATTCCATACATTCGGTGAGTACTTGATTCTCCCATTTTTACGTTCTTTTAATATTAATACCAAAGATGCAATGATTGGAACAATTTCATATAAAAGTTACAAATCTCTCAGAGGCGAGAGATTAAGTCCGGAACGTTATTATACGACTTGAACGTCAGCTTCACGGTATGTTATTTTATTTAAATATTAAGAGAAATGAAACTTCGTAGCTTGGAAGTCGCACGTGAACTTCCGGCTTCAACGGAAACCACGTATTTTCCTTCCTTCACGTTCGAACGGGATTCGAGAAACGATTTCACTTTTGATTGTTCTTGGCTCTTACGTGTGTCTAGTTTTCGTCGTTGGATCATCGACGTATCGAGAGAAAGAGGCTTTCTCCTTTGCGTACGATCCCTCGATAACTATAGAAACGTGCACGTGAAATTTCAAATGATTTTTCAGTTGATTCTATGGGACAGAAGAATTTCCCAAATTCACGAGCACATTTTTTGAATGACGATTCGCAATATCGGAAGTGTTACGTGTATCTCGGTTCGTTCGTTAGTCATGCTAGATATAAATGAAAGTTTCCCTTTCTTCGATACAGCCGAGCTAATTGCGGCACTGAGTTTTTGTTGCATTAATTATGTGAACGACTTCCGCGTGTGCACGGATTTATGCCGAGTACGAAGAAGCACTTTCGCACGTTCGTCCATCGTTTTTTTTTTCTCATTTTTCGTATCCGTGATGGTTGAAGAGAGAGAGAAAAAAAGAAAAGAGTGTTTCGTTAGTAACGTAACGAGCGATATTGCGTTATTGCAAGCGCGAAAGTAGATTGCAAACGAGCAAAACCTGTCGCGTATTCCGCGTTTGATGCATCGTTTACGATCCTCACCGTTATTTATGAAGAAAGTTGCTCTATGAGTTTAGCTGAAACGCAGTCTTGGGTAGATAGTCGATATGAATTATTTATAATATCAAGATTATTGGATTAAAGCCAGTGAAACATTGATAAAAATCAAAATAGCCGAGGTTCTTACGAATGAAACCACTCTGCTTAAACTGCACTTAATTTAATGAAGTTTCTCCTATATCTTCTTTTTAATCGAAGAAAGTTGATTAACATCGACGATGATACCGTGATAAATATCAAGTCTTTAATCGGATTAACGATCAAATAGGATATGATACAAAGACGGGCCATTCTGCTCTTTGGTTTTATTAGAAAGAAGCGAAAGACAAGGTACAGGGTCGTTCGATACACGGTACGAACATTTTGCTCAGGTCACGATCGCCAAGAGTATCTTTGTACAATACATACTCAACATTATCCTTAAGTACTTATAAATTTAATTCTTGTTAGTACTGACTAAAAAACAGGACGCTTAACCGACACCTAGCCTCGTCGCTTTTCTTAATTAATTATACGAATAAATCCCTCAAAAGGTAATACAATACAATTATTCTAAAACTACCCAAAAAAAGATCGTATCTCATCGATACCAGGTGTCGGTCTCTCCCTATAAAATTAATACGAGTGACCTCCAAAGCTGGACTCGTAGTCACCGTGAAACGATCCGGAATAATCGGAATGATGTACCTTAACCGGTACCGGTACCTTTATCGGATACGGCACAGGCTTTGCAACCTCCACCGGGACCGGTTTCGTCACGTGAACAGGTACCGGTCGTTCTACCGGCACTTTAACCGCGTAAGGCACCGGTTTCTCCACCGGTACCGGTACAGGCTTCTCCACTGGATAGGGCGCAGGTACATGTACCTTAACCTCCACAGGTACTGGCTTCTCCACCGGTACACCCACCGGTCTGTCCACGTGAACCTTTACAGGATAAGGAACCACCTTTTCCACCGGTACCGGTACCGGCTTTTCAACTGGTACCGGGTACGGTTTGGGGATGTGCACCGGATAAGGTCGTTCTATCGGTACTTTAACCGCGTACGGTACCGGTTTCTCCACCGGGAATGGTTGATTCACGTGCTCCAATACCTTGACCGCGTAAGGTACCGGTTTTTCGACTGGGTACGGTTGCGGCACAGGTACCTTTACCGGGTAAGGAATCTTCTTTTCTACCGGATAAGGTTGAGGTACGTACACTTTGTGTGGTACTGGCCTCTCCACGGGTACGTGAACCGGATACGGAATCTTCTTCTCCACCGGATAAGGCTGTGGTATGTGCACCGGAATCTTCACCAGAACCTTCACTGGAACTGGTATTTTCTTTTCGATCGGATACGGTTGTGGTACCGGTACTTTTACGGGATAGGGCACCTCCTTCTCCACGGGATAGTGGACCTTCTTCTCGACAGGATAGGGCACCTTCACGCTCTTCACGATGGTTATCTGTTTAACTTTTCCACCATCTCCGCCACCGCCTCCGCCGCCGTATCCTCCACCGTATCCTCCACCGTATCCTCCGCCGTATCCTCCATCGTATCCTCCACCGTATCCACCGCCGTCTCCTCCGTCGTATCCACCCTCGTATCCGCCACCGTAACCGCCGCCGTCTCCACCGGAAATTGCAATTTCGTGGCCACCACCGTAATCGCCACCGCCATAACCACCGTCTCCGCCACCGCCGTAACCACCATCTCCGCCACCGCCGTAACCACCGTCTCCGCCACCGCCATAACCACCGTCTCCGCCACCGTAACTTCCCTCGACGTGACTGAGCCCTCTTTTATCCTGTTTCTTGTCATCTACGGATGCTTGACCCTCGGCATCCTTCGAGGTCTCTTTTTCGCAGACGGCCAGGGCCAGGAGGCCCAGAAATAGTACGACAAACTGGAAGAACCATCAATGGGGTTGTTCGTTCGTCGTTTGACGTTTAAATTCTTTTCATTTATTCATTGCATTCGATTTAATCTTCCGGTGAAAATTGAAATAGCTTTAACCCTTTCGTCTCTATCGGTATACATATGTAGCGCCAAGATTCAAAAACACGTAACAGCATGTATTAATGTTCCGGATAACTTTGAAGTGCTTCACGTTGGACTTTTAGTTTCAGTTAGTTAATTGTTAAAATTATAAAAATATGGGTAATTTTGAAGTTAAAACTGACATTCGAGCGACAGGGACTCGACTAATTGTAAGATTTCGACCGATCGACTATACTCACCGAAAGTTTCATGTCTAGTATCCACTCCGATATCTGTCTGAGGTCCAGACTTCACTGAATACTTCCCCCCAAGATACCACCGATTTTATAGTCAGCTTTCCCCCAACGGGGATCGGTCGAGCCCCTCTGTACGCTCGCGGAAAAGTGAAACACGCGCGGCTGGCTGGCGCTCGCTCGCTTACTCGCTCGACGAGCGCGCGACGTTCGCGTATTTTTTTAAGTCATACCTATCCGCCACTATAACTTCCATAACCAAACGCAGTGGCGTAGAGCCTCCAGAGGCTCCTCTTCCAGGGTGAAAGGGAAGGAACTCTGTCATCGCTAGTAATTAAGTGTGAGACTTGCCAATCGCGATACTCGCTTCCTTTCGACTTCGCGTTATGCTCCTTTCGCTGAGCATTTATATTTTGATGATTTAAATCGCGGAGGATACAACATGTATAATGCGTACAATTGAATATTTCTGATCTCTCGAATCAGGTTGATACGACATACGAAACATATTAAACTTGTCGAATAATCTCTTTTGGAAGCTTCGTTTTATCGTTTTTTACTTTTGGAACCAACCCTTGAAATGACACGTTGCTCATACAGTGAGACACCGAAATAAGACGTAAATCTAAGCATCTAGATGATCTTTGAATTAAACCTCCTCAAAGGTAACCCCTCCTAGGAATATTCCATATGAAATATAACCACGTTTCAAAAGGGTTGACCGCCAATTTTAAAACGGACCGACAGCTCATCTACGCCACTGTCCACGCAAATTTCGTATTCGCGCCTCTCCAGCGCGCAGGCCCTCCGGCTCCTCTCTTTCTCCCGCGATTTTTCAAAGTTCCCCGCACCATGCATCGTCCAACAGGACCTAGCGAGCGTACCCCACTTTTGTCCGATCCCCACGTGAGGACTATGTGCGTGACGCGATGTTTTGCACTTGCAACGGATAAAGCGAGTCCTCTCGGCCGAGACGAGGAGGAACTCGTCGGCGATTAAACACGGGCTTGTCCTTAAGTTGGACGAAGAGAGCGCGAGGAAGGAAGAGAGCCGGCGAACAGGGAAGGGACGGAAGGAAAAAATGAAAAGCGGCGAAAGAAGGGATAGTGAGATGCACGGGAGGGAGAAGGTGGATATACGGCTCGCGATATCCATGCCGGATGAAACTGCGAGAGCTTCGAGATCGATCAACGCGATTCTTAAGTTTGCTACGCGTCGACGAACGCTAATTAAATAAGCTCGGTGAATCTTGCTCGCGTTGCTCTAAACTGGCTATGGCTTGAATGAGGTTGATTCGATGGTAATATTACGGTGATGATTCGATGGTAATGTTATGGTGATGATTCGATGCAAACGTTTCTGAGATAATGATAGATCGAGGGTAAATATCCGAGGATCCGTGGAAAGGATGGTACGCGATAGTCAAGGATCGGATTGCCGTGAAACTCGTTGACGTTGAAGGGAAATCGTGGAGCGAGGAAAATCGATGTTTGTGTGGGAGATTTTATCTTAGCGAGGAATGGAACGCGATGTTGAGATCATTTTTCTACCCTTTTTTTTTGTTTGGGATGTAGGAAAATTTATAACGCATGCGAATTAATTTGCGTATTTATGAGAAAGCATGGAGAAATGTGTGATTGGGGAACAAGGAATTTAGTCGCGCGAATGGAATGCGACGGGAATGGCGCTCGAAAGTAATTATCAGCAAATTGTCGAGTGACAAAAAAAGTTCCGATCAGAAGAGTCGTAAGGAAAGAATCTTAATGGCATTCGCATACAGACGTTTATTCGAGTAGCAAGAATTATCTCTTTTCATTAATAACTTACAATTAAAACACACATAATACTATTACGATTTCCCTAAGAGAATCTCATTCTTAAAATATGTATCATCTAACTCTGAAACGCAAACTCTGCATCTGTCGAAATAAATATTTCTCAAAATTTAAATAACAATCTCTATCAATAGCAAATACAGTCAAAGCACTTAAGTCCGCTAAAAACGCATTGTCTCCGTTGTAAAGCAATTCCTCAAACATCGTCGTTGCCTCAAACTTCTCCTGTTATCAATAACCCTTAAAGATTTGCCATCACTAACAGCCGAGTCTCCCCTATCCTTAAAACCGCCATGCCAGCCCAGCTTAACCGGCAGCGGTACCTGTACGACATACGGAAAAGGTTTCTTCACCGGTACCGGCACCACTTTCGTATCGTACACCTCGTAAGGCCGATTTATCGGTACCTTGATCGGCACGGGGTAAGGTTTCTCCACTTCCACCGGTACCGGCTTCTTCACGTGATACGGTCGAGGTTCGTAAACTTTGACTGGTACCGGTACCGGTCTCTCGATCGGTACCGGATAAGGTGCATCAACGGGAACCTTAACCTTCACCGGATATGGTTTCTCCACTTCAACCGGATATGGTTTCTCCACTTCCACCGGATACGGTTTTGGTACCGGCACTGGATAAGGTCGATCCACGATCACCTTAACCGGCACGGCGACCTTCTTTTCGACCTCGAAGGGCGTCGGTACTTTAACCGGCACTTTAACTTCGTAGGGCACAGCCTTATCCACGGTATATGGCTGTGGTACCGGCACTTTAACCTCAACCGGGATTTTCTTCTCGACGGTGTACGGTTGCGGTACCGGAACCTCGACCTTGTACGGTACCGGCCTGTCGACCTTCACCTCGTACGGAACTTTCTTCTCCACGTGATAAGGCTCCGGCACTTCTACCGGCACGTTCACGTAAACCTTCACAGGATATGGTACTTTTTTTTCCACGGTGTAGGGCTGAGGTACCGGCACTTTAACTTCGTACGGTACGTGCTTGTAAACTGGATAGAGGACTTTCCTCTCGACCGTTACTGGTACGGGGATTTTCTTCTCGATCGTTATGACCTTTGGCGGTGGTTTCCAAGGTATGGAATCCGCAGGAGGCCAGTCGCTCCGAGGAATTCTTTGTCGGTCATCGTCGATCCGGCTGGACCAACCTTGGAAGAATGGGGTTTTGAAGTATTTGTTCCAATTGTCCGTGTCCTCGGAACTCGTAGATTCCTCTTGAAGACCATATCGACCGGGGAATTCGTCCGTGTAGGTGGAATCCTGAAGACTTGGTTTTCTTATGTTGGAATAAGATTCACGAATGACCTTGCTCTCAATGGTCGTGTTTCCGCTTTCTAGTGCTCTTTCCACCGCCTTTTCCGCTACCCTTTCGGCAGCTTTTTCTACTGCAAGCTCGGCAGCCCTTTCGAGGTCCTCTTTGCGAGTCGCCGAACACGTCAAAGAAATTGCGAGACACAGAAATGCGATGACGTTTAATTTCTGTTAAAAAGTGTCGTATCTTTTACAGTAATTCACACAAATATCGAGCTCGAGAAGTTTAGTTTCAAAGAATGAAAGATGTAAGCAATGTTTCGAGAAATCAACTTGCAACATTGAGCTTTGGAGAATTCTGTGGTTGGAAGAAATGAGATATTAATTTCTACATTTTTAAAAGAAGAATAATCTGTAGTCACTTATGCCCCCAACGAAACCACGTGAACTATTGTTTAATGTCTCCCTCCTTCCAACCACAAAATTCTCGGTTACTCAGGAAAAGGGTGAAAGGTCAATCCTGGTGCTACCAACCGAGTATCCCATGACTCGTCGCCTTTCCAACCGAGACGCTAGACGAAGTTAAACTGAATCCAAACGGAAAGGGATCCCGGTATTATTTATACACCGTGGACGACTTTCGCCGGTCCAACCAGCTGAACCTTTATAGACCTGCAGTACCTTGTCGGTGATAATTACCCATGTTTAAACGGTCATTGTCTTTCCATAAAAATCTGCCTTAAGTTCGATCGTTCCTGTGCAATTCCGTAGAAACGACGCTCGGATGCAAAACGCTCGGACAATTATTATTGCTCTCGTAAAATTGTTCTTTCTCGCGTAAAACGGCGGACGTAAAATCACTGTATCTACTTCAGCCATTACAGAAGCAAGTTAGTGCGTTACATAATTAATATAATGATCACCCAACGATCAGGAGAAAACGAAGACTGTAATTTGGTGAAAATTAATACCCTCGGCTCCCATAATTTCCATGTTTCGAGTAATTTCTATGATTCGACTCGAAACTAAATTTGATTCGAGAGTTACGGTTGATAGGAGATTGCACGTTACGTGATATCGAGGGTAAAATCTAACGCGCTCGTTGGAGAATAGGGGATAGACGTTGATGCGTATTCTTGATAGATCCCTCGCTACCGGGTTCCAGCTCATTAATCTTATGAAAAGAGGCTTTACACAGGCAATGCTACTTTACTGTGTTTGACAGATGAAAGCGAATAGGTACTTTCTATGGTCAATCGTAAAACCGGGCAGGCCTCTCTGTGCCAGCTTGGAAATGTTTTTGCGCGAGACGTATTCGAGAATATTTTTGGTAGTTCTCTCTCCTTTTTTTCTCCCTCTTTTTCTTCGAGAATTCGCGAGGAATCGCAAAGTCCACGATTTCGCCGAGAAACAGCCTCGCTCGTTATCTTTTCTTCTTCTCGTACGCGCGGAATGAAAAATTTTTTTCTGAATCGCAACCGAATGGAAAAAAATAGGTAGAGAATCGACCGAGACAGAGGCCAAACGGGATCTTAATTTCCGTCGCGAAATCGGAGCAAAAAGAATTCGTTGCTTTATAAACTCTTCTCACGTCCGATTTTTTCGTCGATCAAACGATTCCACGAGTTTCTCGCAATTCCAGTGAAATTGAAACCGGTACGACATTTCTCCCTAGTTGTTTTACCATTTCAATGTTAACGACTTTCTTTAGATGTGACAGTCGTGCTCAGTGTTTTCAGGTTTGTTATTTACATTCGCGTGCAACGAGCCTGTTGTTCTCGCTTTTGCAAGCGCTTTTTAAGACTCTTCTGTTTGCACTTCCACGCAGCGTTGCTTTTTAACACTATGTGCATTATTTTTACTAAAAGATTTCAAATAGCATTTGAATGCAAATATCTGAGAGAACAATTATTAAAATAAATAATAATTTTTCGACGTTGAAGAGCGAGCTGAGAAAATATGACAAAACTTGGAAAATAATTTCAGTTAAAATTTTCAAGGGGCCTTTGGCAATTTCTGGTAAACTCACGCATTGAAAGTAATCAAATAAAAAAATTAATCTTACAAATAAGGTGACGGTATTTCTACTTCTTTAGACTGTTTTTATGAATCGTACGAGTCTGCACAATCCCTGGGAATATCGATATGTCGATCAAGGTTAAAAGTTATGCTTCTAGAGCGGTGTGTTCGCTGCAAACGAATCAATTACCACGTGTCAGACGTGTCACGATGCAATTATGTCGAGGCGAAAGTAATCTCGACTGGAATGAAGTTCTTTACTGTTCTTTACTGTTCTTCATAGAGAAAATCATGGAAAGATCTCGCGGCAGAATCTAAATTATATGCCATAGAAAATCGTTCTTCTTCGTGCTCCCAATGCGGTCATTATTTATGGTGCATCGTATAAAGTGCATCGTGCTTTCCGCACGACATGCAACGCTACTGTACAGTCCAAGAATGTTGCATTTTTATAAATTTATTGGATCCATGGAATAATATACAATTAGGAATTGTGGTTTAATCAAGGAAAGGTACATGTATTGACGTAAAAAAATATTTATTTCTACATTGCATAGCCTCTCGCGGATAGTGCATGGACTACGATTGGATTGATACCGTCGGTACGTTGCACTCAGGTGCAATTCACCGTGGTGCATGCAACTGTAAGAAATTGCAGTCTAGCAAAGATGGCGTCACCTGCTTCACTGTTTGCAGAGTAGACTTAAAATTCTAAGAATTATATCCTAGGCGAGGTTTTTACTTCTAAATTATCCTACTAATTCGCTTAAAGCTGTACATTCTCTTTACAATCTTTTAAACTCTCACGAGTCACGTCGTGCAAATACTGAATCTTCAGATATTAAATCTACGCGATTGTTATCCTACAAAAGCATTCCTATTTTGATCCTTTAGAACGGTGCTCATTTTGATCTTCAACGACCCGAAGTAATTAAATATTTTATTCTTTACATCATCACCAACCATCGTTTCTCTCCCCAAGAATATCGCCTATCCACCTGCACAAAGTGCATCACACCTGGGCACGCATAAATCTCATTCGTCATGAAAAATTTAAAAGCCAACCTCATCCCTTTCTCCAATTTATCGATCCCAATCCTCCTCAACAATCGGATGTTCCGGTTCCTCGTGAACGGGCACCTCAACCGGTACCTTTACCGGATACGGAATCGGTTTAATCACAGGGTAAGGCACCGGTTTAGTAACATGAATCGGAATTGGTCTCTCGACCGGTACTTTAACGGGCACAGGTACCGGTTTCTCAACAGGGTACGGTACCTCTTTCTCCACCGGATATGGTGCTGGTATCGGTACCTTGACCTTCACCGGAACAGGTTTGTCGACTGGTACCGGCACAGGTCGATGTACCTTAACCTTTATCGGCACCGGTACTGGCTTATCCACAGGATAAGGAACGTGTTTCGCTACCGGCACCGGATATGGTTTTGGTACCGGTACCGGTATAGGTTTCTCCACCTCGATCTTCACCGGATAACGAACGACCTTCTCAACCGGATATGGTTGAGGTACCCGAACCTGTACTTTTACTGCAACCGGTACTTTTCGTTCGATAGGGAAGGGCTCCAGTACTGGAACCTTTACTTCGTAGTGGACTTTCTTCTCGACCGGAAATGGATCCGGGACGTAAACCTTCACAGGTACCGGACGGTCGACGGGTACTTGAACCGGGTAGGGTACCTCTTTGATCACTGGTACCGGTCGTGGAATTTTGACCGGTACTTTAACGAAAACTTTCACCGGATAAGGTACTTTTTTTTCGACGGCGTAAGGTTGTGGTACCGGTACTTTTACCGGGTACGGTATCTTCTTCACCACTGGGTAACGTATCGTCTTTTCAACGGGATACGGTACGGCGATCTTTTTTATTACCGTCACTGTTTTCTGAACGTCCTCCTGAATGTGACGTCCTAGAACCTGACCATCGTAGGGCACACCTTCCGGTATTCCTCCGTGATGCTCAGGGCTGAAGGATTGTTCGCTGAAAGTTTCACCCTCGTGATAACCCCCGTAATTGTCGCCTTGGAAGGATTCCCCGCTGAAAGTATCCCCTTGGAAGTGTTCCTCGTGACCTTGGAAGGAATCACTTTCCATTGGCTTGGTGTAAGGATTTGCTACAAGTTTGAAAGAATTTTTTAACGATCGAGACATTTGTAAACTGCATGGCAATTTATTTGATGAAGTACGATTTTGAAAGCGCGGCTTTTATTAAGAAAGCACGTGACTATTCTCAAGCCTCGTTATTAATGCAAGATGTTCTTATTCCCTCCATCAATTTGCTATCCCTATATCTCTAAGACGTACATCGTTTCTTAACATTATCCTTATAATCCGATCCCTCGTGATTCTCCTGCTTCTCAACACTGTCATTTGGTTTATCATCCACGACATCGTAACTCCTATCTTCACCATAATTCTTTTGGGGCCTCAGATAAACCACCTGATGATTGTACTGCAAGACCGGCACCTTCCGGTACACGTAAACGCGTCTCTGAAATTTCCTATTCGGCGGAAGACCGCTGCAACTCGCTAAAAAGAGCGCCAAAACGATCGCCACGGTGCTCTGTGAAATTATAGAAACCAATCACCATCTACCATCCCCATTGAGCACAATTTTGTCTCTTATTTTCTTTAACCCTTTCAATTCTACCGTTAATTATACCCGCCCATTGGCAAATGCTAGCTCTGCCCTAGATGACAACAATCACCCGTGAGAATTTCGCATTCTATTACAGCTTTCTTAAAAAATGGCACAATTTTTATCTCCACGGTATTTGATATCTTCTATTTTATAACTGTTCCAGTTTTCTCACCGTTGCTCCGAAAATAAAGTCATTTACATCGCCGTACAAAGTGTCAAATGTTATCTTATCTCTGCCAAAGTCCCATAATCGCGATTCAACTATCGGTACAGCGACTGCGAAATATCCAGGCAAAAGACGTAGCCGTATCGAAAGGGTTAAAAATCGCACACTCGAACCTCCCACTCAAAGATTCCTTCGTCATCGTCGATTAAATCACATCCTAAACGTACCGTGCGACTCATCCTGACACCGTCCGTGATACGAACTATCCTTCCAAGAATGATCTCGTTGAAGCGCGTTTATTCGGACTAAAAGCAAGTCTCGTGTCTTCGCCAGCTTTTATATACAGGTTTTCACGAGCACGGCACCGGTAATCCATCGTGGCACACGCGATTCCTCCCTCTATGGGGTGGGGAACGGACCGCTTTCGAGCGGCTTCGAGAGTGAAACTATTCCAACGTTTAGAAGAACGCGTCCAGCCACGATTCACCGGCCCATGGAAAATAAGTGGTGATCGACGACAGGTGAGACGGGATGTGTCATTGTCCCGTAAACGGAGTGAGAGACTCGACAGAGGCGACACGAGGAGCGCCTGGTCCTCACTTCCTGTAGCGGCTTTGAATTTTCTCGCGCCTTTCTCCTTTTGTACTTTTCACTCGATCGGCGGAACCCGGAGATCGACCTTGAGGAGTGAATTCTGTTCCGATCGAGATACTCGCTTGGTTTGCCTTCTTTGTTGCTTATTTGCTTGGTTCACTTGCTTGTCTCTTGGCTGATCTCGTTGCGAGTCACGCGCGAATCGAAAGCGAAAGATCGACGGTGGTTTGTCATGGTATATAGGGTGGGTGGAAAATTCTGATGGGCAAATTTGTATGACACGGGTGTCGAAAAAGAGAGATGGGAGATGAAATGCAGAAGAGATATTTCTTTTTAAAACTGCACTTAATATTTTGGAAATATTGTCAGTCGATAGTAGCTGACTAAAAATTTGTGAACGCCCATTTGCGATAGGATGAGAAATGTATTGCAGATTTGAGAAAAGCTGAAACAGACCCGGAGAACAGAAAATATTGCGGCACTTTTTTTAAATCACCGGATATAAGCCCGGTACCACCGTGAATTATTTTTCAGAGCACACGTCGCGTTTTAAATCTTCGAAGCCCGGTTTTCGTGACTTCTCGATGAACTTTTGCGCGGCGCATGCGAATCCTCTGATCAACTTTCTTGCTGCAAAATTTCGTTCATCCGGGTCGAGACGAAAATAGATATGCAGATCTGTGTGAAAATTTTGGGAATCACGGACTAAAGATGGACAAAATAATGAACATAAACTTTTCCCAGGAGAATCTTTGTTCAAATAAACTTTCACTTTCTCTAACGAACAGCAGACGAAATAATAGTCATCCACATTGCCAGGTAACAATTTAATAATAAAAGCTACCGTTCCAACGATTCTTCTACGTTTTAATGCCAAACGGCGAAAGCAATTAAATTTTTCACTCTTAAACACCGCTTTTTACCCGGCTTTCAAGTTCTGCTAAAAAGGCCCGACGTTGAAGCAACAAGCGTGAAAAATGCTCCAGGTAGAAATTATACAGTGCTTTCACGAGAAATCAACAATGTTGACGGAAATTCCATCGCGAGACGAAGTCGTACGGCGGACCAGGCAAGCAGGGTTGCGAGTGCAACGTAATTTTCAACTCGACGCGAATGAAAACGATCGTTCCGTTAATGGGGATCGTTTTGCACGGATTTCTCGATGAGCACGCGATGCTTAGGAAGCGTGAAATATCGGATTTCTTTCAATTCCAACGAGCTGTTTATACGATACCGGGATATTTAACGGTCGACGTAGAAAGTATTAACTTGTTCGTTAATCTCGCGAACGAGGAGAGATCTTCGCATTGTTTCGCTATGATGCTTCATCGACGGTGTTGAATCCTTTCAGTCGATTACTGGTATTATACGAGAATATTATACGTTGATATAACGAAATTAATTGCACTGGGTTCGATAATATTTGTTACTTAATCCGGTGATTAAGAAAGTGGCGCGTAGCTCTTAATAATTTGCATAGCTGCAAAGTTTGATTTTTAGCTGGGGCAGACATATTTTTTTAAATTTGATATATCTGGTATGTGCCGCAATTACAAAAAATTTAAAAAGATAGACGTAACTTTATATCTCTATTTGATAGATTGAAATATTTTTATTTATTAGCTCTGATTGATTCTTGATGAATTATATTTAAAAAAGAATAAAAATTATATAGTACATAAGACTGAACACCAGCAAAAATTAGCAGGTATTACAAGTTTATATGCAATCGATGGTTTAATATGATGTGCTGTATTAAATGTGCAACATGTCGAACAATTTTTCTGAAATAAAAAAGAATCAAAGTCATTGACCTAGCACCCGCTTTTGGCGATCTTCTGATGGAAGGCACGCGATCACTTCGAATCAGCTAGCGAGACGTTAATATTCCCGATTAAAAAGGAATTCCATAATTACGCGTACTAATATGTTTCGCGCAATTTGCGCCTTCACTTTCAACGTGCATATCAAGCAGCTTTTACGAGAGCGAATATTTCAATCCTCGACTCTTCTCAACGATTCATATCGTTCTTATCATTTCGTCGCGAAGATATTTACGAAATTGTTATAAATAGTGCAATGAGATCGATTGGAAAATTTGCAATGGTTTATTGCAATCGTTGAGAAAATTTGAAACCAGGCCATTCAATGAAGTTGCGTCAAAGGCGCCACTTATCGCGAATTGCTCTCGCACGATTATGCAATTTGTCGAGGATATTATTGCACTTCATTTTCAGCCGGTCGTTTAAGCGACAAACTGCACTCACTGCGACTGATACGATTTCTCACGGATTGAGTCGTGATTATTTGCAGTTAACAGTATCATTGTTATTGCAAATCGCTCGATTTGACGAGCGCACTTTATTCACGAAGTGAGCACAGATAGAACGGTAATTCATAACGACATCGATAAACGAGGTCGATAAATTGCTGTTACGATTTTCAATTAATTTGAATGCAGTTTTATTTTTTCTTATTTAAATTAGTGGGAGTTTTTACCGACTGGAAGAAAACATAGGAATCCTCTGCATATACCGATTACTGTAAATATCGCGCTGCGATTTCATCGACCGTAGTCGCGAAAACAGTTTGCACAAGCTTTCACTGGCGCGAGTGTGCGAATCGATTCAAATATACCGAGTTTTGTCAATACTTTTGTACTAGTTATTTTTTTTATTTTAGAAAATTACTGTAATTTAATCTGAGGCAGAATTGTACACCTAAATAATTCTTAAAACCTAAATGAAGTATCTTCCCGCTAAAATAATTAATCGTGTATCAGAATATCCGTAATTTCGATTTCTGAAGAAATAGAGAATATAGTTTTCCAAGATTCTAAACTGCTGTTGCTGTTTACTTTTATTTTAACTGTTATGGTCGTTTCATCTATGACCTACAATTTTAGGCGGGTGTAAAACCATAAGTACAAACTGTCGAAGAATTTCTTTCACTCTTTTGCAATTCGCAAAATTAATAGTAATTAATAATTCCACAAATTAAGCGGTAGTTCCAATTTCCTTAATATTCAACGGTTAAAGTGTCCATTAAAACAAGAAAGAAAAGAAAATCCAGATCAAGCCTCTGAAATGCCATTAATCGAAACCACGTTCCAGTAATTCCAAGATCAATCCTCACTTCCCGGTTTGCCGGTGTGTACTTGAAAACCGTCTTAATCCACTAGCAGAAAATTCTCAACAAAAGGAGCCGGCACGAAAGCCGAGGAAAGGGAAGCTCTCGAGAAAAAGCTGCTCCGTGAGGTGAAGCTGCATTAAACCAGAGAAAGAGGAACTGCACCTGAGTAAAACAGAGAGGAACGCTTGAAAAGAAAAGACGAAAGCTGAAGAGACAGAAAATACGAGAGAAAACGAGACCGAGAAAGACGGAATCTCTCAGAAAGAACATAGATGCCAAAACTAAAGACAGACATTCGAAACGAAAGGGACGGATACTAAGGGAAAAAGACGAGGTAAAGGAAACTCCGAAATGGAGATAGAGATACAAAAAGGAAAGGAGGCACAGAGATTCAGGGAAAGAGACGGAATAACTGAGAAACAACGAGGGAAAGAGGGAGAAAGAGGTCGAAAAAGGAAGAGAAAAGCAATCTTTTTCAGCGAAGGGAGGTCTTACTTTCAACCTCAGCGTCGCGTGCGCCGAACGCTCGATTGCATAACCCGATTCAGCAAGGGACGAGCACGTAAGTTGCTCGTGAGTCAAGTGCCTGGCAAAGCCAGGCTCTGGGTTCGGCTTCTAAGTGGGTCGTGCAGAACTTAACCGTGGTCGAATTAACTTAGAGGCGCGATCTTCGACACGCTTCGCCGGCATCGCGAGAAAACCACGGGGTGGAATAATCGTGGCAGAAATAACGATTTGGCAATCGTAGCTCGTTTTCGATGTCACGTCGATACGCTGAATTGTAGGGTGAAATTACACCTTGGGAGGATTGATGTTGGATCGTCGATAGGATTACATTATGTCTCAGAATCTCCTTGGAAGCTTCAAGTATCTCGTTATACGTTTAGAATGTATATCTACGCGATTAAATAATTTTAAGCGATACGGAGAATACTTTATAAAATCAGCGTTTTTGAAGGCATTTTTCTTTTTATACATGTCGATCCCATCTTTTGAGAGGGATCCTTGAGTAAAACTGACGCGAGCCGATTTACAAGTCGGTTTTTGCAAGTCGTAATTCTACGCCGGCAGGTATGAAATTTCGTAATTACGGTCTAGAAACATTAAATTCGCGTAATGAGTTTAACGAATGTAATTGAATACTTGGGAAGGTAGAATTAAACGTTCCAGAAAGGGATGCTGCTGCTTGAAATTCCGTAGGTGTACGGACATATCTTGCGTCCTTCTCTGCAGTTCCATTTCAGCTCGTGCGAAGAAAGCTGCCTATTCTAAACCTTCCTCAATTTATCTAGCAAAATCTGAAGGAATTCTGTACAGAATTTTAAAAGACTCGAAATACAGGCATCTCGGCAGAACTATAACTTTAAACAACGGGAAGGACGATGTCAATTTGAGATACCGAGAAGATTACCGCGAGCTGATCCACTTGCTTCCGAAAAGTTTGGCAGTTTAATCCGATCGCGCGAGATTCAGAGATAACTGGGTTAAAAGATTGCGAATACTTCGCTGGGCTTGAATGTGGACGTCGAAGGGACGTCCGAGGCGACGGAGAAACCGATCGGAAGCTCGATTTGGCAGTAGCTAGTTGGCAACGAGCATAACTAGGTCGTCGTGGCTGTTATCATCGAATTTGGCGTCATCGACGTAACGTCTCGGTTGTGCGCGCCCTTGCACGATCGAGATTCCATAAGAAAAGACCCCAAAACGATCCCTCGAGGTGCACAGCACTCGGAGGCGCGCCGTTTGCCAAGTGTGCCAAACCGAGGGACGAAGAGTCGTAATTTGCGTAATATTACGTATTCCGCGCGTTGATCGTTGGCATTCGAGGCGGAAAGGAAAAGCGTGCAGTCGGACGTAACATATCGCGATTATATTCTCAGCATCGAAGGTTTCTATTCGGCGAAGCCTTGAAAGCAAATCGCGGACGAGATTGGAAAGCGATCGAGCGGATGATCCGTCGTATGGATGGGCGAGTTAAAGAGCGAAGGTGATGGAATTATTTACATTAATATTTCTATTATTTTCCGTAAAAAAATACATATATTCTGCTACATCGGTAGAAAAGTAAGACAAGCGAGCTGTTTTTACGGGCGGTCGCTAAGACTCGGCTCCTCTATGAATAAAAATTCTTCCTTCTTCCTATCGGAGGCACGTGGTCGTGTTGCGGGCTCGTTGCGATCGACCTCGAAGGGAACGGATCCGGCGATCTCTTCCTTCCGATCGCCGGACGATCCTTCCCCTCGTTGCGATCCAGGTACAGGGAGGCGTGGATCGAGGCGCAGCACGACAACGTTCTACTTTGTCTTTCGTTTCTTCTTTCTTTATAACCTAACGATCGGTCGATCGCCAAACACGGTTGCCATCCGTGACTGCCGACCGGACGATGAGAAGCAACGGGAAACGTCACGGAATTCGAAGAGAGGCTTAATGATGATGATAGTCGCCACCTTCGTATCCGTAGCCACCGTCGTAACCACCAAAACCTCCGTGACCACCGAAACCACCGTGACCACCGTAACCACCGTGACCACCGTGACCATGGTGTACCGGAACCGCTACCGGTACCTTAACCGGGTAAGGGACATGCTTTTCAACCGGATACGGTACCGGTTTCTCAACATGGACGGGGTATGGTCTGTCGACCGGAACCTTCACGGCTACCGGATATGGTTTCTCCACCGGATAGGGCACCGGTTTCTCCACTGGATAGGGCTGTGGTACCGGTATCTTCACCGGCACAGGGTACGGTTTCTCGACCGGTACTGGGTACGGCCTGTCGACGGGCACCTTGACCGGCACCGGATACGGCTTCTCAACTGGATAGGGCACGGGCTTTTCGATGTGCACGGGGTAAGGTTGCGGTACCGGCACGTGGATCGGACGATCGACCGGAACCTTCACCGGGTAGGGAACGAGTTTCTCCACCGGGTAGGGCGCCGGGATATGAACCGGCACTTTCACCGGTACAGGTACTGGCTTCTCAACTGGGTACGGTTGCGGTACATGTACCTTGACCGGTACGGCCACATGCTTCTCCACGGGGTACGGCTGTGGTACGAGAACTTTGACGGGGTAAGGACGATCGACCGGCACGTGAACCGGATACGGAACCTTCTTCTCGACGGGGTACGGCTGAGGTACGTGAACCGGAACTTTGACGAGAACCTTGACCGGGTAAGGCACGTGCTTCTCAACGGGGTAGGGCTGTGGTACCGGAACCTTCACGGGTACCGGTATGTGCTTCTCGACCGGATAAGGCACGTGTTTCTCGACCGGGTACGGTACGGGAACGTTCTTCACTACGGTCACGGTCTTGATGTGCTCGTGATGATGACCACCGTCGAGAGCGTATCCACCGTATCCTCCTTCGACGCCGTATCCACCGTATCCACCATATCCGCCACCGTGTCCCAAATCGAGACCGCTGTGTCCACCGGATCCAATGTCATAGCCACCATCGTAGGCGTATCCGTAGCCGAGACCGAGCAGACCGCGCTTCTCTTGCTTCTTCGTGCTAGATTTTTCCTCGACGGAAGCCTCCACTTTCTCGTTCTTCTCCGCTTCCTCGGCCCATACCGACGAAACCAGCAGGGCGGTTGCCGCCACGTAAACCTGGAAAGCAGGAATCGAGACGATCTCGCGGTTAGAGACCGATCCTCGTTGTACGAAGAAACGAAAGCGAATCGAGACACGATTCGGAAGAAACCGTGTCCCATTAATCCCGAGCGACGTTAAACGACGTAGTTGTACGCGGGGAAGGGAGGACTTTGAAAAACTACGATCTAATCACTGTATCCGAGGGTTCTAGAAATACGAAAATCTCGATGAAGATTCTAAATTTGAAAAATCCCGCTTCACTCTCCGATCGGGAATAGACATCGAAGAAAAGTCGGTTCACTGTCCGGTGAAATTCCTTTCTACCCTCTCGCGGCACACGTTACTGGTTTTCCTCGCGAAGTCAGTCGCTGTTATCTCGATACACCGGATTACCGATCGACGTTGACGTACCAGGATTCTCATTTTTGCTCTCGCGATGTTCCAGGTGCGTCCAGAAGTGAACTGGATGCTGATTGCCGGCGGTTCGTCGCCTTATATACGCGGCATACTTTCGCCTTCGCCACCCGGGCCCAAGTCGCTCGTACCCCCCACGTTACACCTCTTTGTTCGCGCAGAACGACCACGACGACGACGGTCCCACCGTGGGCCCGATCGGCTACCACTCCCCTTTGGGACAGACGGTTCTCCTCCCCACGCCTCTCGAAAACGTCCTCCCTCTCCACGATTACGACGCGATCGCCACCGTGGTTTCGTTTTCTTCCTTCTTCGCGGGATTCCCGACGTTCGTGGTCGACTCTCTTATGTCGATACTCGTTGCAGCGCCATGGCAAACAAACGAGGGATTCGTGACTTTAGTTTGAGTCGGAAATAATTGAGCCGGGTTCCATGATAATTCTATGATCGGTGTTGGTGAGGATGATCATTGACGATCTTCGTATTTTTCGTTTGTCCTTAACTAATTATTTTGCCTACGACATATTTTCTAAGATGGGTTCCAAACTACCGAGACTATGATGTAACGGGAGAGAAATTTCCCAGAGGTGGCGGGACATTTGAAGTTGGTCACACAATTGGAAGTCTTTTATCTTCAGATCCACAATGGATCCGGAGGAGGTTTTTTCAGACGAGTTTAGAATGGTGCAATTCTTGAGGTGGTTATTTAAGCCTGAAGTTGAGGCTGTTTGTCGAAGGGGATTAAGATTTAGGTTGACAAGTGTCCGATTTTTTATTATATTTGCATCTTGCAGATTGAATGTAGAGAATTGTTTCCTTATAAATTCCAGTTTCCAGATAAAAGTCGAATAGCGCCTACATAAAGGTCAGCTCTCTAAAAATTGCATTAATTCCTCACGTCCTTTCTCTGCAGTTTCGCGCGTTCTTCCGAGTATGCAAAACTCGCATTCCAGTGGCAACACGTCGTGCCAGGAGGCACTCCCGTGAGACGTCACTTTTGTGATTCACCACCATGTACTTTCCACCCCATAGCATTAACCCCATACTCTCCACCCTGCATTGCAGCGCATCGTTCACAAATGTGCCAAATTCGATCTCTCTCGCTTGAAAACGAAGCAAGAAAGCCATTCGCTCGTCAATCGGCAGGTTAATTAATTTCTCGCGTTATGAAACCGTGACATTACGAAAGCCGAAGTTTGGAGAGCCCTGGCCGAAAATATAACTCGGCCGATTGCGAAATGTCTCGCATGCGATCTCCTAGATCCGCCGATTTCCTGTCGATCGGTCGAGCCCACCAATTTGGGGATCAGCGACATTGCAAAACCGTGGATCCGGAGGATCTCTTCAGAAGTATAACTCAATCGATGATGAAACGTCTCGCGTGCGATCGTTTCATATTCGATCGGTCGAAGATCGCCAGTGAGAAATGGTGACATTGCGAAATTTCAAGTTTGCTTGCTAGATTCACCGATGTTCCATCGATCGGTACGATCCATCTCGCAAAAAGAACCACCCTACAAAATCCAAAGTTCCAAAGTCCCACAAAAATAAAATGCCGATTACGAAGGCAACGATCATCCAGATCCGGCGATTTCCTCGCTATCGTTCGAATCCGCGGTGCCGGAATCGGCGAGCAAGCAGCGCGGAATCGACGTCATCGTTCCATCCTTTCCCTTTCTCCGTTAGCCGTTCCGTTTTCGTCCCTTCTTTCGCGAACGGCGGGGCCCAACCTCGAGAGAGGTAACGTTACGTGTGCTACGTGCACACGTAAGACTCTCTCGTTGGATTTATCTCCCGCCAATCTCTGTGGGTGCAACCATTACTCCCTTTCGTGGGACACGCGGCTCCTACGTCACGATTTCCCTCTCTTTCTTCTTTCCCTTTTCCCCGTCGCCGATCCTCTCGGCGCCTCGGTTCCGTTTTCTTCCACGTACGCCTACTTGTTAAGCCGTGAGCCGATCTTTTCCGTAGAAATTGCCATTGTTTCTTCTGCAACGGACCCGCCTTATGCAATTGCTCCTTATATTGCCACTCGTGCAATTTGTCCCGCGTTGGATGGAATTTATAGGACCGAGGCATTGACTCGATACGAAGCTGTACGAAGGCGCTCCGGTGATCGAGATGGGGTACCGTGGATCGGCGAGTCGGGTGGTTTATGTGATTTAACGAGGATTTATGGAATTGTTGACAGTCCGTGGAAAATCGGGGGATGAAATGGGTAACAGTATTTTTATCGCTGTTTTGTAGATTTTATGGAACATTTTTTGTAGTCGTTTATAGGGAGGTTTGAAAGTGATAGTTATGGATGTATATATAAATAGCTGTAATGAGGAATATAAAATTATTCTTGAAATTTTCTTCCCCCCATTGTTCATACTCCCACAAAGTTCTATCGAAAAATATATCTTTATCACCGTGACTCATGATCAGAGAGAATATTCGTTGTCTAACGTAATACAACTTTTAAAAACAAACAGGCTGATTGATAGTTTCCGCGATATTGCCATTATTGTTCTCGTCGTTTCGCGCCCCGTAGAATCAAACGGTAAATCATGGTGAAAAAAATGGCTCGAATACGGATGCATGAATCACGGTGCGCCATTCACGGCGAAGGCTTCACCTTGGATCCATCCATGCGTGCAGTTCGATCCGATTGATCGTCAAAGACGTTTTCCTCTCCTTGGACAACGAAACTTGACATCCTGCGGAAGGATTTTCGCGCAAATGTGTACAAACGAGCGCAAACTCGCCCACCCGCTATAACGTGGGCAGAATTCGCAAAGGTCAATCTATATAAGATGCCCTGGACGAGTATTCCCTAGGTAATCTTGGTCAATTTCACCTTCAAACGCCTTCTTTCTTGGAGAATTTTTTTAATCACCAGTGCAAACAGGTGCATCCGGCTCGCCGGCTATAATTATCGCGCATAATATAATGAAGTCTCTCTTACCTTGTTCTATGAGAATCTCCTTTATTCGAAACACTGTCATTTTCAAATTCACGGTCACAAGCTGTGGTTATTTCTAACCCAAACTATGTTTAGGTAGACTCTGCAAATATTGTAATTCATGCTAAAATTTGAAAACCTAATTATTCGTTTCATTTTTGACTTTAAAACTCCTATGGTCATTTCGCCTAGGATCCACTATATTAGGTGGGTACCAAACCACCTGGACTATGGTGTGTTAAATAATAATTTAGGAAAACATCGTCCTTCTCCACGTGCAACATTTGTCTAGATGAAACCAAAAAATCCAAAAAATAAATTGATCATTGATAGACAGCCCTTGTACTAATTCCGTACGTTAAAATTTCTAACATCCCCGAGTTTAAAAACATAGAAGTAGAATATTCACTTGACGTGTCCTCTATCGATTTGGAAAATTTTTCGAAAAAATCGAGAACCAGTCATTTTGATCGGCTCGGTAGTTTTAGCGTTAATTCCAACACTAAAACTTCGAGTCCTCCTGTACATCGTTGGCCGATCATCAAATCCGAAATAGTCGATCCATCCCATTATACATATGTAGATACCCGCTAATGGATGTGTCTCATATATTTCGCAATGATCAACGGAATAACGAAATTTATGAATATATAAAAGAGGCGCGGTAATTGGGACTTTAACGAGGTACAACCCCCTCTAAACGTTACGAAACCTCACGATCGTCCGAGGATCGTAAAAGCCGACGGAGCTCTCGGTTACACGACGAGGATCGGTTTAACGAGAGTACCGGGCAGGCGTGTTTCGATGGAAAGTAGAAGTGCCGGAACGACGCCTGTAATTCTGAACCGCGGACTCTCCTGAGGATAGTCTCCGCGGGATTACGTAAAGGTCGTTGCCGATGAAGAGTCCTCGGTGAAACGGCAACATACTTACCTGTTTCTGCTTGACTGCTTCATCTCTCCCCTCCTACAACCTTTCTCTCTCGTTCACGTGCTTTCTCCGCCTCTTTCTGTCTCAACTCACTTCCATGAGACAGAGAGACGATCTCTCTGTGGAGAAGAGTGTCATTTCGCTGTGCTCGCTCGAAAGAATCTAGGATCGTTGCCGACAGACTGACCTCCTGTGACACTGGCCTTGGAGATTCTGTGTACCCGAGGTTCTGCAAAAAAGTCACGACACGGGAGAGAGATTAATCGACCGAATTCGAATCGCTCTTCCGGATCCGTCGTTACGCGGTGTTGCGCGGGAAATTGGATAATTGTAGAGGCGTTTGGATCATTTTTTTTGTTATTATTAATGCTGCATCTATCGACGAATAATCCGATATATTTAAAAATGTTACAAAAATTCTTTGGAAGAGAAGAACTGGAGGGGCAAAAAGCGTGGTTTATTTAAAACTAGAACTAGCGGATTTATATCCGTCATGTTTCAATGTACAGAGTAACTGGTTTGGAAAAAGAGAAATGAAGAGGTGAAAAAGATGATTAGTTAAGTAATTTTTGGTTTGTAAGATAGACTTGGAATATTTTGTATGACTTCCCTATGAATTAAAGGATTTTTTTGGAAAAATTGAGAATTGTTTTGCAGTTTACAAGATGGATGCAGAATATGGAAAAATAAACAGCGTTAGAAATTTCAGGAATATTTCGAAAAAGTTCAAGACAAGTCATTTTGAAGAAGGATGGTATTGAGAATGGATGATATAAATTTGATTAAGTAGGAAGATTTTGAGACTCCGTTTGGGATTAAAGCTATTGGAAAATTGCTTTTAAAGACGATGGATGCTTTCGTTTAACGAGGAAGGATGGGAATCGGGATGAGATAAATCAACGGAAACGGAGTGAAATATTCTCACTCCGTCCTGATATCGTCGAAAGTATATTTTATCACGGATGCTTCTCTTAAATACGCTAATTCGCTTTCTCTAAAATTTCGCAGGAACTTCGTGGCCGGTGTTCTACAATTCCAACTGTATCGGGCACTTTGCCAAGCAGCCGGACAAAGGTACATCGACGACCCGAGAAGGCCGTTGCACAGATGCGACTATTACAGAAGTCCAGAAGCTGGCAGAATCTTAGGGTGAGAATAATTTCATAAATAACCTCAATAACCTAATTCATCCCTTAACGAGCGAAAGTCCATTCCAGACTACTTGCCTTTTACAGATATCATTTTTAGGTAGATTAACAGTCAAACCTTGTGTTATATGATCGTTTTTAATTGAGCGAACTTTGATCTATAACTATATGGATCCTTCGCGATGCTAATTATGTCGGTGGTCTAAGCCGTTTATTCTTCGTTCCGAGATATTTAGAGTTTATCGGAGAAGCGCGTTGGGTTCTGTGCGAGAAGATGACAATTAACTGTGGCACTTTTCAGTGTCTTTTCAGTATCAATTTTTAAAATTTTTTGCGCAGGCTAGTTTCATAATCAGTGACAAATTCAGATGGACGATGGTCCTCGAGAATCGCCCTTTGCTCGTTAAAATTGAACTATCGTAGATTAAATTTTCATTAGTAATTAACCAACAACCCTAGCAAAATTTCGATGCAATATTCGTACAGAATGCAGTTTCTCTGAGAAATTCATCTGCTCCACTCTTCGCTCGCAGTATAAAGAGTCGCTAACGAAACAGTCCGTTTAATACAGCAACAAAAAGAGAAATGGTACCGTTTCTTCGGCTAAGGCCGCATTAAAATCTCGTAAACCGTGAACGTACACGTAACTCTCATCTACTCGAAGGTAGAATGTGAAAAAGAGGTCCTCTCCCGTTGAACTCCGTGATATTTCGTAATGCACGCTTTTAAGTCGTCAGGAAAAATGACTAACGAAAAGCGCAAATTACACGGCACGTGTGAACTCTCTGCGGAATTTCGCGATTCCTTAATTATGCATTCCAAGGTAATAAACATTATCGACATCTAGAAACGTTGAGGAAGGAAAGAAGAAGAAGAAAAAAAGATGAGGACACGATTCTACTTTGAGTTTCGAAAATCGAAAAATCCGTATCTCTGGCATTATCGGCTCGTTAACGCGAAACATCCGGATGCCAGAGATGCGAAAATGTCACGTTGCAAATTCCGTGGTTTCGCGCGTCAGGACTGAGAGGCCAAGATCTCGGTCAGGTTTTCGATTTTGGGGATCTTGACATTTTAGCCTCGTTAACGTTCAAGGTTAATCTCCAATCCGCCGTGAACATCGTAGGATGAGATTTCTCGTGACGAATCACCTTCCAGTTTATCGCTTAACTGTCAACGGTCCTTTTGTGACGACAATCGAGATATCCATCGATATTATACGTCCAGACGTCCAGAAATTTCATTACGATCGGTATCGAAACTTCGGCGAGACTCGACGTGGCGAAATCAACGGAGATCGAGCTACATTCTCCGCGGAAATTAGAGCCCGATGAACGATGATCTCCTCCCGGTGAGATCGTTCGACGATCGATCGTCCTTAGAGCAGCTAGGATCGATTCTTGCCGAAGATTCGAAACGATTCGGTTGCGTAAAAATTGCACCGGTTTAAATTCGATCGGGTAGCCCGGAGATACCTCGAGTTTCTCGATAAAATTGCACGTTCCGAGAATCGCCGGGGAGATTGGTAAAATAATATTTGATAAAATACTTTCTAAACGAAAACATCAGAGACTCATTTCTAAAGAGATAATCTTCAAAGCCGACAAAGAGAACATTTGAAATTCCCTATTAAACAATTCCACGCTCCGTCTCCGTTACATTACAGCCACGCCTCCGTATTATTATTTTAATACAAAATTATGCCAAGTGATTTCGTAATCGCCACTAATCCGGAACGTGTGACGAAACGGTGTTTGAAGTGCATTAAAAACGTGAACAAAAAATTGTAGTAATGAGAAGAGTGTAAGACAGCGCTAATTGAACAAGTTCGCATAAAAGAACGATGTTGCAGAGCCTTACGATACTTTTTAATAATCCAAGTTCGAGCAGCGCAAAAAACGAGCAAATTGAAAAATGCTTGACGTTGATTTTGCATGGATTTGCGTGATCTTGAGTGGATTTGTGTGAATTCGCGTAGAATCTGAGTGGATTCTACGTAAATTTGCATGGATTCTGCGTGACTATGCGTCGATTTTTCGTCGACAAAGACGAATCCGAGATGCGTAAGGCCCGAGGAAAGCTGGATACACGCGGCACACGCAATCATCGGCCGTAAATCATTCGCGATTTGCAACGGAGTCGAACACGTGCGACGCAATCGCCCACGGGCGAGTCTCGCTGAAAATATTTCGAATTCGATTAAAACGCGCGCCGATGAGCGGCTATTAGCGAGCCGTGCAAATTGCAACGATACGCTGACCCAGTTTCCATCGTCCTGCGCGGAAAGAGTGCGAATCGAAAGAGTGGTAAGTCATTTTCTGGGAAATTAGATTTCAAAGTTCCCGGCGAGAGGATGAAAGGGGGATTATGATTCGTGAGCGTTTCACGATATTCGTCGATGAACGGATTGAACGTAAATCGTGGCATCGAGTCGGAAGAGGATTCCTGAGTAACGGAGAATCAAGAAAGTTGTGTCAGCTTTTGAAAGTAGAGAAGGACAGTTGTATATTATACTTTAATCGGTAATTATGACGATGGCTTGAGTCATTTAATCTACGTTTCGTGATAATTCCGCTTTTGTTTTGGGATGAGCATTGAATTCTGTTGTAACGACGTCACCTATCAGAGACAAAACTTTCTTCGTTACTTAACATTAACAAGACGGATCAAACTTCAAGTAATTAATACCACTGTTAGTACAATTATCCAAATTCTATCGCTTTCCTCCGCTAAATCTATATTTAATAAAAATTCAAGCTCTTTCAACGATCATCCAATACGTTTCACGCGTTTAATACAAAACTACCCCCAGCGTTTTCAACTTAAACCCTCAACCACATCTCGGCGTTCCAAGCGCGCGCTCCTACTACTCAAAATTGAAAGAAAAAAGCTTCTAAAATAGAACCCGGAATGTCCTCCAGAACGAACGATGTTCTCGCAGAGAACTAGTAGCGTAGAGCCTCGATTGGAAATGCGAAGTATGCACGATTGAATCGAGAAAAGCGGACGGTCTTCGATCGAGTCGTAGAGGTATTATCGAACGGTACCGCGATCCGATCGCCTCCCTTGACAATCTCCGGTAGTCGGAGTGTATCTGGGTCAACGAGAGGGAAACCTTTATTCGGTTCCGCAATTTCGATGCCAATCTACCGTCCTCTCTTCGATTTTGTCATCGATGCGTTGCGCGTCATTGTTGCGCCGACGGACGGGCATCGCTGCGCCGTTATTTCGATGGATTTTCTCGAGGGTTCGTAGAATAAAATCTTCCGACGTTTACGGGCCGACGAATAAATCAAGGCCAATTGAATCGGTGATTCCACGTGCCGTGAAATTTACGCGGACTCGGGGAAACGAATTATCGGGGATAACGGCGATGATGGGTTCGATTACGGTTTAATAAATAAAACGAACGCCCGAGAGCGACGATTCGGATGATGGATCGACGGTCTGACCGTGGATGATGACGAGAGAAATTTTGCAGGAGAAACTTTTTAATTGATGCTTCAGTTTTGGATGGACTTGGAGATCTTGGTGGTAGTTGGTGTAGCGAGGACGTACGTATGATGTTTGTTAGAATTGTATTTAGATAACTGTATCAATACATTAATAGAGGTGGAAAAAAATTGTTAGGTTTTTAAGATCATTAAAAAAAAGAAGATCAAGGATTTAGTATGTTGCTATCGGTACTCGGTGGTTGTGAAAGTGAATTTATATAGCTAAGTGAAAATTGAGGAGGTCTAAGAATTCATTAGAACGGTAGAATTGTCACACATGGTGCGTGAGAGACAAATGACGAAACGATGGAGATGTATGATGTGGCAAAGTGACGAAAGGTACGAAAAAGTTAGACAAAGAAAGATAAGAACTTTGGAAAAGGACAGAGGAGTATCTGACAGGAACGTAACAGTAAAAAGGCATCATAGGAATTGTAAGAATTGACATTTTAAGAGGAATCGTAAGAACTTAATTCCAACGAGCAGTAAAACTGAGCTCGCAATTCAAACAAATATTCGCAGCTGGAGAGAAAAGAAATCCATTGCCAACAGTACAAACCAGTCGCAAAAATGCTTCGAATTATACAATTGAGCACGAAACGAGTACGTGTAGAAAATAATGAGAGTGATAGAATTTTTATAAGCAATACCCGATTCTATTTCCTCGACGATGACGAAACTATGCTCGTAAAAGGGTTACGTAATAGCGCTGCAACTGGAAGGGCTTAAAGTTGAAATAGATTTTTACATGGAGCTTTGTTCTTTTTTTTTTATTACGCAACACGATTTACCTTTCAATCGGAATAGAAAAACCGACGAGATTCCAGGAAAAAAGTGTCACTTGGAGCAGTACCAAATCGACCTTTTAAAAAGAGACAATTCCCATTGACTAAAAATAACATCGTTCGTAAAATACTTCAGATTTATTTAACCAGCCAGACGATTAATGAATTTAAAAGTCAAATCTACCATAATTATTCCACTCGTTCCATTTTCAGCACAAAAGACATTCGCGAATACAAAAACACCGCGCTATCATCCCTAAAATAATTTATTTCGACAACCTCTCATAAAAAAAAAATAGTTTATATAGTCTGAAGTTCCAGAGCTTTCATATATTAATTACTAATTTAGCAAAAACCTCCCAAAGCTGACAATGGCTTTAACTTTCAAGTTCCAGACTGTTTTATATTAATTATTAATTTAGCAAAAACGTTCCAAAGCTGACAATGGCTCGAACTGGAGCCCGCTCATTGGGAGTTCAATCTTTTAACTCCATATTCATCATGGCCAACGTGCAATTTTCCTTCGATCAAGGGAAAAGCGCACGTTTCCCATTCGAGGATCGATAGATCGAAATCTCAGCGGGCGCTCGTCCAAAGGCACGACTTCCTGCAACCGAAGGACGATCTCGAACTCTCGCCTCGCGATTGCGAAAGTCATTGCGCCGTGCGAATGTACGCAAGAAAAGCCGTGCGTGTGTCCCGCGTATTTACGACTCACACGATGAAAAACAACGCTAGACGCAGTTACGAAGGAACTCGTTGTGGCTCGTTACACTTCCGTTTTCGCTTCGTGCAAGCTCGCGAATCCGCACGATGTAATGTTATTCCCGGCGTACGCGCCGATACGTTCGATCGTGGATTGCGCAATGCTGGACCGATTTCCTGAATGATCGCTGTTTTTCTCGACGAAGTCGAAAATTTGAAGAATTCTGTTATTTCGACGGGAAGAATCCCGACAGGACTATTTTTATCTGTCGCTGGAAATACCAGTGGAATCAATGGTATCGATAAATCTATTTATTTTAATGATCTTTGACGGGATTCTCGATCATGGAATTCCAAGAGTCGAAAATAAGTTCAGAAGAAAGACGAACGGCATTCCGTTCTGGATCGGCCGCGAATTAGTGAACGGATTTCGTAATTTTAAGGATACTTCACGTTCACTGTTTCGCGGAGATCGGCTTTTTCTAGGTTGTCCTTGGATGCATCGATCGCGGAATGATTTAGTTAATTGAATATCATCGTTCAAAAATACCCACGGGAGTTCCGACATTCCATCATTTTCCTCAAAATGGAATCCCGTGGATTCAAAACAGATGTCGTACGATGTTAAGAATTCTCAGAGGAGCAACACAATTCTACGATCAGCCAAACACTTTTGAATCCACCGGTCCAGAAAAGGATCCTGTTCTTCTCGAAACATTCAAAACAACTTCATAATTTAAAAATATCCTAAAAAGATGTCACCCCACCGATCCAGACAAATATCCGGGAATTCCATCGCTAATGGAGCCAGGATTATTTCGAGTAAATTTATGCGCTCCTTTCTAACGATACTAAAAACAACTGCCTTGAATTATTTTCTACTCGTTCAGCCATTGATCGGCGCACTCTCGATGCCGTTACGATTCCTCAAGGTCTCTATCGGAAAGAGTAAACAACGGAGTAGGACATCCATTGTGTTCTCCGAGGAAGAAAACAATTCCAACTGCCTCGAGTCAAATGACACGCGTTTCCCACAGGCGAATGACTTTCGGAGCGCCAAAGATTTGCCCCCGAAATGTAACCGTTCATTCTAAGATCATCTCGTGACTCGATTCTGCCGGTAATTGGCACGTGGAGTCATTGAAATTGCTTGCTCGCAATAATCCGCGAAAATGGAGGGTAGATCCTTCAGAAGTGGATTTATGGAGTTAACATCGTCTGGTATATTCTGATCGATTGAGAGTGGCGAAACTGGTGGCTTTAAGTAGTTTAAGTTCGCCGTTTGAATCTGGCCGTAATAAAGTTGTTTATGATTTATAAAACCGATAAGAAAAAGGGATCTATTTATATTGTTGCTCCGTACTTCGCCCGGAACTTGCAGTATTAAGTGGGTAATCGGCTAGTTGTATTAATACATAATGAACTGGGACCTACTAATTGGAGCACTGAGTCTACCTCCGTAACGATCATAGCCCCCTCATTACTTCATTCTTTTTTTGCATTACTTTCAACAATAATTCCTACAGTCATCTCGTCTATGACCCACTGTTTTAGGTGCTTGAAAGTCAAGGCCTTTGATCCTACAGTCACTGTAGCTCCACTGTACTTTGATTAAAATTTCTTTTATAACTTATTCACAAAAAAATTGCAACGCAGACAATATTTTTAAAAAATCGTCAAAGACTATATTTGAGCCTGCGATAATTCGGTAAAATGGAAGCAAGACGTATCAAACCGAGGCGCCGAGTTTCCCATAAGTAGATGAAGCGAGTTAACGCAAGACAACGCAATAGCCACGCATAACCGGGCTCTCAGCATCTCGGGTTACGAAATCTCCTTCGTCGGAGGCAGGAAAGTGGCGATTTCGCCGACATGCCGAACACCGGAAACCGTTGGATCGATATAAATTGCGGTTGGTCGTAGAAGGCATACCGAAATGTTTTTGCCCGGTTCGGCGATTCCCACGAAAGGCGTGGTGAGCTTCTCGCCGGACCATCGGAACCGGAAGTCCGCGGGAAAATTGTCAAGTAATAACAAGCCCCCAGAAAAATGTCTCTCGGACCGAGGAGAAATCTGTTACGTGACACGAAGTCGTATAATGCGTTTAATGTCGATGATACTCGATGGTGCACCGTGCATGATCGGATATTATGATCATTTTTATTCCTTGCCTCCGTGATCGTCAAATTTGGAACGGTCAAAACGGCTAATTATACGGAATTTCTTCTCGTTTATTAATAAGTGTCCGGGCGATCTCCTTTAAACTCTCTATAACCTGAATTTTTCGAGGCGTCTGAAAATTAGTTGCGCGGTGTAGGTATATGTTAATAACAGTATTTTAAGCGACGAATAAATTCGTGGAAGTATTTTGTCGGGAAGAAAGTTCCGGTATTTTCGGAATGAAATTATAACAGTTTTCAGAGATAGAATTATTCCGTTAGGAGACATAAATACTACTAATTAGAAGAGTTAATCATTTTCAGTTACTTCAAAAATAAAAGCCACTGCATAATAGTAACTTCCCAACGGAAGAAAGTAAATGAGGATAAAGATCTTAACATATATGCAGATACCACCACGATTAACAAGAATGAGAATTTAATGAACTCATAGCTGTCCATACGTATAATTAATAACGCGGCGCTTTATGAATAGTACGTGATATACGCTAGATAAAACTTCATAACTTACACGGTCAATTTGAAAATCCTGGTTAAAAAGGCGTTAAACTAAATTATTTTCTGTTAAAAATATGATCCGTTATAATATATTAGCATGTATATCACATCGTATGTGATGTACAGGACAGGCAGTGGGTTAAAGTAAGATTCGAAGAACGAAGAAAATGAACTTTCGAAAGTCAGATTTAATTCTTCCAGTCAAAGCGTAAAATCACACAAATAACTCCGTGAAGTTTCTTGTACGATTATTCACGTATCGGCGCGTTCCAAATAAGTCGCATCGCCGATGCAGCTTTCAAGATCGGCGAATTAAAGGCGGACCCCGTACATTATTACGTTACCATGAATAAGAGGAAAGTATATAAACCACCATTGCGTTACACAACAAAGTGACACATCGACTACATCCGGAACAGCAACTTTAAACGCGATATCGGTTATCCGAGTCGCGTGAAGTGTAGTAAAAAGACGAGAAAGAACGGAAGAAAGGGAAGGTGGCTGTTACGACGTCGTCGAAGGAGAAAGAAGCGGTGAACATACTCGGCCGACGGTGAAATTAACGCCGTGTCTACGCAATTGCGTCTCGAAGTCGTAAGCCAAAATCACGCAACGTGTACTTTCTTCGTCGGTTTCGTGATTATTATGATTTCTATCGTTGGAATGGTTTTACTAATGATCGGCTTGTTCGCGAGAGAAATTGCCGCAACGTCGATCGAGAAAGATGGATCCGGGGAGTGATTTAAGGATCTCGTGAATTCCTTCTTCGCGCTTCTGGGGCTGTTGGCTAATCTTAGTATTTAAATTTACCGCTCAACTGCTACTCGAGTTAGTTGAATATTCTCCGAGAGGTTGAATTTTTCGCGAATTATGCATCGGTGATCGTTAATCTTCCGACGATCTGCATTGATGATGTTTCGTGTACTTTAATGTTGCGTAATACTCGTTCAAATTGTATGGTTTGCTCGATTAAGTATCGGCGAATTCACCTCTGTATCGGTATGAAAAGAGAGTCAAAGTCCAAATTAAAAATTATAGTAATTTACCGTGTTAAGAAAAATATGGAGTAACTCTTTTTGAAAACACTAACAAATCAAGCCATTTAATGGAGCATAAATGCGTTTAATTATACTCCCATATATTAGGGATAGCCCCGCCTACCATTCATTAATCGACCTAACAGTACATCGCGTCAATAAATTCCTCAACTATACTTAACACAAGTCGATCGGTTTTTCAACTGTCCTTCTCTTCCGATCGGACCAATTACTAATTTCATAAACCAACAATTTGGAAATGTAACTCAAACGGCAAAGTGTTATCTGTATAATTTGTAAACCGTAAGATCTCGAGTAACTTCAGTCCTGAAAAATGTAACTTCATTAATACGCTTCAAATTCGCTGTTAGCTAAAAAAGTCATGGTTCAGCGATGATTATGGCAGCCGTAGAACGAAAACCACCGGCTTCGCGTGAGAGCGGCTCTCTTACGCGTCATTATCGAGGAAATTTAAAAGGGAATATTAGCGTCTTCCCTCGGAGTCGGCGCAACACGCATTGCGATGAAATTATGCTGCGAGTTAACGCGCGAACGAGCGACTAGGTCGCGGAAAATGGGGCTCCGAGGAGGCGGAGAGAATTTCAGTCGCAGAATAGACAGAGAGAGCGCCCGGTGTGTTCCTTTATTTTGCAACCTTTTTTTCCATCGTTAACTCGTCTCTTTTCCTACATTGATGACTCCTTTTAATTATCTCGGGTAACCAAACGTAAATAGCGAAGGGTCGGATTGAACCTTTGCTATTATTTGCGTCAATATAAGTACTTGGGTACTTTTTAGAATAATGAAATCTCTATTTATTAATTTTTAATTATCTAACAATTATTAAATTATCTATCAAAGGAATAACTCTTTCGCAGATCATTTTGTCAGATGATTGAACTATAGAATCAGAGCAGTACGAAGAAACAAATTAAAAAAGGAAAGAAAAACAAAGAGTCAATCGAGACTGGCACTTATCTCGTCACGATTTTTTCGACCCCGCGAAACAAGTCTGATGTAACAGAATTCGAAAATAGAAGTGTGACACACCCAGAGGGAAATTACGAGCACAAGGTGCACTGTAGGTGCTCGATTGCCAAAGACAGATAGTCTAATTAGTATCACGATGCTTACGGTCGACGAAAAATGCATTATTACGTTCCTCATTACGGGTACGTAGCACGTTATCTGCCACGCTAATTTCGCACGTAACGTAAGCCGACCCGATTCGCAAAATCCGCCTTGTTCCTTCGATACTTCAGCGAATTTTCCATGACAATCTTCCAGCACAATGGACTGTAGGAAGTCTCTTTTCCGATGTAAACACGAAATTACGAAACGCGTCTCGTTATTAAATAAAGGACTGTTTAATGAATTTTCCCGAGACAACGAAAGATGTCCCAACAATTGACGGTTACGCTATTTTCCCGATTGCTTTCACCGTGTTGGCTCTCGTCGTTGCTGAAAGTCGTATTTTTTACGTTCGACAGAAAAATAATGGAGAAAGGATCGTCCGAACCGTGGCAGGAAACTCTGCAGCAGGCCATCGGTGAGGATAGGCTCGACGGATCCGCCCTGAGGGAGTACTTCCGGCCGCTCGAGGATTGGCTCAGGACGGAAAATCTAAGAACCGGGGACGTCGTCGGTTGGTCTTACGGTAAGACTCTCGTATTTTTACGTTTCATTGGCTTTTTTTATGGTAAAATTATGACGCTCATGGGATGTAGGTGAACGACCGGGTTTTGACCATATTTCAACTATTCCATAATAGATTTCCTTTACAATTAATATATGTATAAATATATTAAAATTATAGAAAGAATAACATACGAAAATTGTAGACTTTGGAACCATTCGCGAGTTTGGATAATTATTCGAGAATCTGTAAATCATAATTCGTGGTCTGAAAGGATGAAGTTTCAATGTTGACTCTCCAATTTCGCGATCCCTAATTACTTTAATTTTACTATGATTTCCGGATCGTATATTTCGTAATATATTTTCGTACGTTATTCACACAGTGGTGTAAAACGATACGTATGAATTTAGAGTTACTTTCGTAATGATTAAATGGAAATGAAAATTTAGACGAGCTAATTTCTCGTAAAATTGCACAGCATGAAATTTTGCGCGCACGCGAATCCTCGGAACCCGGGATCGCGTTACGAAAGTGAATATTTAAAACGTGGCCGGTAATTTTTCTGGTAATTAGTACTAAACAAGGAACTAATTCACGTGACGCGGCACGATCAGTGCGAACGTTGGTGCCTTTCATCGTAACTTGCTACAAATTATGCAATTTCCTACCGTAACGGATTGAAGGTTGCAGTTCCCACGTACCACTTCGAGCCGAGCGCTACAAATATTCATTGTGTGACGACATTCGACTGAATTACGATCTGCCGTAGGAGGGAATTATTAAGATTAATGCATTCGCCGCGTCTTCCCGATGCACCGAGCCAAATTCGCGTGAAATATTCTCTCGGACATGCGTTACGCAAAAACACGGAAACGTTTCTGACATAAATTCGACGAATCGAATTATATCTTTTCCGCGTACGATCATTTTTATCCGATTAATTAAATTCTCGTGCGATAATTGTTCTTAAACTATAACGATAATATAGTGCACGAATAATCAAATAATTTTAGCACTGTGAAAGATATAGAGTCAAGGACCAAAGGAAAAGTCACACCGATCTTTTTTTTTTGCAAAGTCCTGTTACCATTCCGTAGTTACCATCGAAGGTGAAACCCATAAATTGTAAGGGTTTTCTAGGGTAGTTTGCTCGTATTCAACGGCACCCCGATCGATCGTAGTATCCTTCCTGGTTGTGCAAATTTGTAATACGCGAATGCAAGGCATCTTTGGTCTCGTTTCCGCGATAAGATGCAAAAACGGCTCGATCACCGGCGGTTGCTCTCCGCTTGTAAAAGCTGCACGGCCCCGTGGGATTGGAAAATTGCGAAATCGTCGAGCAGGAGGAGGAAAAAGGCCGATGGAAAGAGAAAGAGGGAAAGGAAGAAGAAAGAGAGAGAAGTTGTGCTCGTGAGACACGTTCGACGATTCCACTCTCGTTTCCATTGCACGTTGCGCCTTAAAAGCCGTCGATTTGCCGTTCGTCGCGATGCGCTCGAATTTTCGCGCACGTATGCAACGTACGTGTCGCTCACGATGCATCTCTCGCGAGTGCATGCGCATTCGTCTGTCCCCTGGGACTTCATCCTTTCTTTTTATCTTTTTTTCAGAATTTTCAGCTTTCACGGGCATCGTGGCTCTGTCATTTTTTTAAAAGAATAATGCCAATAATATCGAAAAGAAAAAGATTAGAAATATTTTAGGCTTTGGAATGGTTATCGTAAAAATACTGTTCTACTTTTAAATCGGACTTCAGAGAATACGATTGTTTGTTGGCATGGAATCTACAGCTTGACGTGGGCATCGTGCCATCAAAGTTGTCAGATGGATGTATATCCTGTGGGAAAAAATTCCCAAATCTGATTCGGACTGTGGTCTGTTATTTAGGAGGCTAGCGATCCATCCTCTTCTTATTTTCGTTCAACAGGTTGAACGTTGTACCGAATACCTTTACAGCCGAGAGCTGAAAAGTTGGCAGTGAGGCTCAATAGACACGATCATTTGGACGATAAGAAGAATGCGAGTGTTTAATTTTAAATTGTTTATCTACGAAGGTTATCTAAATAAATTGTTCTTTTCTGCATTTCAACTTTAACCGCTGCAGTCATTTTACATAAAAATTCTAACTTCAATTGTATTGCAAATCAGTAAAGCTATAATATACTGATTGACAACTTCGAAAAAATGTCTCAGCTGCCACTGATTTGAGCTGAGCCTTCTAATTAAATAAACTAAAGCCAATAACAATTGACTGCCATCTTCTCAGCTCCATGCAGTACCTAATAATTTACAAAGCCTCAAAACCCATCTGAAACTGTAGGACTCGCTCAAAAGGAAACAACGATAATAACGAAAGCCAAGAAAACAGTGATAAAGACAAACTAAATTCGAAGCAACTCCATTCAATTCCCAACGTTCAACCCGTTAATAATACCGACGCGTTTCACGGCGAGAATGCTCAAATTGCATCGAAACCTGGAACAATTATCGTCCCGCAATAACTACCGACGCGTTCTTCGCGGTAACTGCCATGTCTCGCGACATTTTCAAACGGTTTACGAGAGGAAAAGAAAAGGAAAAGAGAACAATGACCGTCTTCGCAGAAGTGATCGCGTTGGAACGCGCAGATGTACGGGAGTTGCACGTAACCACGGAGAAAGAAATCACGGCGGGCAATTGTGCAATTTCTCTTTCGGCCGACGATCGGCGCCTTTTAGCCGCTCGGAAATCGTTGGCGATCCTCGATGGAACGCGGGAGAAGGGATGAAATTCGATCGCGATAATTCGGCAATAACTTTTTGATATTTATGTAATAATACTCAGCTCGAGTGGAATGTTGGAATTGAATTTACGTAAGAATTTCATTACGTGCCAATGGAAACGTGGAATCGAGAGGGGCGAAGGGGGAGAAGGAGATCGGTGAAATATCGGGATGAAAAATCGCGAAACGAAAGGGAAAACGACCTCTCTCTTACCGTCTCCTTGCCACCTTTACGATCAATCGGTCTCCCTTTTTTTGTTTCGGCGAATCTCGATCGCGGAACGGTCTTTTTAGAATGGTTCGGCTGTTCCGTTTCACCCTCGAGCGATCGGTTCGATTTTCGTGACACGTTCACCTGGCGAACCGTGCAACGGTTGATTCACGACAAAACGTGACCTCGAAAGGGGAAAGAAATTTCATCGAACGTACCTTGCAACCCTCGGGGGAACGTATGATTTTCTTCCTTTGTTGTATTCATTTTTGACGGATAATAGAAAAACATTAACGCGAGATAATCGTTGAAATTACAGACGGAGATTACTGCAAACGCAGCATAGAGACAGCCGGACTGCAGGTGTACGGAAGTGGATTTTACAACGGTGGAATTTCAATTCGCGCATCGCCGATCGTGCCAGGAATCGTGACGATTCTTTTAACGATCTCGATGTTCTACTGATCAGGATCAACGGTTAGAACACACTGTAAAATCAATCTAATTCCACAGTATCGATTTTATCATCGATAACAATTTTTGACTGGAATATCTTTTTATTCGATCGAGAATTAAGATCACGAAGGACGAAGATAATAAAAGTAGTCTCCCCTTCGTTGAGATTTTGATTAAACAACGGCGAAGGAAGGGTTGCAGCATGACTTAAATTTCTGCACTTTTTCTCGATGAATCTAAACGAATAAAGCACCCCTTGCTGTACGTATTTACTCGCCCTTCGTTCGATCGTATTTCTTCGGCACTCGCAAACATCGCGCTAGTGCAAAACCGTAGATTAAGTTCGCGTGCGAGTTTTCCGTTGATGTGTTGCGTGAATGTAGGCAATGGCATAAATCGTATCGTTAAACTAAGCAGCTCGTTCCTCGCACCTTGTAATCGTTTAGTTGGAACGTTCGACGAAGAAATTTATACGTCCGTCCGGAACGTTTATTAGCATTTTGCAAGTTGGAGAACACGGCGAGGAGGAAAGAGTGGGGCGTGTCGATAATCCTTAAGTAATTCTTATCCTGTTTCTCATGTCAATTGTGTAAATATAATCGTTCAATTTGCGTCGTTTAATACCTTGCATTTTTTAACGCTTTGTCTTTTTATTTTCATGGAAGAAAAAATGAGACATCCTTTTTTACATCGTTCCTTGGAGTACTCTGCTCGAATTGATCAAGGGAGTCTTCCGTCGTTGCTAAATATATCATAGAATAAGTGACTACGGCAATTTTCCAATTTTATATTTAGATTTTATAAACACCTGCACAATTTAATCTCTTGCCTTGTAATAACGATTTGAGCTGGCTGGGTGGAAAATGGAATGAGAGGACCTTGGATTCCAAAAGAGAGCAGAATTCAAAAGTTCAACATTGAACCATTTTCACGGTAGTCTTTCACTTTGAAGTATACTCGGCAAAAACCACCTGGCATCTTTTCATTTCAGCAGTACTCAACCACGGCACGCGCAATTGCAAAAGAAATCCTAAGGCAAGAGGTTAAAAGCTACTTATTCATTGGCCAAATTAAACGCTCCGTCTCTCACAAAATTTCATACCATCCCTCGAGGCGATTATGAAGCCATGGAAAAAAAAATAAACCCGCGAAATCACCTGAGAGAATTCAACAATTTAAAGAATCGATCAACAATGATTACTTCAAGCAAGACAAATCTCTCTTAGCCTCGTAATTTGTTAATGCGCCCTGTTTTTACTTGTTTCGTGTATTATCGCTCGTGCAGGTGAGTAAATAAAGCGATTCCGTTTCCGCTCTCGACTGTTCCTTTACCATTCGCCAAGGAATTCCTCGGCCTCTGCTCTTTCGCAATCCGTCCACGATTTCAGGTCCATTCACAAAGAGCCAGAGAGCACGGTAAATCGAGAGTGGTTCTTTTTTGTCGGCCGACATCATCCACAAAGAGAACCTGCTCTCGGGAACCCATTATTCTCGGACTTTCACGGCTCACGGAGGGTGAGTTAGTTTCTCCCTCCTCGAAATTGCTTCGTCTGCTTATGTAATTAAAGGTCGAGCAGATTTCGGCGTCATTTTCACCCACGGACCTATTTAATGTCGAAAATGTCTCATCGTCCCTCGCAATCAAACCTGACCGATTTTTCTTGTTAGTTTCAACTGATATGGTTATTTCCCCTAGAACCTACTGTTTTATGTAAATTACCATGGCTATGACACATTTGATAATAATTTAGGAAAAGTCTCACAGACGTGACGAGGGTGGATTTAAACTCGTTACCATTAATTGCGAATTCGAGCCTTTATCAACTTAACCACGCACAATCACACCTCTTTTTTTGTTTTGCACTTTTTCAACTGGAATTGTTATGGTTATTTCGCCTCAGCTCTAATGTTTTAGATGGATTCCGAATGACCCTGGCCATGATATGTTTAATAATAATTTAGAAGAAGCTTTACAGAGATAGCGAGGGAGGACTTGAACTCGGTACCACTTGACCTTTACCTCCTTACCCGGCGTAGCCCACTATCCGACCGATTTTCGTAATATTTCTCGACGTTTCGAATGCACGAAATTACGCGGCTCGATGAAGCTGTACGGTGGATGAATTTCGACATTTAATGCACTGCAATTTACGTCCTTTTTGACGTGATTACTTACGACGGGAATGTAAAGCGCGAAACTGTAAAAGCGTGAGGGAATTTAGTAACATGGCGGCCTTCCGATTCACGGTCAGGAGTGGGCGAAATTTGGCCAACTTTCTTGGACGAATTTCGAAATTTAGCGACAAGGGGATTTATGTCGTTTTGACGTAATCACGAGAGTGGAATATAAAATGCATAATTGCTTTACGGTATCTCGGAATCTTAAGGTTTTTCGGCGTTTAAATTTGTCGTTTAAATTCGTCGTTCCTGCAAGGGAGAAATCTGCTGAATTTTGCATAAGCCACGGAATTCAATGGAGAACACTTGCTATTGAAAAGGAAAGGGGACTTTTCGCGTGATTCGCTCAAAAACAACGGCTTTCAAGGAAAAATAAAAAGAAAAATTGCTGGAAAATTATATAAAGCGAGTTATCTCCTTTTGGTGCTATTACAAGAGTGGAATATAAACTGCATAATTCATTTACGCTATCTTGGAATTATCTAACTTCTCGATATCTAAATTCCTACTTCCTGCAAGAAAAAAATATGTAAAAAATTACATGAAACTGGAAATCGGCGAAAAAATATTGCTATTAAAAGGAAAAGGCATTCGAAGCCGAGGTGCCGAGAATTTTCCTGCAGCGTCGATGCGCAAAACAACGGCTTTCACAGGAATGACAAAGGGAGACATTATTGCCAGGCTGACGGACGACCGCACAAATGTAATTTCACAAAGGTTGGCTGTCCAGAAACTGGTTCAGCTGCTTGCGTAAGCCGAAGATGCGGAAACCGCGTTTGACAGAAAAGAAACGGTTGCCTCATCGAACGTGCCTCGTACGATTCATCGGAATCCCTCGTCGTAGATGCGAAGATCAGATGCGAGAAATCTACATTTTTTTGTGAACATGAAAAAATAAGGTGGTCCGAAAGTTTCTATCATTTAGAAACTGTTTCATTCGAAACGTTTGAAGGAATTATTTCGACACCATTCTATCGAACATCTCCACGTTGAAACGCGTTAATTAACACGTCGACCGACACTTTGATGATCAACGGTGTTCCGACGTTTCATCAAAGACACCGGTAATTTTTTGTATCGAGTCCTCCGAGAAAAAAATTATGAGAGTTTAAAAAGTATCTACGAATTATTAATATCTCGTAATTAAACAATTTAACGCCACTTTTCGTCGGATAACTTACGAAGAAATTCGATAAAAGCCGTATGCTTTATTTTCATTCTATAGAAAGGAATTGGCGGGGAAGCCGGTGAAATTGACCGGATTTTGCGGAATACGTTTATTTCGCGGGCAAAAGGTGCGTAAGAAAAAAATAACTGGCGTTCCTCCTGCAATAGCGTATAGTAATTTCCTACGCGAGGAAAATATGCGATTTAATCTTTCCCGCGTAGAAATATAACCGCGAAATTTCAATTCTTCCACTACGCGGAAACCGGACGAAGAATGCGCGAATACGCAACGATTCGTGCGAATTTCTATCGGTACCATTTAATACGGTCGTTTTATGTAACCGTTAATTAACTTCGTGAAACGAATCCATGTTAATCTGTGATTTGTACGATCGCACGAAAATCTTCACGCTGATTAGCTAACGTTCGCAATTTTGCAACGTTTCACTTAAAGCAGATATGCCACATACGCGTGCGTGGATACATGCTTTCGTTCTCGTGTGTCTGGCACGATTCTTCAAAACGAGAAATCGATGCCCCGGAGGGACAGGAACACGCGCAAATAAAGATCGCAATTTTCAGGCATATAATTTCGCATTTGATCCATGCAATTGCAATCCTTCGTATTGATTCCGCGAAATAAGAGGGTGCAGAGTGTCCAAGAAAACGGTCGACTGCAGTTCCAAGTACTGCGACGAGAAATTGCCACGTTGCCGCGGGATTTATAATGACAAAAGTAGAAACGTAATTAAAAGTACAGTCAATCCGGTATATCAAAAATTTCTAACTCTTATTAACTTCAAAATTTAATATATAGTTATTAAATTCTATCAAATTAATTTTCGACTACTGAGAAATCCAAATTTTACACCTTGCAAATCGTCTGTGATTGTTTAAAAAAATTCATTTGCTACTCTACAATTACACAAAACCCGGAAAAGCTTCAACCCTTGCCCTACAATTTCTTTATCGACTACCCCCGTTACAATTAAGCACCAAATTACTGAAACAAAAATTTAATAGCAGTTTCCACTAAATCCCATGTATCTAAAGCAAAACCAGATATTTCCAATTTGACAATTTCTGATAATCCCAACATTCTTCATTCTAGAAGAGTTTTCCAAAGTAAAGAAAAATTTAACGAAAGCCTCCAAAATAAAGAAATTTTTCTTCGCCAACTGCAATTCGTTATCGTGACAGAAAAGGGTTAAAGAGAGTCGTCCGATCGTCTTTCAACCCGACCACTCTTCGCAGATCGGCTTTCGCGCTCGAGCAACGCAACCACCGTAGAAAATCTGAACTCGTCCGGTCGACGCTTTCGATCTCGCTCGGCGATTTCATGGCGGAAGGACACGATCGCTCGGCAACCGTTTGGCGATGTGCCCCAAAACTGGTCCGGCCGGTTGCGTAATCGGAAGACCGGGAAGTCCTGCCTTTCCGCGAAACGTCCGCGGGCCGCACAATGAGCCAGACGGTCTCGTCCACTTTCACCGTCGAGCACACACCTTTCGAATCTCCCGATACGTAAACACTCCACAAAATCGTACGAGATCGAGACTTTGACAGAGAATCGAAGAAGACCGTGAAATTTCAACGGAAATAGAAATTATTGTGATGCAATGTCACCGGAATAGGACATTTTTGTTGCGTTTGAAGGATGCTTGATCGAGTGGAGGGTGGTTTGCGCCTGAAGAAAATTCGAGATAAGGAAGTCAATTTTGAATTTTGTTTTGAATAGTTTTCTTCTGATGTTGTCTCTAGATTTGTGAGTATGGATGGTTACGTAACGGGAGTTATGGTTTTACGTGGTTTCAGGATCATCGAGGATGCGATGTAACAGTTGAGAAGAGTGAAATCTATTCAGAGTTGCAAGGTTTATTTACTTCTATGATCGTTTGAGTTCGGGACGACTTTTACACCTTTTGTAATTTGGCTTTGACTGTATTCAGTCCCAAGCGGGCGATGTTGAAATTCGATTTAATAAAAACTCATTGTATTTTGCTGTGCGGAACTCGATCGGTTATTTTCTATAACAATTTATCTACCGAGGCTACAGCTTTATCTAATGACTTAGGCCACGTTTTAATCCAAACTTCAGCTTCGTTTTCGCGCAAAAATAATTCACTCAACATAAAAAAAAATATTTAATTACGAGGAGAGATAAAATAAAGAAAGAATATCCACACCGGCAACTAACCTCAATCGCAACAAGGAAATTTATCTGCAAATGCAAGCCGCGGATTTAATTGCGGATGAAATGAAAGAATTCTGCTAAATGATGTTCCGGTATTGCATATCATTCCATTGTAGGGGCATATCTGAGGAGAGAAAAAGAGAATTTCATGGTGCACCGAGAGTGCAACGAGGCGCATTCGAGAAGCTAACTTTTAAGAAGAGAATTGCACCGATCGTTAGGGAGATCGCGGTCTGTTATGTCGCGAAATAAATAGATACGGGGTCAACGATACCCGTGAGTAATATCTAGCATTTGCTCGACAGTAATGAGGGTAATTATGATCGGTGGTCTTTCAGCGGAACGATTCTCTTCTTGCGCAGTACCGTGGATATCAATGTCATTGTCTCGTGCGATTAACCGATCAACTTCGATTTATTGCCCCTCGCTATCGTTGACTCTGGAAAATAAAACGTTCCTTGTTTTACCTCTCGATCGAGAACGATTTTACGCTTACTTAATCCTTGGCGAACGAAGTACGTCAAAGAAGCTACGTTCGTGTTCTATTTGTGGAATAAAGGAAAATGAAACTGCTAGTTCTATGTGAGCACAGTGTTTCCCAAACTTTTACGCGACCATTTCTTATGTAAAAAAATATTACCTATTACTGAAAGTGCTCCTTTTTATTTTTCATAAATGAATTAAAAATTAGTTTGCTGATCCAATTAAAAGATCCAGACAACTTTTTTTCGACCCATTTGGCGAAATGCAAATAATTACATTGATCATGTTCAACTTTGCAACTATAAACGTTGACGGCCCCAATTTTTTTGCACCTGCTACCTGAAATTTATAATTTTTGACAAAAACTGGCTCGTCCATGGAATCGATATTTAGCGTTCTGAAAATCTCAACCTCCCACCTTTCCGCCCGAAAGTGTTAACACGTGTAAAAAAAGAATCCTGAATTGATCAATCAAGCGAAATTCCGAGAAGCTCGAAGCGAGAGATAAATATACAAGAGATTTCCGTCCGTAACGGGAAACAAGCAGGTATTTCGCGATCGTTCAGAAACGAATTGCCCAACGTCAGGGTACGGACGTAATATAATTTGTAGCTTTATCGCGAGAGAGGCAGGCTTTCGAGGCGTTCTTGCTTTCGCGAAGCGTAAGAGAAGAGCCGAGTGAAAATTGGAATCGGCGAGTCTCAGAGAAATCACGGAGCGGCGCGTGTACTTATTAAAAGTCGAAACATCAAGGTCTCGCATCGCCGGCTCGTTGCGTTTCAGCAAAAACAAACGTCTGCATCGGGAAAGGAAGAAAGTTCGCAATTATGTATTCGGTTAACATATGCGAATTATAAAAGCGGAAGCGCGGAATCGTGAATTCGCGTGGCTCGGATTCGCGAGCGCGCTTGCTTTCGAAACTCGCCGAACGTTCGGCAGCGTGTACGTATGAATGTATAACAAATAATTCCGGCTTCCGCGATGGAAGGGCTTTTGCCGTGCTTTCATCATTTTCCGAAATCCCCTTCCGAAGTTCATAGTTTCTTATTCTGTATTTTTTCCGTTTCAATTGCAATAATTGACTGCTTTAGGTAGATTCCGAACCATCGAGATTATGATATATTAAATCGAGCCCATTAATCGTGAGGCCCAGTTTTTAGGTCCGTAACAACCTTTGACCTTAGTTTTTCTTTCCTTATTTGTATTTATTTAGCTGTAACTGTTATGGTCATTTCGCCTAGGACTCACTGTTTTACGAGGATTCTGAACCACCGATATTATGGTGAATTAAATAATAATTTAGGGAAAATAATCCGGGGTGATGGGGATTTGACGAAGCCTGAGAGGTTAATTGAAAGTTCAAGTCTTTAATTCCATACTAAATACAGCCACGAGTTATAATAGCTCTTGTTGACGATGTTTAGCTAGGATGAAAATAGAATTCGCAAAACACCGCGGAAAGTCATAGCAGAGGAAATATTCGGAGAGAGAAGGTACCATACTGCAAGATGGTTTATTGCGCGGGTTTCGAATTTCCATAGCAATCTGCGAGGATTGTTTATGAACAATTTCGCGAGTCATTTGAAATGCAAATGCACGAAAGATGGAAAGAGATACGTACGTAACAGTTCGCGGTAAAGTAATGTAATTCTATTACGATATTCATCTTTGGAAGTTAGATATCCTAAGGTATTCTTAGCACCTCGTCTACCAACTGCTTTCAGTACAGGATTTCCCCGAGGTAACAACTTTTAATTAATTCGACCAATGATCGTAAATTAACTATTTCAATTTCACAAATATTTCAGTAATTTAATTTCAACATTCACGAAAATAAATATACCGTAGCAATTATATGTGCCGACGATTGTGAAAACGGTCTGACTCAAAAATTTGAAAAATTTTCAATTATTTATCACTCGTTTTGCGTTGCACCAACGTTCATTGCAATATTGTGGAATTACTTTGCAAAAATAATAAAGAATCTGGCTGTTTAACAATGTCGATAGTTGTTTCATTATACAGAACTTAACGCACATCGAAGAATAAATGACTTAGACCACCGTCATAATCACCAGCCCATATCATGTCTGCACATTTAAGCAAATACACTTAAAAATTGCACCACTTCCATCGGCAAATCATCAACGAGCTATCAAAGCCTTAAAACAACTTCCAATCAACAATTACGAAACATCCGCTCGAAGTAATATCCAGCCGATTAGTTTCCAGAAACCCGAAAGAATTTCATTGCCTCGAATTCTCACACTTAAAAATTCTAGAGTTCCCCGGTCTGCTCATAGATAAGTGTCAAATTTATGCAACACGTCCACTTTCTATTTTCTATGTCCAAATCGTATATCCCGTAAGGCATGAGACATTAATTGAACGTTTCCCGCGTCCGATGTTCCCCGCGCGGCGAACAACGCGACATATTAGCGCAATCGTTATGCAACGGCGATACACGCCATGATAGTTGCACGTTCCGTTGATTCGTGGCTCTCATAATCTTACGACGTCTCGAATTACGAGGGGGGATTACGTCATTTTGGGGAAAAACGGGAATCGAGACCGAACTGGAACGCAACTTGTACTCAAGGTAAGTGTGATAATTCCAAGGCGCTCAGGAATTCGCGAGAATTTCGAAATTTTTACAGGATTATAAAGCCGAGTGTGGGAAGTGAAGTGGAGGCGCGACGTGGTGATAAGGATGCCGATTTAATGGTCTCTTTAACGAGAGAGGGAATGATGTTATGCAGAAGGGGATTACTAAAGAATTAGGGCTTTTTGGAGACGAATATACGAAGGTAAGTGTGATGATTCCAAGACGGTCAGGAATTCGCGAGAAAATTGGAATTTTTATGGAATTATAACTCTGAGTGTTGGGAGTAATGTGAACGGACTTGGAGGTAATAAGGATGCCGATTTAATGGTCTGTTTAATGAGACAGGGAATGATGTTATGGAGGAGTGGATTAATAAAGTATTAGGGCTTTTGAGATTTGGATGAAAGAGACTGAAGTTGAACCGTCGGATAAACAATAATTTAAGCTGTTAAAATTAGCAAGAATGAGTGAGTTCGAAAGAAGGGCGGATGAAGAGTGTTAGTTAAGGTAAGAGCTACGAATTAAGTGGGTGTTTGGAAAATATCTTTTAAATTAACTAGAGCCGTTATCCTCAACAATATTCTAAACTGGAGAAACACCTAGCAAGTCATTATTCAGTCTTGAACGTCGAGGCGAACAGGACTATGCTACCACGCCAATTCTGGCATACGCGACATACACCCTTTGCTCCACCTCCTACAGATTACGTTCGAGCGCTACCAAGTTAGCAGAATGGGCGATGGAAAAACCAGAAATGTCTGTGTGGCCATTTTCCAACAGAAGGTCAGGTTAGCTACGACCTCCAGGGTACAGTAAAGTCTCCCTGAACATTGCACCCGCGGAGAACCGCTTGGAGGTCTGACCCGGTACAAACGCGAATGTACCCATTTGCTTTTTGACTCGGTTCACCTTCGGGACCGTCAATTCCCGACTGCCAATTGGCAGAACCTGAAGGATCATGCATATTGCTAGGCCACCTCGAGATTGCAAAGTCTCGTCCTGCCAAAAGCTGGCAGGGCCTGAGGAAATCTTACTCGGGGCTCTGGGGTCGTAAGGCCCATACCCGATGGAATCAGCAACTCTCTGACTCCATCAGGTCCCCTGGAGACACATCTAGCACGAGAGCAAAACCTTTCATTTCGTAATTCCAAGATTTTGTCCGCTCCGTCATCCTTTTCCACTTCGAACGCCATAAAGCAATTGAAACGCCGATTGACATCGAAGCGGGAAAAAGTTGTTCGTCTAAATGCGCGATAAAATCTGTAATTATGCTCGAGAAAATATTCAGGGCAACCTTGCCGACGTCGTAACGGTAAACAGCGAGTTCAGTTGTGTTCACCGTTTAGCCTAATCGTGCGCAATCCGTGTAATCTTTACGAAGTATCGTTAGTTTCCGCACAGACTGGTAATTCGAACTATCCCTCGATTTTTTCCGACCCGTAAAAACTTCCAACTGCGACTCCGTCCAGGACTTAAACCCGTATCGATTAACACTTAACACCGCCGTGACCAATCTCCTCGTCGAGTGGAACAATAGAGCGCGAATAAACGGCCGTTGCTTGCAGAACTTAACAACGCTCCCTGAGGCAACGTTGACGCGTATCCGTTAGATTTTGCCGTTGTGAAAAACGCCGACAAAGGTCTGAAAGCCTTTTTTCTTCATCCGAGAGTCGAGAAAAAGCACAGGACCGACGAGAGTTATTTTAATTACGAGGGAAGGGGTTGATCGAATTGGCCGGTTTTATAAATTGGTTTGAAAGCTTGATTCTTGTTCAGGTTTTTTAGAAATACGTTTTTTCTATGGTATTTGATATATCAACAAATTGTGGTAATTGTAATACGCAGAAAGGAAGACGATATTGGTAGAAATGGTGCAATAATGGATATAGTGATTAGGGGAATCGATCTTGATTACCTTTATGATTTGAAATTGGGAAATTGAGCTGACTGGGCTGAGCATTCTCAGTGCTATCTGAGATTTTACGAGGAGAGATCGTGGTGAAGGTTAATTGAAAATGTTATGCCGACTGTTCTCAAATTAAGAGTCACACATGATCTTAAAGTGCATACGTCCGTTTCCTTGTTCGTCTGTGCAGTAGCAACATCATTCTACTCGACGTTTCTTTTCAGAGCTTGAATATTTACCATATTCACCATAGCTAACCGTAGCTCAACTTGATATAGTGTGGATATTTAACAATTATAGCATTCCTTAAAAGTTTCTTCAGCTACCGGTTGCACAATTTTAACTACTGAAATTCGTAATGCTATAGAGGTAGATACAAATTAATCCATTGATTGCCAACTACGAGATATCTCGTAGCTGCACTATAAGTTTGAATTAATAAGTTAACAATAATGGCCGAGCGTGTATAGAAATTTTAGAACAAAAATGTTCTTCGTATCATTACAAATATCGAGATTATATTTTTGATTAATGAAACCAATGTTCTAAAAACTTTCTGTCATCTTCTGAACAAGCAAGTAATATTTCCTTAGTTTTCCTGGCAGTGAATGGGTTAAAACAGGAAGAGGACGCTAAAATTTCGATGTGACCCCTGATCATGTCCACAAAATAGTATTTTCTATAAACTAGTAGTATATACGTAACACACTGTCCCACCATAGATATTTCTCTACGGAGAAAATGGCCGTCGCAGTCGTAAAAATACTTCTCTTCTGTGGAAACGACAAAAGTTGAAACAATCCACGACAGAAGACTATTCGGAACACAGTCGTACTTTTTCAAGTCAAACTGGAAATACCTCTCTATGGTTGTAGTTGAATTTCTGCATTTTAGCGTCCAGCAGGGCACGATTTCACGCGAAATTACGAAACGAATTAATTGACATACCGGTCAACGAGCGCGACACCGTGGCGAGTTCCTTGTGATCGTTAAAACGCTCATATTAATTTAACCGCCTTCTGCGGCCGAGCAGGAATTCGATCGCGTGCTTTTAAAACGGTCGCGTTAAATGCCGCAGATCATCGAAAGTGATAGTTAACGAATGCCGATAAGGACACGCATCTCCAATAAAAAAAAAAAACAATTAATCTCTGTTTCGCAAGGGGACGTAAAGTATGCAGACTCGAACTCCCAGCGACATTTCGAATTCGAATTACGTAGGAACCTAGAGATTATGCCGAGCAAGGAATTAAAGGATCTGATTCCCAATTAGTGTCTCCAAATTTGAATCTCCGTTACATTTGCAATATTTGTCCTAAGTAATCACCAATATATCGTAAGTTCAATGCTTTCGCACCACCTAAAACTACGCCACAACTGAAACGACAGGTACAGGGTGTTTCAAAAATATTTTACCCTATTTCCAGGCATTGCTCTACATTTTTGAAAATTTACAAAAAAAAACTACATCCATTCTTGAACTTCAAATAAAAAGTCAAATATTTTATCGATTCTACAAGACCTCGATTACAATAACGACCAATATCCTATATTTCCTAGATTCCAGTTGCAGTTATTCTACACGTGAATTTTTCGAAATTTATCTGCGCTCAATTTCCTCTAATTACAGGGAGAGGAAGTCCTACCAATTGTTTCCCTCCTCAAAATCTTTCAACACTTTAAGATTGACACTTCCTCGGCGTTGCTTTTCCTCGCATCGAATCATCGGAGGAATGCAACGGATGAAAGCGATATACCGCTGCCGGCAGGTTTTACCGCTCCGTGTTACGTTGAATTACCGCGATTCGCGTTTTTGCGAAATGTTTGTTTAGATCCGCAGACTTGCGTGACAGGACGCGCGCATGGTTTATGGCACGATAACGACGTTGTTGTTTCGATGGGAAATGATACTTGCCAAATGAGGAGGAAAAGCGGCCGAAGAGGAAATTCAACGTTGGCAAAGAGAGTTGCGTGAGAAAGTGCGAGTATCGTTGCTGATTCCGTTGATAAAATTCGTTCGCAGATGCGAATAACACTTTTGCGCAGTCGAATGAATATTCCGCGCGAAAGAAAGTTCCGCGAGTTAAATGGAAACGGTTAATAGGAGAAATAAATCGAGTCGCGAGCAATTAATGCAAATTGCCACGTTGTTTATTTGAACGGGAACTTTATTTACATTTGGACATAATTCCTTAAGTTCCCAGTTTTGCAATGTTCCCCGTTTACCGTTATTTTTCGATGTCGTGATAGAGAACTGTTGTTTTAACATGCGCTTCGTACAGTTTTTACCAGATGTCCTCAGTAAATTATATATTTGCCAAATTTGAATTAAGTTTTTGCGCTATTCTAAGAGCAGTCTCAAAAGTCTCCCCGATTTTTCTAAATAATTCCAGCTGTACACTAAAAAAATGGACTTTGCGGAGCTTTCCGAAGGAGTCGGTCCCGAAAGCTGGAAACTCGTTTCACCCCACCGTTCCATCGTAATTACTCTAATTACTCTATTTTGATGGGTCGCCGTTGTTCGACGACGTTACGAGATTAAACGGCCGTTGCTTGGAGAGAGCTCGTTTCCATTGCGTGCTGAGAGAACAAGAGGGAACACGGTGAATTGCCCTCCCCAATCATCCCATTATGCGAGTCTGCTTGATTCTAATCGTCCCAACGATGCAACGGCCGATGGAACTCGTGCTTTCGCCCGTTTACACGAATTTCTTTCGCAGATACGATCTCTCGCGTCGTGCGTCTTCTAATTCTTCTAATATTCGCCAACGGTACTCAAACTGAAACGTTGCGAATTCGAGGAACGTCGGCAATCGTAAGAATTCCGCTTAAACGCCCAGATTGAAAAGTGAGAAGGTCGACGTCGCTCAAGTTTCGCGGAAATTGACTGTCTTGTTGCATCGACCGGTGCATTCACTTAGATCTCGTTGTTCCCTATTCAAATTAATCGTCGCTCGATCCTATCGCTTCTCCGTGCTGTCTGAACGTTTCAATTCAATCGTGCTGGTTTACGGCTCTCCTTTCTTAAACGCTATTCGTCTTTTGTTCGATCCTCTTCGAGGATAATGAGTCCACTTCGTATGCAATTAACGCTTTCGCCGATAGTTCTTCGACGTCTCGAAGCTTGAAACCTGGGAAGGGAAATCTTGGACTCTCAGTCTCAGTGCTCAAGTACAATGCAGATCTCAGTGTTGGAGAGATTTCTTTTACGGTGAACATGGTACGAAATTAAAGGAAATCAGGTGTGACTCAGGAAAACGTGTAGTGTTACAGTATCGACAATTGCTATCTATGAAAATACGTAACGCTAGGTTAACAGAAACACGGGTATGACTCGCAAAAAGATTCGGTCTTATCTCAGTAGCAACTGGCTCTACCTTGTGAAAACATCTAGTAGTTTACCTAGTCTAACTCGGACAATGCCAGCAAAAACTTAGTGAAACTTTCATAGAAAAATAGACACACCCTACAAAAACTATCCTACGTCAATCTGCATAACCGTACCTCAATAAAAACACACCTTACTCTATCACCAATTACGAAACCAATACCAATCAATATTCCAAAGAAAACCTACAATATTCCTCGATCCACCAGCAACCAATCCCTCTCAAAATACCCAGAGCAACATGACTCTCCCACAGGTAAAATATCAAACTCGAAATCAACGAATCCCAGTTGAAATCTCCCTCGATCCCCTCAAAAATAATTTTCCTACGTCACATGTATATTACAACCTTCATAGTTTGAAAAACAGCTAAAACAGTTGGTCCCAGGTGAAATGATCATAGCAATTGATGCCCAAAAAAAATGTAAAATAAGATTACTATACCACGACTGTCCCATATACCCCAAACGCGTTAACAATCCTCCCTCCAGAACCGTGCAAACCAAGTGCACCCTCGACAATCCCAAGAACCCGTCTCCTCGCCTTTCGCGAACTTCGTTCTGCCTCGACAGTTAGGCTGGCAGTGTCAATGGCTGCACAGGATATCCTCGGTGCTTTAGAAGTCGAAGTGCCGGCCCTGCCCTTCCGTCTCCCTCGTTCCCGGCAAACGAGAGCCCGATTCGCGACTCCCTGACCCCTCCGGGAACACCCGGAGGCCACCTACGCGCCATCCTCCTCCTGACTGTCGTCGTCGTCGTCGTCGTTGTTGGAGGGTCGGAGTTCATTGTGCCACAAGTGCATTCCGAGTGCCGGCGACGGCAATTGCTGCTTACGAACGTGAAGCCAGTTGTGAATCGGTCTGTGAAAGCGGCGGTGACATCTCATCGGAGAGACAGAGTCGATGGTTTAGCCGATTTTTTTTTTTCATTGAGTTGCGACGTTTTAGTGCGAATACGAGGGAATTTGGAAGTTTGTTGTTTTTTTTTGGTTTTTTTTTTGGACGACGAGTGATTCGGTTTGAGGAGAGGACTTTGGGTGTCGGAATGCGGTGAAGGTTGTTGTGAAAGCTGAGTGGGAGGAGACTCGGAAGGATTCGACGGAAGGTATTTAAGTTTGTGTTTTACGATGTAGTTGAGGATTTTTCGACGTGGTTTTTGGAGAAATGGAGGTTTAAGATTGTCGTCGGGTATTTTTGATAATAATTTGAGAGTTTGGAGATGCGCTTTTCGAGTGAATGTCAAGGATGACGGACAGTGTGGACCTATGGCGAGACGTTGGACGTGTCGATTTAGAATTATTTTGAGATAAAGAAAGTTCGGGTAATTTGGAAAATCTGTGGGAAAGGAGAGATAATTTTCGATGTGCTGGTCTTCCAAACGGACAAAGACAGATCGTAAATATATTAATGGAAAGAATGAAGCAACAGGTAGCAAACGTAACAGAACTTGCTACACAAGTTGCAAAATTTCCAACATAGTTCCCCCCTCGTAACATCGTAGCAGCAACGTTTTAATCATCTCCCGTCAATATCGTGGAAAGTAAACAAAATTCTTGCATTACGCTCAAAAGCAATTGGAGCGTGGCGGAGATAATAATTAATATGAGGAATTACACGAATCGCGATACCGCCAGCGCACCTTACCCGCTTAGCTCTCCTCGATTTTGCATAGTTCGTTCGCCTCCTCGGTCGATTGCGCAACACGCGCGGGAATTGAAACCTCCTGGAGTTTAAAAATAAGTGCAGAAACTTCGGCAAAAACTGACAGCATCCGCGGTGTTTAATAGTTATTATGTTCTCACTGAAATAGCGTAGATTCACCGGCGAAAAGCCGTGAGAACGGCGCGATGATCTCTCAACGAGGGCTGCCAATCCTCCTCGCAACGGAAGAGCTCGTAAATTTCACGATAAAAACGCTCGTTGAGCTATCTAAACGAATCTAAATTAATATTACCGGCTTGACGATTAGATCTGCAATTAATTCGCAACACGATTAAGCAGATCGTCGCAATTATGTTAAACTTTCGATCTCGCGGTGCGATGGGAGCTCCGCGCTGAGAGTGAAATCATTTAAGTGTATTGTTAACCATTTAGTAATCCTTCGAGTTCAAGTAACGAGTTGAAAAAAAACTAAATATAATTGCGTTTTAACTTTGTAATGGAATTTTTAAATAAAATATTTAATTTCAAAGAGGGTTAATGTAGAGGAAAAAGCCGCGCTTCGCCCACGCTGGATTAAAAGAATTCGCACTATTCCCACTCGAACCAATTCGCAATCGCACGACTATAAATCACGTTTTCCAGTAATATTCTTTTTCCACCTACATCAAGGCGAGCGTGAACAGCCGCGAACAGAGCTACGCTCTTTCGCCGGTAATTCCGTGCAATTTCAACCGGGCAAACGAGATAATTGTAATTGCTCACGGATTTGCATACTAAAGGAACCGATTACATTCTAAACGCTCCTTGTAAAATGCCAAAATGACAGTCCGTTTAACCGCCCCGGTCGCCGATCACCTAGATAAATCGTACGGAAATGAAAGAAATCCTTAAAAAGCCCCCCGAAGGTTCGAAACGTTCTCCGTGAATCTAAGGTATCACGATCGAAACAATAAGAGCGGAGAACGCCGTGTCGAATTAATCGCGCGTATAGGTGTTGCGAATGAGCCTCGAAATGTTGCGGAAACATCGCATAGAATATTCACGTGAGAAGTACGATCCGAATCTCGATGGAAAAACGCCCCCGATGTGTTCCATAGAACTCTGTGATCTATGGAACACCGTGCCCACCGTTTCTTTGACGTGATCTCATAATGTATTACGAGAGTTACGCAAAAAAGGAGGAAAGAAATTTCTCACGATAGCAACAGCTGTTTCGGAGCACCGAACGTTGGATTTCTCTCTTTTTCTCTTTGTCTATCTCTGTATCTTCTTCTTTCATTGACTCTCTAGCTCTCTCTCTTTCTCATTCGTGATCTTTCTATCGAGCATGCAAAAAAAAGGGATTGAATTATAAGCCACATGTGACTCTTCGTGACGGAGATGGTAAAAGTGGACGAAATCACCGGTAGCCTCATGGGATACGATGTTGGGATCATTATGGATTTCACGGTGCATTTGAAATCGGAACGTAACTATCGTAATGGCATGTTTTCTTTGGTGGACTGTGACATAACGATGCAGATTTCCTGATGGTTTGCTGATCGACTGATATTATTGCTGATTCCTTATTTGGTTACTTCGGTTATTGACAAAGAAAATGCGATGGAATTGTCTCTTTTGCATAATGAGATGCAATATGATAACGTTGAATTTTCAAGCACCGCAGATTACTTTACTTTTACCTTTCAAAATTAAAATATACCACAGGGTGTCAAGCTTTGGCTTGGTACAATTTTTTCAGCTTCTTTGCAATCTATCCGACAGAAACAAACGGAAGATCAAAGTCGAGGGGCGTTGTTATTTTCATCCAATTTATTTTCCTCGCCAGGCCCTCAATCGAGCAATTGAAGCAACTTAATGCTTCCTGTCGAGAAGAACGTCCTTTCGAAGGGATCGCTCGCCTCTTACTCTTTGTCACCGACTCCATTTCCGCTACCGACATTCTTTCTCCTTTCTCAATTCCCATTCTATTCCCACGATTTTTTCCGTTTTTTCCCAATTATTTCTCGTCCTCCATCGTTCCGTCGCGTGCCGATCCACTTTCACCGGAAAATTCATCGTGCCCCATTTTTCTTTGTATCGGAGACATCGATGCACGTAATGCCGCATCTCTAATTACCGGCAGTAACGAGACACCGTTTGCGTTTAGAAGCCGCTGACCAAAAGGCGATATCTCTTTTTCTTCCGGCGAAGAATGACACACGAGACGATGGAGGTGTCGCTTTTACTTGGTCGACGGCGATGTCCATCACGGTTCTTCGGTGACATCGCTTTCTGAGAGGTTTCGAGGAACGGTGAAGCAATACTTGTTACTTCTTCGAGATTCAAACATAAGTAAGTATTTATTTACGATGCTTGTAATTTTAAAACTTATTAGCAGAATAGTGGAATAATGGAAATTAAACGTTCTGCCGGATATCAAGTTACACTTGAGTATATTCAATAAGTACGTTAAAGAAGCAGGCATGAAGAGGCAGAAAAGATGATCGATTCGGTGATTTATGTTTTTTAAGATGGAATTAGAATATTTATCGTGTGCCTCCCCTATTAAATTGGGTAATTTTTCGAAAAAAGTGAAACCGCTCATTTTGACCGCCTTGGACACTGTTTTAACCCTTTCGAGACGAGAAATTATATCCCAGCAGTTTAAATGAGCATTAGTTTGGGATATATTGTCCCATCAGTCTCGAAAGGGTTAAGCAATTCGTGTATTACAAGATACACTTGAAATATCTACTGTACTATAAATTTGAGAAATATTTATAAAAAGGTAGGAACCCGTCAATTTGACGACTTCCGTAGATCTAATGCTGAATCCAGGTTTAAGTAAAGCAGAAATTTCTGTCAGATGAAACTTTTAATCCTATAAAGGCTCTTCGTAATTATGTCCGCGTCAATAATAAAATTAATCCCTATTCCAGTTCTAACAGATCACTCTTTGATCTCCAGGTACAAAAGCACCTTGAAATGATCGCCCCGAAGATTTACCACATAATTTCGCTGCTGATCGTATCTTCCCAAGGGGAATTCTCGTCGAGCCATATATGTCCAAGAGAAGTCAAGTTGGTATCACTTTTATCAATACGTCTCAAGTGAAAAATTTCAAAATAAATAATATATTCATATTTTTCCGCAATTTAACACTAGAACTACCGACGTTAAATCTATTATAGTCTAACATATTAAATAAGTACTTTGAAGAAAGAGGAATCGAGAGGCGGAAAAGATGATCGATTCGGTGATTTATGTTCTTTGACATGGACGTAGAATATTCTATGAGTTTTCTATAAACTTGGAGAAGTTTTGGAAAAAATTGTGTACCGGTCATTTTGACCGGTTGGTAGTTCTAGCGTTAAATCCTCTACGTAGTCTGATGAAACTCACTGTACAGAATAATATGCGTATTTGGAGAGCGCTAAAAATAAGTTTCTCGGTGAACAAACGTTTAAACGTGAACCTTGACAATAACCCTGATTCGATTTCTTACGCGTTCATTCTTTCTGAGCTGCATGCCACTGTTCTCCCGATAAGGGTGACGCCGGAGAAATGGTTAATTGAGAAAACTGTCCGCAGTTACACGGTCACGTCGATGGAGATTTATACGGAGCCGGTCGTCGTGAATACGTTCACCTGGTGCCTTCAAGTGCCACCGAGATGCCCGAATACTCGAACTGAGATGAGACAACGGCATCGGATAAAAGTGAGTAGAAACTGTGTCTCCTTTAAACCGCAAAAATTAATTAAACCTGCTATATTGTTCATAATTTTCTGTAACTTAAACTTTCTCCTATGTATTGAAAATAGAATTTACAAATATTTTACTAGAAAGGTCATTTCAAAATGAAGTTGTAGTTGACAGTGATAAAACAGTGTTACTTTAAGTACGAAAATTTGCAGAAGGCTGAGGAAGAGGTAAATATTTTTTAAATGATACATTAATTGACTGTTCTATCAAATTGGAAATAAAGAGCGCAACCGATAATTCTTCCTTTCGAGATCCTCACCCTCACGTGACCCAGTTTCACTCCGATTCCAGTCTCAATATTATTCTCCATCGCGAGCAGAAAACTAGCAATATTTCTCAATCTCTTGTTTCCCCTTCCACTCCCATAAATACCGAAAGTCCATCTGAAACCCGATAAACTCTAAGCTCCGGTGTCTCAAGTAACCCCACAATTCTACAGTCAGTCGCTCAGACCACTTAGCACAATCTGACACCCCATAAAATATTCCTCGAAGCATGAAATTCCACCATCAACCCCCTCAAATCTTCCTTCAGCAATTTCACACCACTAAGATATAAAAAAAAATACAGTTCAACAGCTTCGTAGAAATGCAAACTCTTCCCATGGGATCCGTAAAGGAAAACGCTAGAAACAGATGATGTGGATGGAAATTGCAATAAGTGTGCCGATTACCACGCAAACGAGCATATGAGAGCGCGATAGAATTCCTTGGAGGCTTCCGCTTTTATTCTTTCAAGAGCTTTCCCCGCCCTGCCTCGGTCCTTTTTAGCTTCTTTCTTGCTCTCACGGTCGATACGACGGTCCAAGATAATTACAGGGAAAGCGAGCGCGTCTCTTGCGTCTAATTAAACGACAACTAGGAAAGAGCCGCAGGGAGAGCCGAGGGAGAAAGAAGGAAAGGAGAAAAAAACTGAGCCGACTCTGCGGCCACTCGGCCCGTTTGTCATTCCGCGGAGTCTGTACGCGGAAGAAGAAATTGGGGGAGTTATTTAAGGAATTATTTCTGAGATTGTTATATTTTTTTAGATAAGGGGTAAATTCTCAAGTGTTTCTGCTTTTAATGAATTACTGTGAATTGTTTGAATAAATTACTGCTTTATGAGAAGGAAGTTGCAGTTGACGAGATGGACATTTTGAATTTTTTTGTATTTGAAATTGTAACATTTTCAGTAGTATTATGTAGAACTTTGTTTAATTGCTTTGTGACTGATGAAGGAGTGAATTCGGTGAATTATGGAGAGGTGACCTTTAATTGACCTTGAAGAACAAGAGAATATTCTACGAGTTAGAAACATTACAAATATCTTTTATAATCAGCCCGTACCTTTTTATCTTTTATCATCTCCGGTAAACATCGTTCTCTGTTCTAAACAAAAAAAAGAACGAATCGTGATGCGAAACGCATAAATACGATCGTGTGGTAGCAATGACCGAAAAAATGATGCGCGTATCTCCATGAAAACGATAATAATAATCTTAACGACAGCTAATTATAAATTTCCAAGAGGTATATCGTAATTAGCGGTTTAAAGAACTCCCAAAGCGGAATGATTTGACGTGTTTTAGCTGGCACGGAGCAATGTTTTGTTCTGCACGATGCAGAAATGTCGGTGTTTTATCTCGGGAGAAGATAAAGAGAGCAATTACCCGTGGGAGTCGGCTCGATGCAATATAATGCCGTTTCTATGATGAATTTATACGATACGACGGAACACCGGGGGATTAATTACCGGCGCGGCAAGATAAATCAATTAAGCAAGATCCTACCGGGTCGTTTCGTTGCTACCGTCTTGGATTTATCGAAAGATCAATCGCGATCGACGACGATTTCGATGACTGCACGAATCGCGACGGTCTTGTTTTGCCACTGAAACGTTTTACGTAATCGATTTTACGTATCGTTGGTTAATGAGCAATTGCCGGAAGAGAATCAAGAAACCCCATTTGAACTACGTATATGCATAAACAAGGTGAAAGAGAGAGAGAGAGAAAGAATCGCCTCACTGAACGATTTCTAATGCGTCGGAAACCTCGGCGTATACGTTCGAAACGCGAGGGAGGAAAGTACCGTTTTTTTTTGCAAAACGAACATTGGCGAAACATTCACGGAACACTTGCGCGTGTCGTTGGCCGTCAATAGGAATTAATTAGATTGGATAATTGCACGATCGGCGTAATAGGTTTGTTTGGAGAGAAGTGGATAACGAATTTGCCGGAACGCAAGGAAAGAGAGGCAATCGCGAGAGGAGTTTCGCAATAGGCGAGTTAGATTGGCATAAGAGCTGAGGTTAAAATGGAAAATTGCGATTCATCGGCGAGGCGATAGATCATGCGCGGACGAAAGTAAGTTTTATGCGTGGATATGAAAGACGTGTGTGTACTTAACGTCTCTTCCTTGGAGTTCAATATACATAGGGTGGGTTAAACAGTAAGAAATCAGATAGAGATCGCCAGAGAAGAGCTGTTTAACTGTTGAAAAAAAATTGCATAAGGTTCGAGGTGTTCTTATCGCGATACACGTCCACTCTTCTACATGGTTTCTTCAGAATTATGGGAAAAATCCAAGAAATTCGTCAAGATTCAATTCGTCCTAATTATTTAAAAAAATAAGGCATATTTCCTCATTCATTCAAAATTACAGGCAACAGATGTTTAAGAAAAATTAAAATATCCAAACAGATTCAATACATTTCCACATTTTTTTAAAAATACAACTAAAGAGGCCTTCCACAACAATTGTAAAATCCATTAACAAGAAACATCTGCAAAATGACATTACCATAATACGAAGCACGGGCAATGTTTATGCCCGATTCACTTATCGTACGACGAAACAGAAAGCGCTCGATTTGCGAATCACCCAGTACGCGCAAACGCAACGAGTACGCGTATTACGCACGTGATTGTACGCGTTACGCGAGAGATATTCGCCGGAGTACTACACCGACAATGAGTTCATTTCGTTCTGCCTATGAGAAAAAGGCGAACCTCCTCTGCATCGAATAGCGAGTTAGTCTCTCACGGGCTCCCATAAGCGAGCTTAATATTTATTGCGTAGGAATAGGTATCATGTTTGCCCCATATGCGCAGCTCACTGTTACGTAATGGGGATCGTAGCTCCACGAAAGAGCGCGTACGAAACTTACGAAATAAATTCCGCCAAACGATGGACTCGAGCATAGAAATCTCAAGTTGTACGATCGTATCATCGTGGAGCTATGGTTTTAGAGGGATTTTAATCCGTCGAGGACTATGGCGGTAAGATTTAATGGGAAATATCGTTACGGAAGAGGAGATTTTTACTTCAGGGTAGAGTTTTTGCAGGTGTATAGCTAACAGCTTTGGCAGTACTTGCTACTTTCCAATCGTTAACAACTCTATGTATGTATTTTTTGGAGGTTTCACTGGTACGGTCATTTCGGCCAGTTCCTACTTCAGGTGGATTAAAAACCATCGAGGCTAAGATGTATTAAATTAAATTATAATTATATTTAGCTTAAGACAAATGGGGGATTTTGAGTCGAGCCCACCGATGGTGCCTCTACTCTGATTTTCGATGATAATACGACCCTCGAAAACCATGACGCATCTCATCATCCCATAGAAATCGAGACCAGAGCTCAATTTCAACTTTATCAACATCACCAAGGATAATCTACACCCGAACAGGTGTCGACTCGTTCGGTGCATTGCCATGCGGATACACCGATGCAATTGATAACGTAATACCTGAACGAACGAACGCGGAGAGAGAGGCTCGCTGAAAGCGTGTACCGTTCCAAGTGGAACACTTAACGAGCAGATCGATAATTACCCGATATTCCTGGAAGTTAACGAGTGCTAGAGCTCGGCAAGAAATACCGGCAATCTTGTCGCAAGCGCAAAACCTGCCTTTGATTTCCTACGTTCCAACGAGGCGAACACCTCAAACCAGCACGATTTTTTCTTTCCTCTTTCATTCGACCTATTTGCACAGAGGGAAACACTTCGAACTTGCCATGAGCAAACAACAGCGAGAATCGTTTCACAGATTGAAAATTTGCGCGAGAATAAACACGGAGAAAGAATAAAGGAAGGAATTCTATTGTCTCTTTTCGACTTTCGTTTTGATAACGTACGCGTTCGCCACTTTAACCCTCGCACGTTCCTCCGGGTGAAATTTCACCCGATCTCCGTTTCCAGATACTTTAAAACGTTTGATATCTTTTTAATATGTTGTAACTTGATTTAATTTCAATGAAATATAGTATAATGTACTGCAAATAATATTAATTAAAGCGTGAACGGAAAGTGGGTGGAGTATCATGCGAGGATGTTTTGTGCAACTATTTTCGAGGAGCGGATGAGGGTTAAAGTGTCTCCTCGATGAATGATAGAGCCAACTGAAAACGGAGAGGAAGAAGTACAAAAAACGATATAATCTGAGCAAAGCGGACATGGAGTTCCCGTTCGAAGTGTTCGAGGTCATCGTGGGTGTTTTCTAACATCGTAGAAAACACCGAGTTTGCGTAACTTTTAGGCAACACCAGTTACAAGCACCTCTTCCACTCGCGAACGACGAACCAGTCGTTGAATCGAGTCTCCGGTATTTATTGAAAATCGTTAAGTGCCATTATTTCATCTCTCCGCTGAAAGTTACGCGAGACTCATCGTCGTTAACTGGAACGTTTCCTGCGAGAGAAATTTCCGATATTTATTTACACGTTCGCCCCTTTTTCCTCTCTCGTTTGTTTTTTTTTTCAAAACACTCCGCCGTTGGAGGTCTCTCGTCGAAACAAAAAAAAATCAGAGGCGAAACGTTCACTGTACATTCTATCGCGGACGTTTCTTCGTTCATTAACAACGAGTGAGATAATCTCAATCAAGCGCGACCGGATAATGCTAATTAGACGGCATAACTGCCTCTTTTTTTCTCTCGCGGCACGATGACATTGCAAAGCAACGATTTCGTCTGACTCCCATTGATTTTCCCTATCGCAAACTTTCACAGCTTTGTAACTTCAATCTGACGCGACCCGCCTTCGTTTCATTTTTTTTTCTTTTGTCTCCTGTGCTTTGTATTTTTAACGACGAATCTACAGTCGCATTTTCGCCCATCGTCGGGGCTTCTTCTTCGCCGGACTTAATCCGAGAAAATAATGACGCGTGGGAGGCACCTCGAGATGGCGAATTAAATACGATAATACGTGAATTATCGTTAATTGCCTTCGTCGAATCGTTCTCCCGACTGAAAAAAGCAAATATTTGCGCTGAAAGCTTTTCAACCGGGCGTTTATCAATTTTTTTTTCCGCCTTTTTATTATGCGTTTATAACTGCACTTTAATCCTATCTCTGTTCGTTATTGACGAAGTCCAAGCTTCAGGAACAACGCGTGGAATAATAATAATATATTTATTAGCAAAACGCTGTACTTGGAAGGGTAATCTAAAAACCATTGGCAAATTAATTTTCCTCGGACCTCGTTGTACATTATTTTCTTCTAATTTCATCAATTTTTCCGTTATCGTCTGATAACAGACAGTTAAACACTGTCCAAGGCAAAATGTCTGCTTCCTGAATTTCTAAGAAAAATTATGCAAATTTATACCGATTCAATTCTTTTACTTTTCTATATTTATCTTTCAAAATGCAGACAATCAAATCGATCAATTCTCTCTCATCTGTTACAAATATCGAAATATTTCAAATATCGTATATTTTAGATTTATCTCTCATTTTCAAATTTATCAAATTAACCGTCGGTAGTTCTGGTGTTAAACATCACGTGAAATTTCTTTAAGCTTTGCAGGATCGGTAACCTGCGATTAAAAAATCGAAGAAAGTCTGCGGAAAACGATCGTTCGAACCGACCAGCCTCTTGCAATTTTTCCACCGCCCTGTTCTCCTATTTGCACGTCGATTCGTTGTTATGATTACGTGCAGCCGGCTTTCGCGATGATTTTTATCGATTGCACTCGCAGATCCCGGATCGACTGAACTCGATTCTCGCAATTGTATCTCATCATGACGGCTAGACGTCTCAGACGACGTGATTAATACGCGCGCCTTTTACTTGCACAACGCTTCGGGAACGTTGAGAGAGCGAGGAAGAGGGAGAGATATTAATTGCAACATTATACAAACTCCCAGTAACGTTCGATTCGTCTGTGAATGTTAAATAGACTTCTGCTTTGGCAATTTGAAAATTATCGATAATGCCTGTCTCGCGGAGAAACCGATGAGTTTCTTTTTAGAGAGAAAAAAAAAAAAGAAGTAGGATCGATAGAGTATTAACGAAGATCGGCAAAAATCGGCATCGTTTTCTACAAAGTCGTTTAACGTTTTCTTCTTTCTTCCTTTTTTATGTCTAAGATATACAGTCGTAATATAGCCGATAATGAAACCAACTCTAACAGTTTCGGTGTTCGTGTTTAATGTGGAGAATCGCGAGAGTGTGTTTAAGATATTTTCAGGATGATTTAACGAGGCATCGATACACCGATTTCGCTCCGGAGCTGACAATAAATCAACCGATATCGGCCGACGTTCGTCACGGCAATACGTAACACACTTTTCAAAAACCATTTTAACATTCCCGCATAATGACAACGGCTAGAAATTCGTCTTATCTATTCCACGTATCGCGGGATATTCGTTTATATAAATCATTCGATCGTACGGCTAAACGTAACGCGCGTTTTGCGTAAAAGCAGACCGTTTCATTCGCGTTTACACGATTTACGTCGATACGGAAAAGTCAGTTGTGCCGTCGTATTACGCGTTCCATTTTCATTCGTTCCTTTTAATAAAACCAGCCCAGTTGCTTCCGAAGAGCGGGAATTTCTCCTTCGTTCAAAGTTGAAACAACGCGCGAATAATACTCTACGAGTAATTAAGGAATTGCAGTATTTATATTACCGATAATTCTGACTCAGGCGTTGAACCTTTTTCTTTGTTGTTCTACAACGCTATTATTAAGTATGGTTCCTTCGGAGACCAGTTCTATATGCTTTTATTGTGGTGGATACCAAGTTGCTGTCTCTAGCTCGTAGTTAACGGACTCTAATTTGAATTTCTGACACCTCGGAGCAACGTTTTGCAATTTATTAATCTATCATAGCCTCGGTGATTCTACGTCCACCTAACACTTTAAATGAGACCCGAAAAATACAGGAAAGAAAGGAAGAACATTCATTCTTACAAAATTTCAATATGCACTCTATACGAGGAGGCTCGACTTTACAACGATGCCTTCCGACTTCTCATCTACATTTCCCCATGGCTCGTTTCACCCGCATCGAGTGTCCTGACTCATTCGAACAGCATGGTAAAACCGGCACACGTAAGGCGGCGAACCAGCAAAAATCGGAAAACCGGCTGCACGATTAACGATATCTTTTTCCCCTTTTAAGTCTGTGGTCGACACCAACTTTTACCCGGTTTCACGAAGCATATCGTAACATTTCTAATCGATCCCCGAACGCGCTCGATTCTCGCACGACTTATTATTGCGACCGTATGACGTCAATCAGAGTTTCCCTTTTCTTTTCCCACGTATTTTCGTCAACATTGTCCATACATTTGACAAACCTTGTATTTTTTTAGACGGAAACGAAAACCAAAATCGTCAACGAGTGCTGCGAAGGCTACGGATCATCGTCGATCGAAGGTGATCACAAGGAAGGAGAAACAAGTGGCGAATGTTTGCCTATATGCAAAAACTGCAACACAAACTGCATAGCGCCAAACGTCTGCAACTGCACGGCTGGCACTTTCGGATACGATTGTTCACTGCGTGAGTATTTAGAGTAATCACGTAGGAACTCGTTGCGATGATGTCAGGGTAGACTTTGAATGATGAACGTTGCGTGCTGAGACACCGACGATGACAATTGTGACGATGTAAAAGCAACTTGTCCTAATAAAGGCTACGATGATGAGGAAGAGCTTTGGTAGAGCTTTGTAGACGTTACAAGTTTGAATCAGTGATATCGTTTAGCTAATCTCTTTGCATGATCTATCCGAATAATAGAAACTTAAAGCATTAAAAGTTAGGAGCATCGATCATTCGAAAACAGTGAAAGTAACCAAGCCGATCGGGACACCAAGTATTAAATAATTCTCATGCATATTTCCCATCGTAATTGGAGTGTAAAAGTAACGGAAAAAAGTTCCAATCGCAGCAATTACATCCACAAAACTGGTTTCCCTCGTTCGTTTTCGCGCCGAAACCGAGAAGCTTCACGGATTTCGAATCAACGCGGTATAACATGGAACCCATGAAACTCCACGACTTGCCGGATACGTGTTTCACGCTCGATGAAACAGACCGACCTTCCTCGTTCGCGAGAACGCACACGCACTGACAATTCTGCGTGCGGATAGCGTTTTCACGCGATTCTTTCTCGCGATATCGAAAAGAAATTCTGCCGCGTTATCGCGCGCATATTTTCCGGTTGCGCTTGTTTTCCACGGACTTAATTTCATTCGTGAAAATGAGGAGGCGGGAGGGACGATTTACGACGGATCGTGTCTCTGCACGATCGTTGCAAATGGAATCGTTGCGAAAGTCGCGGAAGCCCGGAAGTTACGAAGTTGGCATTTTTACGAAGACTTTCGAAATTCTCCGTGTGTCGCGGTGCTCGTTAGATGCGACTCTGAAAGTGGTTGACGTTTAGCAGAGTGGTAACGCGGTTTCATTATTTATGAATTCTGTAAGTTTACTGGAGGAAGACAGAAATTTTGCATTTTTAAAAGTCGATTGGTTCAACTTTTTAACGTGCTGGGAAAATTTGTTGAAGTAAGTCTGAACCTGGTTGACCTCTGGTTGACTGGTACTAGCTTTGGTAGCATTCTTGGTACCAGAGTTTGGACCGTTGTAAATATTATAAATTTTCTGGAGATAGGTAGGAGTTTGGAATATTCGAAAGTTGATGTTTTCAAAATTTCCGTGTGTCAGGAACTTTGCTCGTCATAATTCTAAAGCTACTTCGTCTTTGGACGATTGGTACCACTTGGTACCGCTTTTGGTACCACAGTTCAGTCTTTTAGAAACCTCAGAACTTTTTCACAGTAAAATTCCTTTCAGCCAGACATCGAACTTTTACAACTACAATTCTATCGTCATCTTTAGAATTTTTCTACCTGATATGCATATTGTAGCCTCGATGACTCAAACCGGAGATCTTAATCTGCATGATCAATGGTCAAAGCCGAGATTCCAGAAATCTATTTTCGAGATTTCAGTTACCATGCCGCGATGATTTATATAATCGACCTTTTTCCAGCGTGTCCACCAGATACATGGGGTTACATGTGCAGAAATAATTGCAACTGCTCGGACAATACAATCTGCGATCCTGTAAACGGTGTTTGCAACTGTCCACCAGGATTCCATGGACAAAAGTAAGGCTGCGCGATATTCCCATCGTAAAGAATGATATTTTATTCCAACAAGGAAAAAAATATGCATGCTTTTTTTTAATCAATCCTCTTAGATGCGACAAACCGTGTTCGAAAGATCGCTGGGGAACGAGATGCATATTTTCTTGCGACTGCAAAAATTCATCGGACCGTTGCAATTCTGAAACCGGCGAGTGTATCGAGATCCACGATTCTACGGGGAACGTGTCCCTCGTGTACCCTGAGAATTCGCCGGAAAATCATCGCGATGCACCGAGTTCCACGAACGGCGAATATAGCGAGGAATACGCGAAAGTTTCAACAACGATCGGCCATACAACGGAAGGTGAGATTATTTCGCGCGAGATATTTATTCGCGTGACGTAACTGCTTGTTGAAAGTTATGCCCCTAAACACCTTCGAGCTCTCTGCAAACGGTTTAGGCATGCAAATTGTCGTGAGAAGGTATTCGCAGCTTCTTAATTGACACGTAAAGAAGTCGCCATTTAATGTCTCGAATTTTTTATGTCACAATAGCTACTTCAGTTTGGTAAAAATATCCTGGTATTTGTGTAGCATCCTTGATTTTCAATTCTTCAATTTATTTCTTTCGCTTGGATCATCATTATTGTAGTATAAATAAGTTTTATAGATTTACACTCGATCCCCCTAATTAGGAGTTCGAGTCTTTAAAAATCGGTCTTCCTTCTCTCCTTTATTCTCGCGATTTGTTCGATTCTTCAATTTCGAAATCTTAGGGACTTCAAGCACGACGTATTACCCTTCGAAAGCGACAAATCCAGAAACAACGCGCAGTTTGAGCACAGAAAGCTCAGAAATTAGGACGCAGACTCGTGGATACGAGACATCTAGCACCAGCAGACCGGTAATCGTTTTGGTTTCTGTACCGGAAAGACGGAGGAACCTGGAGCACGAACTACCGAAATTCTCCATGAAAAATTCGTTCATGAGGCACATCGACGACAACGATCTTCCATCGTCGAAAACTGATTACGTTAAGACTATTCGCAAAGGTTGGCCGCATATTTTTCTTCTCGTATATCATAACATTTAACTGCTACGGTTATTTCGCATAAGTCTTACACTTTTAAAAGGATTTCGAACAAAGTTATCCAATAATGAATGATAATTTAAGAAACGTCTCCCAGAAATGACAAGAATTCCAACTCAATCCTACTAATTAGTCAAGGTTCTCGATTTTTGGCAATTTTGGAAAAATTCTTCTAGCTTGCGTGGTGCTTTGTAAGCTCGATAGATTGAAATCCATCTAAAACTGTAAGCTTTCGATAACAGCTGCAACGGAAGCTACAAATCTCACACCGTAGAATTATAAATCCTCCAATACCATCTTCCAGCTGGTATCTAATTTATAATCCATGCCATTAACTTCATATTTTATATCCGCCGAGGAAAACGAAGAATCCAAAACCGAACATATAAAAACATCTAAACCAGTGTGATCGCGATGTATTTTTAGCTATTATCTGCTCGTCGCAGAATTACAAAAACGTCCAGCCTCTTCCTCCTTTCCGCTTCGCAATTTCACCTCTCAATGGCAACGTGATAGAAAACAGACAGCTATAATCACATTAACCAATACGATCATCGTCGAAATTAAACGTGCGATTTATTTCAAGACAAATTTCTCCCGAAAGACGACGTCCACACGACGCCGATTCCTCTCGACGTCGCTCTCATAGTCGTAGCCTCGATCGTGTCCTTGGGATTGACCTCTGTCGCCGTTGTAATGGTTCTCCATATGAGATCGAAGCTCTTCGAGGCTGGACGAATTTCCATGTACGACGAAGCAAAGGCGAAGGGCCAGGAATTGGAGAACATTGGTACCGGAAGGATCTCGATACTCGGCGGCGGACTTCCTCCTCGTGAGTAACGAAGCAGCTGTGAAATTTTACGCCTTTCTGGATCTTCGGTAGAAACTCGACTGTTGTCCTTGACCTCGAGGTCTTCCGTTTGCGTAATCCTATCGGAGCGATCATCTTCGGTCGCTCGTTGGAAAGCCCGGATTACTCGGCGGAGGGTCGAGAGGTTTTATCAACGGGATTCTGCGTCTTTAAGTTGGCGATGGAAGTTTTGGATGACTTTGGTTAATGTTTGGAAGTTGAAGACTTTGGGTGGTTTTACCATGGATTTTTCTTGTTTCTGTGATCCTTCACATTCAACGAGCGTTCGTGTAAAATTTTTAGCTGCGCATTAGGTTTTGGCGTGGTGAATAAAATTATGTGGGTGGTGGAGAGGAAAATTGTGATGCAGAGTCTCTTGTTCTAGTTTTAAACAATATATTTTAGAGTGAATTACGTGTTATTATGAAATCTTATAGTATCAAATTGATGACTAATAATTACAACTACGCTACGTTAACACGACTGACTCATCTTTTTGATTGGAATGATAGTCATAATTAATAGCTAAATATTTTTCTCAATCATAGAAACTCCAATTCGAGTAGGCCCTCTGTTCTCCACCTCTCCAGAAACCAACGCTTTTCTAACTCTAGACACCAGAACGTCAAACAGTTATGCAAACGGAGCAACTCTAGGTTTGCGAATTTCCGGCAACATTCACGGTAAGATCGACCGTAAATTACTTGTACAACTTGATTAATTTTTTCGTAAATCTGCTCTGTCAATTACGTTCTCCAACTCTGACGATTTCGCAGAACTTCTGCAAGACGACCATTACGACAGACCTCCGGCAACTTTAATTCGGCTGCAGACGAATCACGAGGAGAACATGGAACATGTGTACGACGAGATTCCTCTACAATCCACCCCTCTAAACACCCGGAAGAATGCGTGATCAAACTTTGTCTCAGCGGATGAACAGACGCTGAAAAAAGAATTCCTGAATCGACAAATGTTACCTCTGTCTCCTGCGTAGCCCCGTGAGAACAAGAAAATTCATTAATAATTAATTCCAAAGTGTGTCTGTATTTTAAAGCTCTGTTTTATCAGAGATGAGACTTCTAAATCTATTGCAACCACTGAACTGATCTAAGAATCTTCAAAAACTTGGTACCATCTCCTAAGTAATTATTCCAACGTAGAAGTATTCACATAACAGCCACTGATGAAACATAGCTTAACACCAAATTACAAATACCAAACAAACTCAATTACGATCAACATTACCACCTTCAAAGACCTCACCACCCAGGTAACCCTCGAAGACTCTAAAACCGGCAACTCCACCCAAGAATCACTCTTAAATCAACAATAAACTCTGTTACCGTCCACGTAAACATCTCTCAAAATCACCAAGGAAACTCCACATTGAAACCTCTATCTATCTATCTGCCTCTCTCTCTCCTTTTCTTCTAATTAAAACGGATGTAACTCTTCTCGTCCACGGGAAAAATCTAACCGGACTGGTTTTCGACCTTACGCGACCACGTCGAACGTACAAGGCTGAACGTGACTGTAATCGATCTGCACTCCGTGAAAAACGTGGTGCATTAATAGCATGCACCGATAGCCGAGGAGAGAGAACAGGCTGGTAACCGCCGTCAGAATTATCCAACGGGGCGTGTACACTTTCAGGCCTCGGCGAAACAACTTTTCCCCGTGCTGGCCGGTTGATCACGTTGACGTCAAACTACGCCATCGAGCCCCCATCGCAGGGCGTTTTAAGTTTCGTCGTGCACGCACTAACTGCTAATACGTTGGAAAGCGGTTGATCCTGCATAATGAGCCGAAGAAATATCCGAGTTATGTCGAAACAGGACGGATTAATGAACGAGTTTGCGAGGCGATGTTGAGACACCGAATACCGGTGAAAATCGAGCGAAGAAGGGGAGAGGAAATAGAGGGCGCTTTGGAGTCCTCCTTGAATAAAATAGAGGATGATTGTTGAAGAGGATTAAGTTGCAAGTTTGGAATGCGATTCGAGGGTTTTTGTGCGGCGTGAATTGTTTAATGAGGTGACATTTTTGGTGGATCGTGATTAAGGGCAGACAGTGGATGGGAGAGATGTTTTTGAGTGGTGTGTTGAGGTTGCACTCGAGGCTCGGAAGTTTGAGACTTTTAATGGGGTTACTATAGATTTTTAATTACTATGGTGGGACTTTTTGAGGGAATTTGAGTCCGGACTGGATTTCTGGGACCATGAGGGTCTTACTGTAGTTACGATAGCTGTTTAAGAGGAATGCAAGAGGAAAAAGAGGAACTGTGAGGAGTGATTTTAATTAGGATGTGATACCTGGGATCCTAAGGGTTTTAATGTGGTTACCAAAGCTCTTTAGTTGCTAGAAAGTTTTCAAAGTTTATTGAGTTCTTAATATCCTCAGGTACAATGTAAATCACGAGTATTTTCTCCAAAAAAAGTCGTTCCCTTCCAGATCGTACCTCAAATTTGCGACACACCCCGTGCTATGGTAGATTGAAACGAACTATCGAGTAAATAAAATCTAGGAAGACTCTTTTTGCTGGAATTCCAACGACAATCTATTTTCTTTCGCACTAACGAAGATAACGTGTTATTACGTTGCAATATCCAGAAGCTAACAGTGGACATTTACGGCCGATAATTTTCCTCGAGAGACGATTTTAATAGTTACGTTATAGGTGTAATAATTCCTTTTTCATGTAGTCATAGTAATATAAAACGAACCGACGCGCGACGGGCATAGACGGCGATCTTTTTTACAATCTTGCGTGCAGCAATAAAAATACCAAAGATTTTCCCCGTTGCTCGAAACTCCATTTAATAAGTACCAAAGGAACGTAGCTTTTAAGTAGAATAAGTCGTCTGACCAAAGAATCTTTCGATTCACGTCTTAGAATTATTTGCAAAACGCTATGAAAATGTATCAAAAAGCGTATGAAATTTGTAACAAAAAAAAAATTATTACCCCATCTTTTATTTTTCTAATGAAACATGACTTCAGAAAATATAATTGTGCTAAGAAGTCTGTAGGAAAAAATTCTTTTTACGCTGCCTTTCGTTTTTCTAATGAAACACGACTTGAAAAAATGTAATTAGGATAAGAAATTTGTAATATTTCTTTTTACACTGTCCTTTGTTTCCTCAGTGAAACGTAACTTGAGAAAATGTAATTGGGATACAAAAATTGTAAGAAATAAAATTCTTTTACACTGTTTCTTGTTTCTCTCACGAAACACGACTTGAGAAAATGTAATTGGGGTAAGGAGACGATAATCGCGGATATTCGTACACCGTGAAACCTACTTGGCGACGATAACGGACGATTGCGTGTTAACGGATTGTTAGTTGAAACGAAATACACGTAATTGTTCTCTCCTAGTTTCGGTTTATTACAGCAGGGACGATGCTATCGTCGAGAGAATAATAGGAGCGCATTGGAAATAAGGAGAATCGATCTATTTTCATTCATTTTTCATCCAAACAGGGAATTAAGTTTTAGAGAAGGAGAGTGTAGGGAATTGAATTATTCAGAAATTGATAATTCCTTGCAATTAAATTTTGTAATGCCTTCTTTCGACAAATGTCTGTGATTATCTATTCTTTTTCGGAAAATTTTCTTAGATGTGATAGGTGATTATTCATATATCTACGTTGTTTCAATTGGTTGCATTTATTTTTCAAATAAAAAATAGCAATATTCCCTAATGAAAATGTTAGAAATTTTATAAAAATAATTGTACATCGTCACGATAAATTTTTGTCATTATTTAGTGAATTATCGAATGCAACGTTAATCGATAGTTGAAGGAAAGTTGCCATCTCTACTCAAATTTTCCATTTTTTTAAGAAAATCGCTAACGTTATCGAATAATCGCACGTACAAGCCAAGAAAGTAGAGGAGCCTTGCATTATCATTTTGGAGCATCGAGTCTCGTTCCTCTTTTTTTTCGCGAATGCAGCACCAAGCATTGTCGCTCGATGCAGCGAAGTCACACGAGTTTATCGTGGCTTAAAAATAGGAAATGACGCTTCTCATCGTTTTATCACGACGCATATATGCGTCACATACGCGACGATGCGTCCTTTCTAGAGCAGCGATATCGACGGATTACATAAACCGACAACATGCAAAGCAAAAGTCCGAAAAAGATTCCACGAAGAGGAAGTGCGTCTCGGAAAATTCTGCTCATTGATGGAAACACAAGAGAAGCATTCTGTGAAATTTTGTAGACTTCCTTCGTTATTAATTTCGACCTGTATCTCCTATGTACAGAATATTTTATTTGCTTCTTGCAAATAATATAATGTATCGTAATTGTTAATTCAAAATTTTTCAATCATTTTCTGAAGAACTTACGATTTTAAATAATCATCAAAGCCAATTTTCACAGATATTAATTTCCAAAGGTACATCAAAAATAGGATTTTTCATAGTGTTTTTCTCCTACCTATATTTTATTATCGACAACAGTTAATACTAATCCGTGATATTACTTAAAAATAGTGATAATAACAAAAAATAAACTACCCCGTAAAATCGTATAAACTACGTTCACGTTGGCTAAACATCCCTCGTCTATCCCATTCCTATACCATAAAATTATATTACCTCTGTATAATCAAAATTCGGAAGTTTATTACCTCCGCGTAATTAAATTCGGAAGTATTTACCGTACCATTCCACATAATAAATTCGCGAGGCCGTTTTAAGAGGTCAGAAGATGGTATCCTCCGCGTTCCCGTGTGTCTCTCGTACGTATCGTAAATTGTTTAAAAATTTCACATTAACGATTGGAATTCTCAAAGAACCACGCAAACAACAACTCTTCTTTTTCCCAATCGGAATAACCATTCGTGCTTTATTCCCGCGAGTACGCTTTATTTAACGTTCGCCATCAAAATTCTCGCTGATAACGCGAATAAAAAGGGGGACACGCGAAATCACGATCAAAGTAATCAACAACGGCTACGCCGAGAATCGTTTCTATGAATTCGATAAACTTCGACACAACGCGATGCGTGTAATAGATAAACGTTTCTGCGAAGCACGGTGTTACGTATCGTAATCGCTAAGATGTTAAACGCTGACCCCAGAGCTTTATGTGTTATCATTGCGTTAAAGATGTCAATGAGTACCGAAAATAAGAATCCAGTCGTTGCTTCGAGCTCGTCGCTTCAACATGCGGGAATTGATCTACGTCTGCGTTTTATTGTCCCTCGGTCTTCCTGCCCGAGCTATTGATGGGGTCAAAGGTGGAGGCCGTGTACATCCGAGACCTAATCCTGGAAATACTTTCAACAGCACCACAGGATCTGGTCTTTGTTACAAAACGATACCGTGAGTATGATAAGAATAATATCATGGGCATGTTGACGATGAAAAAAGAGAGGAAAGTGAAGACAGAATCATACTATACGTGGAAGTATGTTCACTCGCTGAAACGATACTTTTGTTATCACTTCGGCGAAGTTTATGATAATAGTTATATGAGCCGTTTATTTTGAAAGTGGCATTATCAATTGATAATTAGGATTTGCGTTATAACGCGTTTAAAAATATTGATGCCAATTTAAGAGAAGATTGTTGATTACTTGCACTTGTTATCTCGGATAATTATATTTCTGTCGGTATAAATAGTTTTTTTCATTACGGTAAAGTGACCCATGCTTCAAAATAAACGACTTTTATTTTTATATTCTCAATTCTAATTTACAATTCCCCATACGGAAAGTAAAAGAAGAATCGGTGAAAATTAGAGAGATTATGAAGAACGTTGCACAGTAGAAGTTTAAAGAACCAACATACTTTTCAGTTACGCCGATGCACTGGCACTGAACGCCACAGGAAACTACCCCCATAATACCCTTCCGGAGTTGCACAGACCGGTAATTATGAGACGAGAATAATCAACGATGTCTCTTCTCCTCCACTCTTGTTACTGTTTGCTTCTTAAAAGTCCGAAAGCGACACTTAAAGTGACTCCTCATTCCGACAGCAGGAAGGGTGGATCACCATTTTGGATTGCTGCGACGGCTACGAGCGTAACTCGACTTCCGGCGGATGCGTTCCTCGGTGCAACGAAGGCTGCTACGGCGGCCAGTGCACCGCGCCGAATGTTTGCAGTTGTGCACCCGGCTGGTTGCCACGTGAGGGCGTTTGCATGCCCACGTGTCAGCAGCCATGTCGGAAGGACGCCTATTGTTTCTCCCCTGATGTTTGCACTTGCAAGTTGGGCTACGACGACGTGAACGGAGAATGCAAGCCGATCTGTCCTGGCGGATGCCCCAACGGCGAGTGCGTGGCACCTCGGGTTTGCAGATGCAAGCCGGGATTTCTTCTGACGGACACGAAAGAATGCGTTCCTGTTTGCGAGGGTGGCTGCCCACATGGAGACTGCACTGCTCCTGGGCTGTGCACGTGTTACACAGGGTAAAGTTGAGACTTCTTTGAAGTAGTACAAATTTTTATTTCAAATGATTATTCAATTATAATGATTCGTGGTGCGTCGTCTCATTTTTCTCTTTTTGTATTTTCTGTTCCACCCTTCCACGATCCACTCTTTTACCTTTGCAGTCATCGTATAATTTCCGTAATTTAACCAACAGAGACTGCTATCTCCTCTGTAGCAACATTGAATTTATGGGTGTAAAGATAACGCGAAAGACATCCGCATACAATGCATTAAGATGTCTGAGAAACGCCCAATCTGGGAATGGTTTTCGCAACCCGATTATCTCCTCTCCAACAGCACTAATCGGTCGTTCGCACATGCTCATAATACAATTCACCCCAAAAAAACATTCTTCCAGGTACGCGAATCCACCAAACGATCGAGAATCCTGCGTTCCGATCTGTCCAGCCGGTTGCAACGGAGGTCAGTGCATCTCTCCAGGTGTCTGCAACTGCCTGCCGGGCTACACGCGAAAGTCCAACGGCGGCTGCGCTCCCGAATGCCCAAGCGGATGCAACGGCGAGTGCGTCGCGCCGGGAATTTGCAATTGTAGATCAGGCTTCGCTCGCGATTCCAGCGGCAATTGCATTCCTATCGCAACGGAAACCAGCACGTCAACTTCAATCTGCATCTACGGCTGCGGTCTAAACGGCACGTGCGTCGGACCCAATCGTTGCCTCTGCGATCAAGGATTCCACGTCGACCTGGACACCGGAAGATGCGTCTCCAACGAGTTCTCCGCTCAGTGCAGAAGCGGATGTGGCCTCTACGGCACTTGCATAGGACCTAACCAATGCTCCTGTGACTTTGGTTCCACCTTGGATCCGAATACAGGCAGATGCACCGCACCGTCGTCAGTTTCCCTTTGTCCTGGTGGTTGTGGACCAAATGCAAAATGCGTTGCACCGAATCAATGCGCTTGCGAGTCAGGATTCGTTCCGGATTTTAACAATGGAGGATGCAGACCAAGTACAACTCCCTCGGCTTCGCTGTGTAGACACGGTTGCGGAACAAACGGCGTGTGCATTGGTCCGAATCGTTGCGCCTGTGACCCCGGATACGTCATCGAACCGGACACCGGAAGATGCGTTCCTCAGAGATCCTCTCAGATGGCTGAAGAGTTATGTGAGATACCATGTATCAATGGTGTATGCACAGGGTTGAATCAGTGCACTTGCAAGAGAGGATACTCGATGGATCCTAACGATCCGTCGCGCAGCAGATGCGTCCCCGTGTGCATAGGGGGATGCCCTAATGGCGTGTGCTCAGCGCCGAATTTCTGCATATGCAATATCGGGTATAGGAAAGAGCCTGGTGTTAAGGGTAGACAGAGATGCGTTCCGGCGTAAATGCTGAGGGTGCTTTGAGGTGGTATTAAATTGAAAGGATTCAAGGGGATTCGAAAAAATGGAATGGTTGTGACAATTGAGTCGATTGAATTGAAATTTCTTGAGTGGCTATAGAAGGAATTGTTGGATTTATGGGAGAGATTTATCGATGATTTTTGTAGAGCAACCGATGTGTTGGATCGTGGAATGTCTCTTTGCGATGCGGATTTTTGTATAAGGAGTAAGCAAATGTTCACTTTGTACAGACGTGAAAATTGAAATATAAAGAATTTAATTTGAAGTTTTTTTTTCTATTTCATCCTGACATCCTTTGACACAGGAAATAATTCGTTTAAATTTTCTTCTTCAATGGTAACAAAATTTAATAGAGTGATTCACACAATTGATCCTCTTATCCGAAGATTCTAATTCATTCACAGATATCATGTTATCGCACCTAATGGACTTTCCCAGACAATTGTTTTCTCACAGAGATCACAGTTACCAAGTCGAAGCAATAATGCGATGCATATTGTAAGATCATTTCAAAGCATTGCACTTGGTGCTCTTTTTTTTGTACGACTAAGAGCCATCGCACGAAACAAAGTATAACTTTATCGTAGCTTAAAAATAGAACTGTAAAGTGATTGTCCATGGCGTCGTTTTATCGCATCGCATACGGCAGTGCATCCTTTCTGGAAGAGCGGTGCCGGTGGATTAGATAAACCACCAATATGAAAGGCGAACTTCGCAAGATCCCTATTAACAATTCCAATTTAATTTTCACGGTAAAACATAGTTACTTAACAGTACGAGATATCACGAAAATGTTCGGGACTCACGAAGAGTCCATTCTTCGATGTTTACTTCGTACAATCTTGATAAAGTAACTGAGTCTTAATTGGATTGATTCTTAAATCGACGAATGTACAGTTGGGTCGATTAATAACCTTTGGATGGGATACCCTTATCACGCGAATTTCTAACAGTCAGAGTGACTGTAATCTTATTGTTATTTTATATTTTGCACAACCGAGCACAAAATGTCTGAAAGAGATCACTCTGTTCAGGTATCTCAAATTCAAATCCGAGTCCAAACGCAATCTCTCGCGACCTAATTGTTCTTTCACCTCCCACGCACAGTGCAATTTATTTCTCTGTAGCACAAAAACTTCGAGTTACAAAGACTTAACACCTAATTAGAAAATTTACCGTCTATTCAAACATCTAAATCCTCTTAACGATACTAAAAACAACCATCCCTTTTACCCGAGTACTTACACCACCCCCAAGTGCATCGATCCAAGTGTATGCACCTGCAACGAAACCTTCAGACACAATTCCAACGCCAATTACATTCCCAACCGTCCAGACAGATGCACCAATTGAAAGTGCAGTCTTCCAGTTATTTGCTCCTGCAATCCAGACTACATTCTCGACATCCAACAAGTGTACGCTGCTTTAGCCACTGCACAGATGCATTTATGGCTGCAGTGCATAGGGCACCTGCATCGGCCAGAATATCTGCGCCCCTGGATTCATTCTAACCATTGCATCTACAAAACCTGCATTTTCACGGCGCCTAAGTCGAATGAACCAGTTTGCGATGCACCGTGTTTCACACGGAGCTTGCAACGGTCCAAATGAGTGCACTTGCAACGAGGGATACGTGCCAACTTTGAGAAACTCGTGCAGCCCCGTGTGCATGTACGGATGCATTAATGGTGTATGAGTTACATCCAATTATTGCGGGTGTCAGTTTGCATATGAGAAATGTGGTATCGATGATGGAAATGAGTTAATATTTCGCAAAACTAGATGAAAAAGAGTCGATGGAAGAATGTCATTTATTGACTCATGCAAAACGGGAGAAAAAGACGATTATCTTTGCGGCTATTGTCATTTACATAATCGATTAGATAATTTAAGAAATGTTCATGAATTTTACTAATTTAGTTGAACTGTTTTTATTAGATCACCCAAGAGTGATTGGTAAAATTGTATAAATTATTTAAAGAATTAATATCGGATGATTTAAAAGCAATTGGTAAAATTTAATGAATTATTTAAAACGGTAGAGAATATTATTAGATTAACTTTAATGAACTGACACTAATCTCGAAAGAAATAATTGAACTACAAGGGGTTGGTATTAGATTAAGACATATTCTATGCGATCCTTCAGTCTAGGGTCAACCGGAAGAGTTAATGCTTATCATTATAAATAGGAAATGCAAAGGACATAGGATTTTCTCGGAAAACTTGTAGAGATTTTTATAATTTCCGACGTCTAACATCCTGTCTCGTTTCTGATATCAGTGAACACAAAAGAGAAGAGGGGATGATGTAACCGTCAGTAAGTGACGGCAAACGGGCGACATAAGAACTATTTAACTGCACTTACTGCATTTCGATCAATCCATTTCAGTCATATTTCTACAAGTATACTTTAAAATGAAATACATCAACATTCTTCTCCTCTCTTTTCTTCAACTATTCGAATTCTTAAACGCGAACAAGTTGTATGCTACTGACCCTAATGCAGTTTGCAAGATAACAGTCAGGTAAGTCATTTCTCCATTCGGACGATAACGTCGAACTAATAAAAAAAAATATCCATCGAAACAATAAATTAATATAATAGGGAATTTTTCTTCATCGTTCAATAAAATTTTACTCTTTGTCAATTTAATTACCACAGTACCTTAATCACAGTTATAGGGCCACCCGTATGGTACCGTACATCGAAACGTATCGGTCCAGCAAATGGGGTATTTTCTACGAAACGAAATACCGTTGGAACAGCAGATTAGAGGTACATTTATTGTCGAACAATCGCTGATGAAAAGTTATTGTCAACACTACACATTACACAACTGATAACTGTAATGCAGAGATGAGAAGAATTGCGAGTCGACGCAGAGACAAAGAGGGTTATCTCGATTCTGTGCACTATCATATAAGAATTTATATATCTCTATCGACATAAGAATTTATTTATTTTTTCTCTAATATCATTAAAATCTATTTCACTTCTATTCTCCAATATTATTGAAATCCATTTTGTCTTCGTTCCGCAGTATTACACGGCATATCGTACGGAGGATAAATGCTGCGAGAATTATGAGGAAAAATATAACTATTGTGATCCTATTTGCGATCCACCTTGCAAAAACGGCAACTGCATCTCACCAAATGTCTGCAATTGCTTCTACGGTTACATATACGATGCTTTTAACTACTGTGAGCCATACTGCGATGACTGTGTCAATGGAAAATGCATCGAACCTAATATTTGCGCTTGCAATGAAGGATACACGATGGATAGCCTTATTAATAGCTGCAGACCGATTTGCAAGCAAGATTGCGTAAAAGAAAAGGCGACTTGCACGGCGCCAGATACTTGCACTTGTAACGAAGGATACGTAGCTACTGCCGAAAGTGATAACACCAAGACGAATGTATGTAAATTAGCTCAAATTACAATTAATTATCGCGTGAATTCAACAGCGAAAGGAGAAGAGAAAATCATTGAGACGTAAAATTGAATTTCATAGCGCTTACAAACTGCAAGGAAACCAATATGGAAATCACAGATATAGAAATTTCTATATCTCTAATATCTTTGATACTTTCTATATTAAACACAATAATTTAAATTCTATTTAAAATAATGCGTAGTATATTATTTGGCAATATAGAAATTTCGCCAAAATGACCCATATATTCAAGCTCTAACTTTGTTCAGAATTATGCACGAATTTTTTTAGCTCTGCGAACCAATCTGCGACCGTCCCTGCATCAACGGAAAGTGCATCGCGCCAGACGTATGCGAGTGCAACGAAGGGTACTCGAAAAACCCGGAGGATCCCTTTACCTGCCTACCAAAGTGCGACAAGACGTGCATCTTCGGCGAGTGCACCGCACCCAATAAGTGCAGCTGCGACGATGGCTATAAGCCGAAATCGGAAAACATTTGCGAGCCGATATGCAACGTGACGTGTCAAATGGGAACTTGCATCGCTCCTGACATTTGCGGCTGCAACTTGGGCTACGGTTTAACGAAAAATTCCAAATATATTTGTGAGCCAATCTGCGAATTAGGCTGCATTAACGGCACCTGCACTTCACCGGAAGTCTGTACTTGTTACGAAGGTTATCGAGCAAGTGACGATGAAGATTCGCAACATATTTGCAAACCATACTGCGAGACATCCTGCGAACCTTACGGAGAATGCACCGCGCCAGAAACTTGCACCTGCTTCGAAGGTTATCGTCTCATTGATAAAAATCGAACAGAGATAAACGTAAGTGCAAGTTTTGGTATGAATATGTATAGGAACATATTCAGAAATTTTGGGGCATTTTGGGCGCCGTTTTCCCTTTCTGTATTACTTAAACATGCTTGAATGTTCATAACATTAAAATAATATGCATCGTTACATTCGGCAGGCCTTTTAGAATCATTTTGAGCAAACAAAAATTAAATAATTGCTACGGTTAAAATACAAAAAATTCTGAAAGTTGAAAATTTGAATTTTTTTTAAAAACTGATTTTCTCACGAATGGAGTCTGTTGGGGACAAACGGCTTTACCATTAAAACTACTCCACTCTTTCAGAAGTTACCATTCTCCATCAAGAACCCCGTTTGCGAACCTATTTGCAAAGAGGACTGCATCAACGGATATTGCAGTGCACCACAAACCTGCGCCTGCAACCCAGGCTACAATTCCACGCAAGATCCAAATAAATGCGAGCCAATTTGCGTTAAAAACTGTGGACCTCATGCAACTTGTCTTTCTCCCGATAGATGCGAGTGCAACGAAGGTTACATTTATACAGGACAAAATAGTACACATTACTTCTGTGCGACACATTGCGAGGTATTTTGTGGCGATAATACAGATTGCATCGCGCCTGGCGCCTGTGCTTGCAAAGAAGACTACGAACCTTTATCCGTCTCCTCCCTATCAAAACGATTAGATTGCAAGCCAATCTGCAAGAAGATCTGCGTAAACGGATACTGCGGAAGATTTGGTCTCTGTGAGTGCGAATCGGGCTACTATTACGCAGAACAAAATGATACAGCGACCTTCTGCAAGCCATATTGCATAAAAAGTTGCGGTTCTCATGGACAGTGCGTCAGCCCTGATCATTGCGAGTGCAACGAGGGCTATCGCCCCGCGATGAAACAGAATCAGAAAATGTTTATTTGCGAACCTGTCTGCAAAATTTCATGCGGAAATGGTACCTGCACGCAGCCCAATGTTTGCACTTGTGACGAGAATTATGAGAATGATTCTACGGGAACCTGTGTGCCACGATGCAGATTCTGTCAGAATGGTCATTGCGAATTGCCTGATATCTGCGAGTGCAATCGGGGTTACACTTTTCAGCAAGAAAACGTGGAAAATGAAACCGTCTGCGTGCCGTTGTGTGAAAATTGCACGAACGGGGAATGCGTAGCTCCGGGTGATTGCAAGTGTAATTTTGGCTTTGGGAAGAACGGCAGCGATCCTTACGCGAGTTGCATTGATATTTGCGAAAATAAGTACGACGATGAAGGGTGCATCGGTGAGAATGGAACTTGCGAATGTAAATACGGATGGACAGGAGAGAATTGCAACGAGCCGTTATTCTGCATTGTTGATTTGGACGCTGAGACTGCAGAAGAGAACTTGTAAGGTTCATTGGTCCTTTTGATTTGATTTCACGCTGACGGTGTGTGAAAAATATTGTGTTCGTTTTTAGAATAAATACTACGAGCATGACGAATGAGACAGCGTTCATTTGTGCTCTAACAAAGAGTCCAAAGTGCAGGTACAATTGCATAGAGGAGATCGGAAATGATACTTTGTGTTTCGAGATGGACAATGACGAAGATGAAAACGGAAATGTTACTGTAGTTTGTTTAATTGGCACAGGTTTGTATGGGGAATTTGAAGAAAGAGTTATAAAGCATTGTCAATCACGAGTTTTTAAGAAATTAGAAAGGCTAGACTAACAATTAATAATTTTTTTGTCAGATACTTGGTGTTACATGGCCCAGGAAGAATACAGAGTACAAAACATCAGCGAAATGGCAGGAATAGCAGGTGCAATTGCAATAATTACATTGCCTTCGGCGGCAACGGTGTACTTATTTTTACGAAAGCGAAAAATGAAGCAAATATCTCTCGGTAATTGATTGTAAGAAATATCTTTAGATAGATTTTAGTAGCGCTTTTTCTATACGATAGTAAATCAAAACACGTTCCAAATTTACTGCATAAAAAAAATTGAATCTTCAATATCTCAACCTCTTAGATCAACAGTGACTAAACTAAATTCGTTTTATTACGTATTTTATAAAAAAAAAGAAAACATTTCCATTCTTGATGATAGAATTCGCAAATCTTATTTTCCTCATGAATATTCTCCAACAACAGGTGACACATCGAGCTCATCGACCCAACGAAACTCTCTTCTCGAGGAAGAAAACAATAATCTTTAACGTATTAATTATCAAATGTAGATGTCAATATTAATTAAATTATTCCTCCCACACGAAAAATGCACCACGGTGTATACCTTCGTCCTATTCCAATACGACGTATCTCATTGTTCTCCATGGACTTTCCATAATGAGCTTCGGTATTCGTGATATCGTCGTGCATCCTGCCTCGAATGCGATGGCGCGACAGAAGGAAGGCAGATAAACAAAGCGATTCAGAGTACCACCGGCTGACATCGGTCAGTCGAAGTTCCATGGCGATCATTACCAAACACGAAGACCGTTAAGCTCTAAACGCCATGAAGCCGTTCATCTTCATTTTAATCGTTCTAGCGGCGTTTGTATGTATAAAAGTGACCGGATTAGACCAGATGAGCCCTCCGCCCCGTAAGGGACATTGTCCTAAGCTTGTCAGGTATGATTGTTTCGACATTTCCGAAAGAATTCAGAGACAAATCGATATCGAGTGAAAGGGATATCATCATTGCAACGACCCTAGGATATCGTTGAAACGATCGAATCTCGATCTAAAGGATCTCCTTCATCGATAATCGCGATCATTAACAGGCAATTTTCTTTCTAGAGGAGTGTTCTCGTATTCCGTGCCGTATATCGAAACGTACCGAAAGACCTGGGGTATTTTTTATCAGACTAAGACCCGAACGAACTATAGAACACAAGTAAGGAATCGATCAGAACGTGATATTTATTGCACACGGAAAATCCGGGTCTGAAACGATCCAAATCTTCACTCTTTATTTCCATCGTCTTCCATAAACCTTCACGAAAATTGTAATCAAATAACTCGGGCAGAGAATATCACGAGGATGGAATACCGATAGAAATATCATCGAAATTGCAATTACCCAACGCCCTAATGTATCAACGACGTAACGTTCTTTTTTTCCATGTACACGTAACAAAGGAAAATTCGAATTCCAATTCGTCAAATGCACGGTATCCGAGAAAATCATCGTTGAAACAGGGTAATAACAACCGTTCGTTTGTAGTTCATCACCAAGTGGGAAATGAAGGACGAATGTTGCGACGGCTACGTAATGCACATTGGCACCTGCAAGCCGAAATGCACGGATGGTTGTGTGAACGGCAACTGCACGGATCCTAACGTATGCACCTGCAACCCAGGATACACGCCTTCCGACGACGAAAAAACGACTCATTACCTGTGCGAGCCGAGATGCAAGGGTACCTGTGACAACGGCAAGTGCACCGCGCCGGATGTTTGCAAGTGTAATCAGGGTTACGAACTGGCAGAGAGTAAACTAGAGTGTATGCCGATTTGCGAAGAAAATTGCGAAGCATTCAACGCATACTGTGCGGCACCTGATACGTGTGCTTGCGATCGTGGATACATGACAGTCGCCATTTCCGAGAACTTGTCGAAATGCAAGCCCGTGTGCGAAGAACCGTGCATCAATGGCAACTGCACCGCGCCGAATGTCTGCAGCTGCAACGACGGCTACGAGAAAGATTCCGATAGTTTGTTTCTATGTTCGCCGATATGCAATGACAGCTGCATCTATGGCAATTGCGTTGCACCGAACACTTGCAAATGCAATGACGGCTACAGGGCGAGGAACGAGAGCGTCTGCGAGCCGATTTGCAGCGAACCTTGCAAAATGGGCAGTTGCATCGCGCCGGAGAGTTGCAGCTGCGAGGAGGGCTACGGGCTGACCGATAGTTCGAGATACGTTTGCCAACCGATTTGCAAAAAGGCTTGCGTAAATGGCGTTTGCACGGCGCCGGGTGTTTGCACGTGCAACGAAGGATTTTGGTTTAACGGCAGCCTAGAGGAGGATCGAATTTGCAAACCTTATTGTAAAGTTCCTTGTGAACCTTATGGAAGGTGCATCGCGCCTGGCAGATGCCTCTGCATGGATGGATATCGGGAGATCAGTCCGGAAAGCTCGGAGAATGATATAAGTGTAATTGTAATTATCATATTTGTTTAACTTTTTGTGATTTCTTTTGTAAGAGATTCTCGTGGCGGGCGTTATTAATTTGCATTACAGAGGGCAATGAGAAAGGAACACAATTATAGCATATACTATAACAATATGATTTAAAATTTGCCTAAAATGTTAAAGATATTTCCGTAAAGCGCAAGTTTAACGATTAAAAGTAGACCTTGAAAGTAGTAGTTAACGATTAAAAACGACCAACAGTTAATTGGAATTAGCGATAGTATCAAGTATCTGATTTCCATTCTCGTTTTATCCTTTATGCCTTCAAATTCAAATCTTTCAAACCATGACCGTCAAAATCTGTCAAAATCTAGGAACGCAACATAACCGAAGAAGCCTACTGCGCTTGCAAGCCAATCTGCAGCGAAACCTGCATCAACGCGAGGTGCACGGCACCGAACACGTGCACCTGCAATCCAGGTTACAGCAAGAGTAATTCGACCGATATTTGCGAGCCATTTTGTGAAAGCTCTTGCGCATCGAACAGCACATGCACGCAGCCAAACATCTGCACATGCAATTCAGGATATCAACCGATCGAAGGTAACGTTGCAAAAGGTTGCGAACCAATCTGCGAGCTTCCTTGCGGACAAAATAGCACATGCACCGCACCCAACGTCTGCACGTGCAACGAGGGCTACACGAAAGACTTTAATGGTAGTTGCATTCCATTTTGCACGAACCCGTGTCAAAATGCCAGCTGCATCGAGCCAGAGACTTGTCGGTGTTACGAGGGATTCGCGAGTAAGAACGAGACCGTCTGCATACCGGTTTGCAACGACTGCGAAAATGGCGAGTGCATCGCACCGAATCACTGTCAGTGTCACGTTGGATTTGCGAGTGATAACGGCACTTGCATAAAGCTGTGCACTCGCGATTGCAACGGCCACGGAAGATGCTTAGACGAGAAGGAACCTTGCGAATGTTCCTTCGGATGGACAGGATGGAATTGCAATGAAAATGCTTTCTGCATTTTTGCTGCAGATTGGGGAGACGGTTATGAAAATAAGTGGGTAGATTTTGGTAATGCATCTTTTTTACAGTGATGTTTAATTTGTTCGTTGCCATGAAATTTGGAATGTTTGCAGCATCACAATTAGCGAAGGCGCTAATAGCTCGGTGACAGAAATTTTCGAGACTCCAAGATTTTGCTTTCGTTGCGGCAAGGATCTCGATAACGAGACACTTTGTTACAACGTGTCAATGCCGATGGAAGATACTGAGATTTGGTGTTTACTTAGTGCAGGTATTTGCTTATCGCAAAATTTACGATAAGAGGGGATATTAATCTTTCGAGGGCTGAAAGTAGTTGATACTCTCGTTTATTATTCAGTATTGTACTTAATGTTTGAAGAGAATTATGTGCTCTGATGATTAACTATTTGCCTTTTCCTATCGGCGACTTTATTCTACGATTATTCTTCTCACAAAAATGAGAAAGTCTTTAATATCTCATTGTCAGTACATTCGATTTCTTAAGCGTTTTAATATTGATGACATCGAAGAATAATAATTGTGAATTCATTGATATTAAATCAATATTAGTCAACGACTTTTTTATTTAAGATCTGCCATGTTACACCATGTATGTGGAAGCCCAAGCCTTGGAGGTATTCAAAGTAGCAGGATCTGTGGCAGCCGCTACGATTTTGATAATAGTATCAGCTATAACGACAGCGTACTACTTCTTTCGTAGAAGCCGGAAGAAGGAAATTCATACAGGTACAGCGGAAAAGTCGTATCTCTGTGACCGAGTGAGAATTCGGGGAAAGATAAAAGTTGCGCTTTGTTGTTGTTCGAGGATTCGAATCGCCGGTTATGAGTCCCATGCGCGATAAGAAAGCCTTGCACAATTTCCGGTTGATTTGTCCACGCAAATTCAAATGAGTCCACGTATACCGTGCGAAATTTCTCGTCAACGATGAGTGCATTTATATCGACAGCCATTGAAATTAACAGAGAAAATATGTAATTAAAAAAAAATGTACTAAGAAGATTGCGTTTCTTTTCAGTCAGCGCAAGAACAGTGGAATTTCGAGGATCAATCTCAGACGTTACATTGATAACGGAGGAGGAAGTCTGTACCAATTTTCACACGGAACTTTGAACTTCGAACACACCCTCCAATCTTCTATAAATAACTATCAGAAAATCAGATAGATCGAATAAAACAAGAAATCAACAAAAACCTTATTTTTCGTCCTCCCAGCGACAGAATCCTGACAACCCTCGATACCCACGAATTCGCCGTTCATTCGGGTTAATCTCGTAAAAACGAACTTCCACCATTATCGACCCTCGTCGCAATCTTCCCGACCATCCGAGGGACCCATGCTCCAACCTAATCTCCAAAGGTACCACCTCAAGAAACTGCCGTTCTCCAACGCCATGGTACGACCCTCGGCACAATTACAAAGACCAACCAACAAAAGCGAATTCCATCGACATCCCATACTCTGAAAACCCACGATCAGTCTATACAAACCGGACATAGAACTCGAATGAAAGAAAACAGAAAAAAATAAACCCCCATTCGATCTTACCCGATTTTAATAAAGTCCATTTGAAGGTGAACGAAGGAAGATTACAAAAGCAGAGAAACCAGCAACACCATACGAGCAGAGCAGGCCAGCGTACACCGAGCTGGCCTGATCTCCATCGAGGCAACGTCAGGGACGCGAGGGGATGATGAAGCGAAGGGGCGAGAAAACGGGGGTGGTATCGCGCAGCTGCAACCCCGGTGGTCGACCGGCTAACGGAAGGAAGGCGTCAGTGAACGGGGAGCAGCGAACGGGATTCGAGGCCGGTTTGTCTCTCCGGTCCGGGAGTAGTTCGCGTTCGAAGGTGTGCCGGTTATGCCGAGAGGCGCATAATTCGCGAGTCCTTCCTTTGCCGAAGAGTCCTGCCAGGAAGAGAGAGGATCGCGCGATATAAGGCGCTCGCCAGAGGCGTCTCGGCCCAGCGGGCCCAGAGGGCGTGCGGGAGGGCGGGAGGGGGAGAGGAGGGCAGGCGACGGGGAAGGATGTCGATGCGCCGCCGGTGGTCGGTTTCGGGGGTTGACTCGCGCCGCGGGGGCGATGAGCGCACTTCCCTCCGCCCTGAGACTGACCTGCCGTCGTTCTTGGCTCCTGCTGACCTGCCTCCTGATCGTCTTCCTGATTCCCACCTGCACCTGCGCCACCCTGCAGGACCGCCTCGACACCGAACTCCTGGGGGGAGGTGATGAAGTTCGCGGATCCAGCTACGACGAAGACGTCGACGTCTACGACGACGTCGACGACGACTACCTCGAGGAGAACATCACCGCGGGTGAGTCCGAGACTCCGCTCGCGTGGTCCTGCTTTGGATACCGATCGAGGTCCTGCTTGAGATCCTGCGAAACGGCGCAAGGACGTTCTCTGCGCGTATATAGAAACGTTCGGTATGGTTTCGAGAACACCGTGGAAAGTTGGATCGTTGGAGGATTCGAGAGGGAGACGAAGATCGGCGAGAACGAAGGCGAGAGAGGGTTTTGAGAATCGTGTTACGGATTGATCGGAGGCGGTCGAAAGAATCGGAGGAGACGACGTTGCATTTCTGTTTCGCGACGAACGATCGGCCGGAGTGGAACGTGAGAGCCGATAGGGATGTCCTTTCTCGTTGGACGATGTCGACGGGGATAACGAATTTTAGAAAGAGTTGATAAAACGGGAACGTTTCCATGGTGGGTGTTGTAGAGTGACCTAGTTAAAAAGGAGACTCCTTTTGGCTCGGTCATTGCAGACTGTTCAAACAGTCGACACCCTTTTCGATGCCAGAGATCTTCCAACTTCGAGGGGGGTAAAATTATGGACGAATATCGTACCGTTCAATCTACCGTACAAATTCTTCAAAATCTTTCTTCGAATTTCGTATCAGTCCAGCCGAATGTTTCAAAAGAACGTAAGAGGGAAAAAATAAATGTACTCGAAAGAGTGTAGATGACGCGAGAAGTTTGGTCAGTTTGGGCGAAGAAGCGAAAATGCGAATCGAGCCCTCGAGTTTTCGTTGCACTTCGATCCTACGACGTTGCAGAGCGTATAAATAGGTAATTTGCTCTTCAATCGATACGGGCTCTTTGTCGAAGGAACGTTATCTTATTTCGTGAAACAAGGACGATCGAACGAATTGTGTACCTTGAGATTCTTGCCTCGCCTTCCTCGCGCCTGCCCGATACGAGAATTCAAACACTCTGCCCCGGAACGTTCAGCCGCGCCGTAAACATTTGCCCTGTTATCGTCATCGTCATTCTGCACGTTTGCTCCACGGCCCAGACGGGAAAGAATTATCATCGCGAGTTATCATCGTCCGTTTATAATCCTTGAAGGTTTCGCCGAAGGAACTAACGAGCCTACGGTCCGTGCAGTAGCCATGACACTTTCACAAATGTGCAATGAGACTTTGAGAAATCGTTGTAATAAAAATTGCGCAAGATCCAATTAACTTTCATCCCCCAAAAGTGTCGTTTAACATTGAGCCGTTATACCGAAAATAGACTTCATCTCTCGAAACTTCTCCGCCCTTAAAACTGAATCGTAACATTTACCTCGGCAAAATCGATGCTTGAATTACGTAAAGAGAAAGCAGAGGAAATAAACTGTTCGTCTGGCAAGAAAACTCGTACGCGCGCATGCGCTGCTGCACCGCGAAAGAGAAACGCGTCGTTCTTGATTTTCGCGCCAACCATGCTGCCAGTATTGATTTTAATGGATGCTGCAAGCTCGCTCGTTCTCCGCATGTGGGAGTTTGCAAACCGCCTGCAGCAGTCTGACATTCGAAATGATCTTTTTCTCTCGGGTACGAGTGAAAGGAGGAAAAGAAACAAAGACAGAGAGAAACGGACAGACATGCAGAAAGTGAGAGAGGCAGAAAGAAAAAGAATAAAGATCTAAAAACGAACCGAGAAAGAACGGAGCCACCCCCGCTCTTTCTCTGCGTGGCGACGCTCATTCATACTTTCACTTTTAATCGTAGAAAAGAGTCGATAATAAATAAAACTTCCCGTGTTAAAGTATTTCAGATTCGAGGCACTCGAACGAGGTCAAAAGGCATAATTATACAGTCCTACATGCTCTATTATTTATGTGGCGCAGTAAATTTAGCCAACCCCTTCCCTCTTCCACCCCATTCATCCGCAGTTCGTAAGATCGATAGGGGAAACGTACAGAAACGTTCGAGTAATAGTAAAACCGAGTAACTCGAACGGGGGATGAACAGGGGGATGGGCAAGGAGATGAGCTCGTGGATGAGCAAGGGGATGGGCAGGAACAGAAAGATAACCGGGATACTCCGTGACGATTATAAATCTAATGAGGCACCAATTAGCAGGCGCAAACAACGGTACAGAAGTTTAGGGTCGCGTTCTGAACATCTGCCAAGGAAGTTAATCGTTGTGAGTTGGCTACCCTAATACGGGTCCAGTGGTACGAAAGACGATATAAACGCCATAATTAGCGGTGACTCGACACGATGAATAGCCTGGCACGATGCCCGTTTACTAGAATCTCCTGGCTAAACTCTCTCTCTCTCTCTCTCTCTTTGTAATTAACTTAATGCAACCGTTCACATTGATTCCACGACCAAACGAACCGCTAAATTGTTCTCTAGCCAAAATAACGTCCGTGGAATCACGGCTTATTGAATGCCGTTTAATGAAACACGATTGAAACAAAGACAAGCGAAAAAAAGGACGAGAGAAAGAAAACATCGATTAACAACAAGGACAGCCAGTCGTTGACAAAGAGAGCTACGCTTTCTTTCGGACCAAAGTGCTCGTCTCTCGTCGAGCCTTCGAAGACTTACGTCTCGCGTTCGACAAATGGACACGAGATACAAAAGCTCTCGTCGTTTCTGCTGCGACGGTGAAATTGTTGGAAACGCGCGGAGAGAAGAGGCACCGAGAACGTATAATAGGAGAGAGTAATATAATGGAGAAGCCGTGGCATTTGTAAAAGTTGCAAGCACGAAATCCACATGCACCTACGATCTCTCGTGTTATTCGCGGGACACTCGAGTCGGCTGCCAAGTCATCGAGTATGTACTCTCTTTTTCAGCGAAGGGGAAGTACCTGGGCTCGCCGTGCGATATCTCGTGCAATCCGGAACTCCAGCACGTGTTCTGCGACACAGTCACTGGTCTCTGCGAGTGCGAGAAATTATATCCCGTACGTCTTGGGCCTAACAAAGGATGTGCCAAACGTACGTAAAACGATTCGCGCGTGTAGGATCGTCCATCGTTCAAGTAGGTCGTTCCGATATCAGAAGTTCCATGGTAACGCGCGGAAAGGCGAAGCGAGGAAATAAACTAGCTTGCTGGCACAATTACGACGACCTTAATGAAGTCCGACGAGCATCGGAGGAGGACATTTTCTATTTTGCGCGTCGCCTTTCTGTCGGCGTGCCCAAAGAATTCTACATGTTTGCATCGTCTTTCCGACGTTATGAGACTTGATAATATCTTTCTTTTCTTCTTCTTTTTTTTGCAAATATACATAAACATATAGAATGAAGAAAGAATAATCGAGTCACGGTTTGAATATTAATATAAAACGGCACACTGAAATTTCTAGCCAAAAGACTCGGAGAACAATGCTTCTACCGCGCGACTTGCACTTTTGCGGATCAGCACTCGACCTGCACTCAGGTGCAGCACAATGCTGTTTGCGACTGCGAGGAGGGTTATCACAGGGTCGCCCTGTCCAGGCCTAGCAAGAAGGTCTTCTGCGCCGAAGGTACATCGTGCCAAATTGTTGTCGAGACGTTTGAAATACAAGTCTGAAATTCTATTCGGACAGCTAGTGTCTTGGCATTGATTTGCAACCGGGGAAAGTCACGTAGCTTTCCACCACGAATAACCGCAAATGTCACCGACACACGGGGAATAATCGGATGCGATTTCTTTGGCAGATCTGGTGCTGATAACTACGGATATTCCGACCCTATTGTGCATAGCATCCGGTATAGCGATATTCACAGCGATGATATGCTTCGTGCTCAAGTTATTCAGCCGTGCGAGATACTCGAGACCTCGGCATTATGCCAATGCCAATCATGCACCACCTATGCTATTCTCCAGCGACACGGGTGAGTGTTTACCGAAGTGTTAGAAAAAGGTTCTTTCTTTCGGGTGTCTCTTTAAATGTTAAGCTTGTTCAAAGGTTTTCGTAGCAAGGGTTGAAAATACGTAAACGTTGATATGTGTAATTCTGTACTTGCATGGAACTTCGTAAATGTGCTCCGTCTGATCGGTACAATATTCCTACGTATTCAATCGTGAAGCTCGTGTGCAATCGTGGTATCTATTTTCGTTTCACCTCGTTACCGGTGAAGGACCTTGTGTACTATCGGATATGTTCGAAAGAATTCTTAATAGGAGAGAGAATTTAACGAAGACAAAATATGGTCAAGAGATTCTTAAAGTTCCTACGGTCCGAAGTTAGATAGTACTTTTTTTTAAAAGGACACAAAGCAACCCTGAGGTTATGGTAGGTATGAAATTAACCCTTGCGGTTACAATACTCCACACGACGTCGAATACACGATACCAAACCTACAGGATTTCAAAGAAATCCTCGAACAACACGAAAATCTCAAACCCCCAGAAATCTCTCAATTAACGTAAAAAGAATACTCCGTCACTTGATCCAAGAAAACGCAAACAGACACACTCGTATCGCGCAGGACCGCAGCAGGACAGTGACTTTTCAGACTTCATAACTTCGCACCAACGAAAATCATCCTCTCGACTGTCTATTTGCAAAAATCACCCAACCCTGCAGGTATCCCACTGACGCTTCACGGCGGACGGCCGTCTTCTCGGTCGAGTCAAAGAAGCGGAAGCGGAGGACCCCTTACGTGCACGTTCAACAGAAGGCCCAGCAGCGGTGGTAGCAGAGGACCCCTAGTACCGGCCTCGAGAGCAGGTGCGGCACGCGCCGCAGCCATCTTGCTTATATCGTGTCACCTGCAGGCGACCAAAGGCGGGAACAAGCATCGACGTACCCTTAGCGACGTAGCTGAGGGATCGTCCGACGGCCTCGGTAGACGATCAACGATCTCTTTCTATGTTTTCGCTCTCTGTCTCTGTCTCTCTTACTTTATTTCTTTCTTTCCTTTTCGTCTGCTGTCTATCTGTCCTCTTCCACGTCGATCTTTACTTTACCTCTTGGCGTCTGTTCCTTTTCTTTACCTTTCTATCTCGTTGTTATCCACCGATATCAAATTTCGAACTTTTCGAGCTTTCCTTATAGCACAGGACATATCTGCGAAAGTAGATTCAGCTCCTTTTGTTCTCGTGTTCTTTTATCAATGCGTACAGTGAACTGGACGAGTGGAGGGGGAAGCCTCTAATAAGGATCATTTATCGAGCTCGCTGTACGATTTCGATCAAAGTTCTTTGTCCTGTTCCTTACATGTATCGGCAGCTACCTTCTCTCTGATTATTTCTCTCCTGGCGTCTATCCCGCGATTCGCCTCTCCTATGGGCGATAATGACGACGATAACAAACAAGAAGATGGCGATGTTGGTGCTTCGTGTCGTGTCGTGTCGCTCTGTTTGTGTCGTAGTCGTTGTTGTTTTCGTGTTAGAGGCCTACTTCCACTTTCCTCTGCTGGATTCCCTTGGTTTTCTTCCCTCGTTCGTTTTTCCCTTCTCGTAATTGACGAGAAACGACGAACGAATCTCACCGAAGAAACGAGGAATTTACGAGCTCCACTTTGACACCGATATTCCTTCCAATGATCTTTCTTTATTTGCGACAAAATTCAACGAATACGTCGCCACCCTCGTTCAACTTCCTCCCGTACAGAAACGATTTCGCCGTTGATGGCCGTACCGGTGCTCCATAATTGACGATAAATATTCGCGTCAATGCAAAAACAGACCACCCCATCGACTGTGTTTACACGCTCACTCGTAAAAAAATACCCACTCGCACACATTTAACGTGTGGCATACGAAATATGACACTGTACTGACATTATCACTGAAAGTAACGAATAACTAACGTAACAAAGCGCTGCACGAGTGTGTTACGAGATAGCAAGATGGCAGCGGCCGATTTCGTTGCTCGTTTAAACGAACGAAACGTTTTCTGGTAAGACGTAGAGAGACACGAAATCTTAACGCACTAGCTAGCTCGCTGCACACGCACGCATATTAACTCTCGAATCGCATGCTAAACAAGGGGCCGGATTCTCCGAGCGATGTAACGTGTTTTTTTCTAAAATTACATCAATTAACGCTACTGTTTTACATCGAGCAGCGATTCATCTGTTTTACCAATCTATTTTTTAATCTATTCGTATCTATGTCAGGATCGAATTAATTCCAAATTTCCGAAGAATTAATGACTCTAAATGAATTAATAATAGGGAGAATTCCAAGCATGAAACTCAAACTGGGAAACTGGCCTCTGAATCAGGAAAAATGAAAAGTCGGGATTTTTTTATTTTAAAGTATGCGGCTTAGCGTAGCTTGTGTATCTCATTGATGCGAGAAACCCGCTGAAACACGAGGACAACGGCAAGATTGACATTAGACCCATAGCAAGAAGGCGCATCACTCGAGGAACTTGGACTTTTATTGAGCTTTGAATGACAAGCTGCTTTTGTCTATATTACTGGAAATCGATTTCCCGTTCACGATTCTAAGCTCCGACAAAAGAAATCCGTGTACAAAAGATACGAAATAAAGGGAGAAAATGATCATCGTCGAGGAACGAGACATAACTGCGATCGTCTCGTTCGTTCTAATTTTCCAAAGGTACAATTATCACCGTAACAAAAGGCTTACACGGGCTTCTTTCTGTCGGTTTGATGACTCAAAGAAAGATTATACATGGCCGTAGTTACGCTTGGTAGTAATTAAAGAGAATAGAAGGATAAAGCTGAGCGTCCCGTGCAAAAACAAAAACATGCCTATCGCAAAATCACACGTTAATCCGCTTCGCGATTTAGTGTACACGCTAAACATGATACACGTACACAGAAACTTAACACCTTCCTCTGTCTAGCTGGCTTCTCTGTCGGCTTTTGTATGCGCTGTCGATCAATAAGGACTTACCGATGAGACCTCCGAAGTGAGGACGATATCTTTTTATAATTTGTACTAGCTGGCAAACTTGCAATTCTATCGCGTTAAACGCGCCTCCATTCGACGGATGATCCGTTTAGAGAAGTACCTATTCAGTGACGAGTATTCCTTTCGAATTATGCAAACGCGCATTTCGCCGATAAAATCGCAAAGTTACGCGGCAATAATTCTTTCGCGTACACTCGACGTTGCTTCTTTTAACATTCTCCTCTTATTGTTTCCTCTCCCTTTCTTTTGCGTCTCTTCTCTTCTTCTTTTTGTTTTGTTGTTGTTGTAAATGCTGTGCACAGCGTCGATGACAACGAACACGAAACAACACCTCGCACACTCGATTCCATCTGCGATTTAAATGACCACTTTACAGACCGCTTCTATCCTCAGACTTTTTCCTCGATAATACGTACAATATGTACTCGAATAATTTTTCGTCGCTTGACTTTTTCTCCTCTCCCGTCCCTTTTGATTCGTGATAAAAGAAAATTGAGGATCTGTGTCCGTGAGAACAGTCGGCTTATTGTCAGAATATTATTTCGAAGCGCTAATATCATCGAGCTTGGAATTCTCATTGACGGAGAACCGAACGAGGGTCTTTCTTTTAATTGATGCAACGGTGCACAGTAAGATTGTTTGCCTATAAAGTCGATTTAATCGGTTTAGCTGAATTATCATGTACGATCGCTCTCAAAAGTGCCGCAACCGAGAGTCACGCTGACATTAGTAATGCAGACGCATTAGATTGCGTGCGTAGACGGTGTCGGGTTAGGTGGGGGTGGCAAAGGGTGGTTTCTGCGTGAAAAAGTAAGTCGGGAAAGTAGAGTAATTGTTTTCCCTCGGGACTTTGTTTTTGAAAAAATTTAATTCCATATTTACCTACTGCGCGCTCGGTCAAATATCGGGTCAGTGGATTACTCTGAGTAGATTAGCAAGTAGATTAAGAATAGTCAGTAAATTATTCTTTACTCTGAAGTATTTGCAGCAAAAATTATTTCAAAACTAATTCTTTTCACTCTTAAAGACTTTAAAGTAAATATTGCTAAGAGAAAGAACCATCACTGTTAAAAGTTGCCCACCCTTCTAGCTCTATTTCTTGCATTATCTCCAAGGAGCAAAAGCTTCTCAGAAAAATCAATTTTTAAGCCATGAAAATATCAAATCCAAAAAATAATTCGTATTCTCCACCTTCGACTTACTATTTCGCACAAAATCATCCCCCGCGAGATTCGACCACCTGTTAAACGTCACCCTCTACGCACATCGTCGATTTCACTATCAGTTGACACTTGACTCGATAGTTTAGCAACTCTTAGCGACGTAGAGTTAGCAAGAGACCAACGTTCTCCGATAATCGTCTAATATTTGTCTTTTTTTCCGTAGGTTCCCGTCGTCCTAGCTTAACTTCGGTTCACAGTTCGACCTCCTCGGCTCGCAGTTACAGCGCCCGCAGACTCGAGAAGGAAAGAAACGAGAAAGAGCAACGTCAAGCTCTTCAAGAGCTCAGGTTGGCAAAGCAAAGGGAGCAGCAACAACAACAGCAACAACAAGTCGCACCGACGCCTAGCCCGAGGACGCCACATTCTACTGACGAGCTACTGCCCTCGGTGGAAGAGGGCAAGGAAGTTTTTTATAACGAGGTACCACGAAAATTGTTGGAGATATAGTTCTAGATCGAAGATATCGGACGTTGCAGCATTTCTGCGCTATGCTGCATAATTTGCGGGGAATCGATCGTTGCGGACGGTGCTGTTAATGCCGCTAGATGTAGAGCTTTGCTGTGAACTCAATTTTCTGCATGTACGATGATACTTGAGGATTTTACTTTATTAGGAACGATGGAAGTGTGATCTGGTGTTGAATACAAATTTGAAGGGGGTTACAGGAAGATTTTATCCCTGATAACTTTGGTTCTTTGTAGACTAAGTTTCAAAGAATTATCCAAATCCGTCGTGTATTAACAGTGCACCTACCAAGCCGGACAAAATGATCGGTTCTAAATTTTTTCTAAAAATTCCCTACATTGATAGGGGAATTTGGCAGTAAATATTACACTTCTATCTTAATGAAACCTAAATACTTAATTCATCATATTTTCCACACCTTGATTTCTCTTTTTCCAAAGTGCTTATTTGGTACATGTAAATATAATAGATATAAATACAATTCGTTCAAACCCTGTAAATCTACCGTAACTCGAATAACAATGTTCTTTATGCCAGCAGGTACCGACGACGTCCGACAACTCGGAAACGATCCCTATGATGACAACGGCCATAACGACCCCCATGAACTCAACACGAGTCGGCGAAATTCCTCCCATTACCACCCCAACAACGTCCATTTTCGATACGAACATCGCACCCCGCGCTACCGGTGACATTTTCCAAGTATAATCTGCTGAACAGAATGGAAAAGACAACAAACTCGGACAAGCCTATCCATCAGAACTTCGGAATGTTCACCAACGGAATACCTCGATTCATCGAAACACCGGAGAAATTATCGATACCGAACGATATCCCTCCCTTTCGCCTAATAAACAAAATAACGAGCCTAAAGAATCGAACACCAGAGAGAACTTGAGGATCGATGAGAAATGAAGAAAAAAATCACTGGAAGAAAGGCCCAAATGCGCGAAACTGTACGAAAATTATAACCAGTTCTCCGTTCATCGGAAAACGCTTGGTACCAGTATCGGCAGACCGGAAGTGGAGGAACGTAGGGTCGCAGAGACCACGAGAATTGAAAGACACGCATGGAATTCAGTACATAAAAGGGCCTAGTATAGTTACGTATTGACAAAGATATATTTTTCAATATTTAGGTACAGCAGGGAGGCATTTTGAAGAGGCTCCGGAAGATTAGAGAAAAGGAAGAAGGACATCGAGAATCGAGGAAACAATCGACGAGGCAGGAGTCCGTGTGTAAAAATACGATGATCGTGGGTTATAAACTTTTATCGTAGGTACCTGACGTAGGTACGGGTGCACAAAGTTTGTACCTGATTACAAGGGATGGTACGTGCCGTGGAGTTTAATACGAGATGATTTTAAAGAGGTGAATAGATGAAAAGGAGAATGGAGTAAACGAAAGCTAAGCGATTCGATCTGTCGTGCATCGAACTGAGGATTGTCTCGAGTCTTTGTAAATTTCATTGAAGTATCGTACGTTCAACTGTCACAGGAATTGTATAAAATTCACCCGATCAAAATCGAGTTCCGTATGCGTTCTGTAAAACCAAAAAGAAGAAAAATGTTCTTTCACTGCGATTATGTATCTACATATCAGGAAAATATCGTAAAACCGTATTGCGTTCTTATAACGGCTATTTTAAGATTTAATAGTTACTTTGAAGACACAATTCACCGGGGACCCGTGAATAAATTAGGTAAAATTCTTTCGACAAATTCGATCGGTATTGATATTCTAAATTCTAGTTGCGTTTAAATTGATTGAAATTACCACATATCAACCGTTTTAACGAAACGTTCGTAGAGAAGATCAAGATCGTAGAACGTGAGTGAATTAAAACAGTAAAAAGGACTCGACAGGACATTTCGAATGGGCGCCGAAATGTCATGGGTTTGCGAATCTCAATGATTTCAAGGTCGCGCAGTTCTCCGTTTCCACGAAAGCGGATCGCGTTGAAGTACGATAAAATGTTATTCGCCGGAAATTTCGCGAAATATTCGGACGAACTGAAGAGTCTACAGGTATGATAATAATATAAAAAAAACTAAAAAAAAAACGATAACGATCCGTCTCGGAGAATGTAGACGATCGTAATTGTTTCGTTTTCGCGGATAGAATTTGCTCCAACGGAGAAGCAATTGGCAGGGCATTCTCGAGTGGGTCGAGGCTAAACATACCTCTAATCTTAGATAAAATATAAAATGAAACAAAACGATGAACCATCGGTACACTTCGGTGCCGTGACGACGACACGATGTTTCACGGGACACCGTGAGAATCGTGTTAAGCTCCGCAAATGTGCTAATGTGATTATATTGCGTTATTGCGTCTCGTTAATGCGATGAAAAACGGAAATGTCATTTTTATATTATTTTTTCTGATCTTCTAGCTGGGTTTTAGCATTTTTTATTCATTTCTATGGACTTTAATAATGTCGCTTTTTGTTCATTTTAAGGTGTTTCTAACAGCGGGAGATTTTCGTCCCTTTAGGAATTAATTAACGCGATATTTCATCGATTAAACACGTGACAAGACTTTTTCTTAGGCTTTTATATAAATCTCAGTATCTGCAACTTTAAGTAAAGTGGAAATTCGTTGTGAATTTTGCCTTTTTTTTAACATGAGAATTGAAAATATAGAAGAAAATGTTCTCGAGGGTTAATTCGCTCAAGGATAATTGGCAAGGACGACGGTATTAATATCGTTCCTTCAGCCTTCCTCGACGGTGATCTAACGGTTATGAATTATTTCGCGGAAATCAAGTGACATATTCGTCCGAGAGATCGTCGGGGATTGCGTCATTAAATATTTCTCAGTCAGTCAAGGTAAACCCCGAAATGCAGAAACCTCGAGCTTTTACGACATCTTGTCACGCATGGTCGTAAAAGAAGCGAAAGAAACAAAGAAGAATAAAGAAATATACTAAAATTCCATTAGCACCTTCGAGAGAAATCGACCGAGATACGTTAGAAATTTGAATTGTTTATCAACCGTACAACTAAACGTATTATTTTCCTTTAATTCATTTAATTTGCATTTAATAAAAAAAGACAAACAAGGGGATAGATGTCGTCTCGCGTTAAGAAATTCGGGCCGAATCTCACTCGATTCGGTAACGTTATAAAGAAAAACCAAAAAAAGCGTAGTGATAACGAAGAAAATCGTTCAAAACAGATTATTATAATGGGGGCGCGATCATGCACGAGGGGGCTGTGTCGAAGTTTTATGGGGTGCTAGAGGAGAACGGCTTGGTGGTGGTCGATGAGACAAGAAAAAAAAAAAATGAGAATTCTTATTTAGCGAAAAACGCGTATGGATATCTCGTGTTCGAATAATTCACGCTGCCTTTCCCGAATGAACAAATATATAAATGGATGAAAAAAATGAATAAAAAAAATATATATATATGTATAAAAATAGGAGCGTAAGAACGATGAAATGTTCGAAGAGCGTTCTTACGGCCTCGTGCGAATTCTACATAATATACGTATGCAATTTTCAGGCAAAACTCATCTATTACACATGGAGATAGAGGATAAAAAAAAAGAAAAACACGAAAAACACTCCACATTATAAAACGCGCGCGCATGTTTTTTCGCGACGATTGCACCTAATTATCGAATCGATCGTGATCGGACGATTTATTGCTATTAAAGAGAGAACTATAAGTATAAAGAAACCAGAAAAAAAAATACAATTATATCACAGCCCACATAATATATTCCCGAAATTACTCGACTCGTCTCGCCGCCTGATTTATATTTAATGAAAGCAAGAAAAAAAAAACAGAAAAGTCGATGTTCAGCGTTATCGTTTTACCCCATTTTAAATGTTTACTGTATAATACAATTGTAATATAGTCGTTGGACAAATAAAGCTCGTTTTTCGATATATAAACAGGAGGGAAAGAAAGAAAGGCAGATCCATCGTGAAACAACCCCTTGTCTCCTCTTCACGCACCCTCTTCATTCCTTCCAACCTGATTTTTTAATCTTCACGAAATCCACCACCAATCATGGCGCTATCGTTACACGCGATCCTAAATTTCCTAAATTTTAGATGAACCCTTGTGTAGCCTCCGCATTATCATTTTATCTAAGCCACCTAACAAAAATTGAAATCCAACCCTCCGGGTAGATGGTTCTTCGCCATTCTTGCGAAGACTTCCATCTGAAGTAGTTTTTCACAACCTTTCAAATACTCTTCAGTCTTCAACAATCTGCCTATCTCTCCAAGAAGAATCTTCAAACTGTCATCCTCTTGATTAACAATGGAGGAAGAAATAACCGTTCAAGTGGAAGGAGACCCGAAAAAAGCGGAGCGTACTTTACGTCCAATAATGTACGTCTCGTGGTTGCTCGGTGTTGGAATCGCAAGGCCGAAAAAATGTCCAAAAGCCATAACGATCATTTTACGTGTGATCCACTTCGGTTTTTGCACGGTGATCGTCGCTTACAGCGTCATGGACTTCCCAAACTTCCGGAAAGCCTTCAGCAGCAAGATCTTCGAGATCATGTACTGCATGAACAACGCAGTGTGCTATCTTTCGTCCTATTATTATATTTGCCATGTGATAGTGCATTACGAAAAGTGGCCGGAATTAATGAAGCAGATTGATGCTCTGGATCGAAAGATCGGGAAGGAGATACCGATAAACGATCGTTGCGTGAAGATACGCGAGATCTTTGCGATCTTGACGGTCTGCATCCTCGGGCCGATCGCTTTGATTATTCACGTTCTTTATTATTACTTCACGAATCCTAGTGAGATCTATGCGTCGGATTTGTTTCTTTATTATACCATAGCGCAAACTTTGGCGAATAGTTTGATGTTCAATACGATCGTCTACCTTATCTGCCATAGATTCAGGCTTATCAATCGACTGATCGAGCAGCTGAACGACAGTTCGGGTACATCTTGGATTGCTTTGAAGATCCGGAAAATTCGGGAGTTGCATAACGGCATGTAAAATAATTTTTGCGTATTTTTTTAGTGATCTTGATGTCCTTCTGGGTCTGGGGAATTTTATTTCTGTAATATCTTAATGATTCTACATTCTTATAGGATTTATGAATTGAAGTTATGATTTTCCTGATCTTTTTTCATGTATGAAAATGAGTCCTTTTTACTTCTTTTAGACACTTGTTGCTTGGTTGCGACGATGAACGAGATATACGGCATCGATTTCTTGCTCTGCTCGTCAAACTCGTTTATAATGGTCGTTGCAAAGTTGTTCAGAATCTACATGAGCGCCGCGGAACACAAAAACGAATTTATATTATTGAATAACATCATCTGGATAATTTATGGATGTCAGTTCATAGTGATGTGTTGGGTTTGCACCCTGGCGTTGCGGGAGATCAGGAAAATTGGAATATTGTTGTACAGTTTCATACTGAACGTCAAAGAGTCGACGAAATTTAGTAAAATGAATTCCTTCAGGAGCGTTCATGGCAGAGAATCCGAAGAGCCGGAAATGGAACATGGCTATGAGTATCTTCGGAATGGCAATACTTTAAACTTAAATTATTACGGAATGGAGAACCTTCTGCGGAGAAATTTCGAACGTGATTGCGTTAGAAACGAAACGAACGATTTTTCATCGCAATTACTGCAACATCATGTTGTCTTCAGCGCTTGCGACTTCTTTGAAGTGGATAATTCCTTGCTGACGAGAGTAAGTACACATTTAAGAAGACTACTTTAAATTTATCCACTTAACGAGCATGTTATTTCCAGTTTGTCAGTGTTATCACAACATATTTGATAATCCTCGTACAGTTCTACAGACCGCAAGATTTAAATATTTAAATGCCTCGACAAATGGCATTCCGTCACTCAACGACATAATTCTAGCAGTTATTGCTATTTAACAGATAGGGCCGTTTTTAATAAACGTAACCAATTTATTGTAACAACTTAGACGTTTTTACATAATGTTTCGTCATTTCTCCAACTGTCATCGTGAAGTGATTATGTAAAGTATATGTGAGAGTGTGACTGTACAGAGAACGTAAAGACTAAATAAATAGTTTGATGAACTTTAACGTGGATCGTGTAATGACTGTAATATCAAGTGTAATATAAACTGTCAAGGATGACGGATAGTTTAATCGACTTCCTCGATGGTTGGTCCACCTCCACCAGGTGCGCTTCCACCTCCTGGTGCACCACCAGGCATTCCGCCAGGCATTCCACCAGGCATTCCACCTCCGCTCTGGTAAATTTTCGCGACAATTGGATTACAGAGAGACTCCAATTCCTTCTGTTTATCGGCGAACTCGTCCTTATCTGCCAGCTGATTCGCGTCCAACCAAGAGATAACTTCGTTGCACTTGGCGATAACTTTCTGTTTGTCAGACTCGTCGATTTTATCTTTCAGTTTCTCATCTTCCATCGTGCTCTTCATGTTGAAGCAGTAAGATTCCAAAGCATTCTTAGCAGTTATCCTCTCGCGTTGTTGCTCATCCTCGGACCGATACTTTTCCGCGTCGTTGACCATTCTTTCGATATCTTCTTTCGACAGACGACCCTTGTCGTTGGTGATCGTGATCTTGTTCTCTTTCCCGGTCGACTTCTCAATCGCCGAAACGTTCAGTATACCTGAAAAATATTAAAGTTTGTTATTAGTAACGAGGTAATGGTTAATCTACCGCATTAATTGGTATTATAGAGCGTATATTTAAATACACACCATTAGCATCGATATCGAAGGTAACCTCGATCTGCGGCACGCCCCTTGGTGCAGGTGGAATGCCGGTCAGCTCGAATTTTCCCAGGATATTGTTATCTCTAGTCATAGCTCTCTCTCCTTCGTAGACTTGAATCAAGACACCCGGTTGATTATCAGAGTACGTGGTGAACGTTTGCGTCTGCTTGGTAGGTATCGTGGTATTCCTTTTGATCAATGTTGTCATCACTCCACCGGCAGTCTCGATACCCAGAGACAAAGGCGTGACGTCCAGGAGCAACAGATCTTGAACCTCCTCGGACTTGTCTCCATGTAAAATAGCTGCCTGGACAGCTGCACCATAAGCAACAGCTTCATCCGGATTGATAGATTTGTTCAGTTCCTTGCCGTTGAAGAAGTCTTGCAGTAACTTCTGGATTTTTGGTATCCTGGTGGATCCACCGACCAACACGATGCTGTGAACTTGCCCCTTGTCCATTTTCGCATCTCTGAGAGCCTTCTCAACAGGTTCGAGGGTACTTCTGAACAAATCCGCGCAGAGCTCCTCGAACCTGGCTCTCGTGACGGACGTGTAGAAGTCGATACCCTCGTACAACGAGTCAATCTCGATGCTCGCTTGCGTCGACGAGCTGAGAGTTCTCTTTGCTCTCTCGCAGGCCGTTCTTAAACGTCTGAGAGCTCGTTTGTTAGAGCTCATGTCCTTCTTGTACTTCCTCTTGAACTCTTGAACGAAGTGATTCACCATACGATTATCGAAGTCTTCTCCACCGAGATGAGTATCTCCCGCGGTGGATTTTACTTCGAAAATACCATCCTCGATCGTTAATATCGACACGTCGAAGGTTCCGCCGCCCAGGTCGAAGATCAGAACGTTCTTCTCGCCGGCAGTTTTCTTATCCAAGCCGTAAGCAATCGCGGCAGCGGTGGGTTCGTTTATTATTCGGAGAACATTAAGACCAGCTATCGCTCCTGCATCCTTCGTTGCTTGTCTCTGGGAATCGTTGAAATACGCTGGTACGGTGATAACGGCGTTTGTAACTGTCTTTCCTAAATACGCTTCCGCTGTTTCCTTCATTTTCGTGAGAACCATCGATGAAACCTCCTCGGGGAAGAAGCTTTTCATCTCGCCTTTATAGGAGACCGTGATCTTTGGCTTTCCAGCATCGTTCACCACCGTGAATGGCCAGTGTTTCATGTCACTCTGGACCGTGGCATCATCGAAACGACGACCGATCAATCTCTTCGCATCTGCGAAATTTTAAGTCCATCGTAAAGTATGTTTCATTGTACCAAAACATAATTTGAAATTCCATGAGTGTTAGTGAATGGTTATGGGATATGGAACTGGCAATTGCGTGCTCATTTATAGACTTCTTTCGTCCGTTTCTTTTATGTTTCTTGAGAATTATGAGAACCAATCTATTTTGTCTTCTGTCAGTAATTTTGAAAAACTCGCGATAGTAACGCATTCTTTCGGCAGAAAGCATTTTGCTTCGATAATAAAGGATTTTTATGGTAATATATATATAAGAGCTCCATGAATTTCGGCAGAAGGAATATTATTGCGATGCTCGTATGACGCAATCGAATGACAGTAGACGTGTGGTGATATCGAGGACGCATTAACGCATCAGTGAAGGTAAACAAATACTATCGTCACAAGCGAGAACTAATAATAAACTTAACTGCTCGTGGAATTATAAGCCTGCTAATTTTGGGGCCCAAAGTATAATTTAATACTTCATAAAAAAAATTGAAGTACCTAAATAATAATAAAACAAAGTAACAAAATATATCTCATGATCCATATTAAATTTTCTTATTATCCATGGCAAATTAAAAAATATATTGAAGTCCCTTAGACTTCATAAACAAAATTTGAGCAGATAAATACATATTCAATTCTCTTGTCATATATGAAATTAAATTAGAGTAAAAGATTGCATCAGCTATTTTTAAAAATAAACTTGCATGAAAACAATGACCCTTAAAAATATCACAATTTCGTGAAAAAAGGCCGTAAAAAATAGATAAAGAATTGTTTGTGTCTTCTGGAATTTGTTTTTTGCTTTCTAAACAGTCAAATTGTAATTTTCCCCAGTTAAATAGCTATTCTCTTTTCTCCACTGTTATCTCGCTCTCGCCGCGACGAAAGAACAGAGGCAGGTCGAGTCGGGATTGAATGCTCTATAGTGATTAATACTTGTTGCGTAAGGTCAGTTACAATGTATAACAGCAATCTCGAATCATAAAACCGCGCGAAATGAATACACGAAAGGTAAACAACGATTATTGATCTAACAAATCATAGCAAACGATATAATCGCAGCTGGAGTATATATTTAGATGTAGAAGCACTCGATAATACACGTAGTATAATAAATGTTAATTAACAGTAATCTAAGTTGATTCCGTCAACTTAACACTTCGTAGAACACGGTACGTTAATTACAAGTTTCTAGATGCAACGCGAAATAGTGATATAAGCGTTATATAAGATGCTGGGTGAATTAATAATTCCTTTTTTCATTTCTTGCATCAATTGCTATGGTTATTTCGCTGAATGGCTACCTTTATGTTCTAGAACAATCCTCAGAAATGATTTTATGTACTACGTACGGTGTTCGCCGAATGTCAAGTTAAGGTCAACGTTCAAACTCGAATAAAAATTTAAGTTGAAATTATTTCTTCTATCTGTGCTTTAAGAAGTAAACTATATTTCATATAGGATATTTTATTCACCGAGTAAAATTATAACAAAAGATGTATCGTCAAGTAGCCGTTTCTGTGAAGTATCATATAACAGATTTTCGCAACAACGAAACCAGACTACTGCGTTATACGAGGGTGAGGTGCGCGCGCAGTGGTTCTCAATGAACGACTATCGAATTTAGTTCAATTCTCAAAAAATCCTGTGTCTAATGCAAGAAATAAAACACGTAAATTAAAACCAGTTATCAAATTAAAACACTGATAATCAATTAAATAAAATAACGCCTTATGCATATAGCCATTTAATCATTTTCATGTAAACACTTCGAGATCATTATCATAAAGAGTTCAATGAGAACAACTGGTACGCGGTTGTAAAACGTAAAGAGGGAGCGATTAACGAACTAAAAGACAGTGAAATGATGTTGGAAATGAAAATTATGACAGATTTGTACGCTTGCTCACCGAAAATGGTGTTATTGGGGTTCATGGCGACCTGATTTTTGGCAGCATCGCCGATAAGTCTTTCGGTGTCTGTAAATGCAACGTAACTCGGCGTCGTTCGATTTCCTTGATCGTTGGCGATGATCTCAACTTTTCCATGTTGAAAGACACCCACGCAAGAATACGTGGTGCCTAAATCTATCCCAATTGCAGGAGCCTTGGCCATGATTTATTGTTCTACAATAACAATGAATTACGATCCAATAAAAATCGTCGTTGCGTATTTTCAAAACGCTTTCGTTTTTTCGTAAATATTCCTCGAACCGTTCTCGCACAATGCTCGACGTCTCGACGGTTTAACGCGCCCAAAATAACAACGCAATAAATGTTAGACCCGTTGCAATAAACCGTACCGACTCGTTTCTCGAGAAATATAGCAGAAAACCGGCCGTACAACTGTAAATTTAAAAATGATGCAATTTCTACGGCAAACTCGGATGTAATTTGGAAGTTTTAATTACTGCGACGTACTAACTGCTCCACAGTACTGAATACAAATCGCAATTCACGTCGACGGATTAAACGTTCGTTAAATGTCAGAATGAAAAGTTCAAACACAGTGATACTTAGAAATAATTAGATTCGTAGCACTTCGATCGAAACGACACTTATCCGTTGGACGTAAAGAAAAAGTTGCCGGTTAAGTAGCTTGTAACAGTTTACCCGACACGTTAAAATGTCAAACATCGAAATTCACTGAACAAACTTCACCAACGCTCACCTTTTGTCTCGTATTCTTTTCGTGTAGCTTCGTTAAAACGTAGCTTCGTCGTCAGAATGCAATTGCAATCCTCACTTCTCGCTTGCGAAAAATCGTCTGGGCGCATTGCCCGCCGCGCTCCTTTTAATACACAAAATCGCGCGGTTCGAGAAGTTTCTGCGGATGACCAATCGCGGCAACTTCTCGAACCAACGGCGTGCTCTGATTGGCCGGTCTCTTCAGAGACGCAAACGAGACAGAGATAAATATATCGAATTGTGCGCAATAACGTAGAGGAAAGAAAAAGAGATTCCGTATTGCACGAGAAGGACAGAAAAAAGACGAGAAAGTCCTGGAACGCAATGCATTTTAGGATCTCGTCTATAATTAGCGCGATGCGAATCTTTTCTCGTTTATTCTAGATTAAATCGTTGAAATTATTTTCACCGATAGCAACGGACCCATTGGCGCTAGAAATGTATCTATTTGAATTCTAACGGTTCTTTCGCAAATTTATCGAGAATTGAAATTTATGTAAAGCATTTTCGATATATTTATAATAAAATAATAATCGGACCTATGTCGCATTAATGACGCAACATTGCGTAAGGGTTTAAATTTCATCCGTAGGATTGTTCGAGAATAATATCGAAGATGCACGATTTTCAAAACAAGGGATTTAAAAAAATGTTAGAAATAAACATTTTTTCTGTCAACTGATATGTCGAATGTAAATATATACGGTACACGATTTCGATTTACACGATATTTTAATCCTTTGAAACAAATTGAAGTCTGACAGGCTTGCAATTTCATTTTTTATGTATTTATTGTATTTCATTTTTTTACTTAATTTCACGAATGTTTTTATATCTCAGTGCATTTAAATTAAAGCACTTTTGAATATTTAAGCAAGAGCGTTAATAATTTCATTGCATTATTCATTGCTACAATGTAATTCGAATGTTTGATTCGTGCTATAGAATTGAATTCTAATTTAAGAAGATATGCGTTCAAGTAGGTTGGCCGATATAAACGTTGTAGTTTAATATTACATCACGCTAGATTTACTGTTACTAAATATGTCAGTATGCTCGAATACGCGCGTAGATACGAAAGTTGAAAAGTTTTTTATGTAAAAATAACTTTGGCTAGCTCCTGTAATGCTATTAATTTGAATGACGATGAAAATGTCTGGCGTCTGACGAAAATCGATTCTGGCTAAAGATGGCGTGAACGCTACTCTTCGTGAATTACCAGTGATTCGATCACGTTCGTTCACAATCACGGTGATTATTCACAGTGATTCGTGATTTTTCGTGATCGCTCCTGATTGGTGGAAAGCAAATCTATTCTCTATACTCGTCACATAACCTATACATTTTAAATGACTACTCATCACCAGGGAATCCAATCTTCAAAACATTTCATGTGGGCGGCTAATATATATACAATGTATGCATGATTCGAGAGAGAAAATCACGATTTTACGTGAAGTCATAAATTATTGATTTATACCATAGACATAAAAATATACCAAAGCCTACATGGAATAGCGAGAATAAAGGTTCGTGAAATGTTTCATTTTAATACTTATAGGAGGCGGTAGTGTCACTGACTTTAGTGCCTGTAGGAGACAGTAGAAGGCGGTGGTATCACCGAATTCAGTGCCTTTTATACCAAATTTGAAATATGGCGCGCTGAACTTTCGGTTTTTGCTCGAATACAGCTACTTGTCTCGGAAAAAAGAGGGAAGTTGTTAGAACCACCTTTATAGGAATACAAATTATGGATGTAATATACCGATCGCGATTCCATCAATGTATTAAAAAAATTGAAAACTGAAAGAATAAGCAAAATATTGTTCGTACTTTGATAGATTTCAAAGTAACGCTGACTACGGTCACGAGCGTGACGGACCTTGGTGCCGGCATCGTACGAAAATAAATTTGACGACGTAATGAATGAAACGATCGGAAAATTCTGTTTTCTGAATTTTGAAAGTTTGTAAAATAATTTTAAGATCGAGAATAGTCGAAAGGCATTTAGAAAACTTCTAGAATTTTAGGGATTCGCAGTCAATTAGCCCGTTATTGCTTTCAATGCGAGAAAAAAAAGTTAAATAAAAGTTTTCGTGTCATTGCGAGCAATAACGACCCGGGTCCCACCACGTGGAGGTTTCTGCGACTGGGGACCCAAAAAAAGCCATCCATCCACCATCACATTGTCTTTCGTGTGAAACATTTCTCCGTCAATTTTTTACGTTTCGTACGTTCAAACGACAGGAGGATGTGACAACCGAAAGTTCTTGTTCTACTTTACTTTCATTATCCATCACGCATCGGAAGAGACAGACTTCCGACCGTGATGCGTCGGGAACCCGACACTTAAGGACTAACGCAAAATTCATTCCACACATTCATCCAATACATTTTGAAACTTAATTCTAGACTTAAAAGTTAGATAACAACAAACTTGACTTTTAACCCATTATGATCTGACCCTCCTCTTCCTTTCCTTCCTGTATTTCAGACTGACCACGTACATGGGAGCAGTTATTGCACACAGCGATTTTCAGAAAACCAATGTGTATGTGCAAATACTCTTCCCATAAAATCATGGGTCTAATCGCCTGAAATACTATTTGCGATCGTGGGTATTTGAATACATTTTTCATTCTTCAGCTAGCACTTGAAAATCACTTTCACCCAGTACGATCTGATCCTTCCCACCCCTTCCCTCCTGTATTTCAGTTTGACCGTCGATATGGGAGCAGTTGTTGCACACAGTGATTTGCAGAAAACCAAAGTGTATGTGCAAATACTCTTCCCATAAAATCTTCGGTCTAATCGCCTGAAATACTATTTGCGATCGTGGGTACTTGAATATATTTTTCATTCTTCAGCTAGCACTTGAAAATCTTCCGTGATCAATTTATTATATTTTCCCGTATACCACCCCAGTTTTGAAGAATATATGTTCCCATTCGGAAGGCATTCCGAAGAGCAAAAATTATGATCGTTTCCCACTTAAGAGAAGGCATGAGCCCGATGATAGCTTGCCTAATTAAAGATAGAGATTTCTTTGAGGAATACTGCCTGTCTCGTCATACGTAAAACGAATCAAAGAAAACATCCGATGAATATCAGAGAAGGAAATCAAATAAGAATTATCAGATGAATTAGACTTCGAGGACAAGACAAACGATACGTTCATCCAAAAACCGAACATACCGGAACCATTAACAAAGAAACCATTAAAAAATGGTAGCCAGACAAACGCAACAAAATCTCAGAAACAACATTTGGAATCCTGACACATGATTTGCAACACAAGATGCCAGAGACAAATATCCATCGATCAGCCTTCGAGTTGGATTCATGCAGGTCCTGTAAAAAAAATGCATTTGTTAGTAAAATTTCATTATGTCGTGGGTTCCTCCAGGGCCTTTAAACGTTTGGCCTTCTTAATCTCAACGTATATGCTTCATTTCATTCACAGTATCCATGATTGTATTTTATTTTTAATAAAACAGCGACATCAATTTCCATGGCTATTGGCCGTCGTAAAAATGTTTTTTTATCGAAATCTCAAATATCTGTAAATGCATTTCTTCGATCTGCAACAGAATCTCATTAATTTTGCCGATAAAAGGAAAAGAATAGGAGTTACATGCATAGTCAAAATTTAACAAGTGGCTTTAACCGTTAGGTTCCAACAATTTAACGAAACGCGAAATAAAAATCAATTAAAGAAAAAATTGTAGAAATTGTACTATATTTAAGAAAATTAATAACACTGAGGGCGACAACCAACAGGATATAATTCTAATGTCCAATATATGTAAAAAAAAGTAATAATCAAGAAAAATCCCTACTATTACTCTGAAATTTATTCTTTGAAAAACTATTCAAATATTCCGAAGTGAATGTATAATAATATTAAAAATTGTTTTCAGTCGATATTAAAATTCATCTGAAACGATCTAATCATGTATTCTGCTACATTGCATCGACTCAAAAACGCTTGACTTTTATGAAATGACAGTCGGTATATTAAAAAGCAAGGGGCTGGGGCGGGAGCATAAAAAAATCGTTTAGTAAAAAATAACCGGAGAAGCATCACCGAGCTCTTTCGTCTGCTATTCAATCGCAATTCTACTTTGACGAATTCGCGAGAAAAATCCCGAGCAGCCACTGTGGGCGCTATTATGTCACGCAACTCTAATTAATCGAATTCGCGATCAAATCGCGGGGATCAATTGTCGCAACACTAATTCGCGGATGAAGAGAGCAGGCACTGAAGCCGCTCACAGATGAGTCGTCGTTCTGCGACTCCTGGATACCAAATCCGGTACCACATCCGGTACCAGTGCCTCGTATGCTGCTGTGTTATTCGCAACTCTAATTTACCGAGTACCGAGCAAAGAGAAACCCGTTTGTAAGTTTTTATCGCAACGCTAATATCACGAAAAGTAAAGAGAGATGAATCCTGAAAAGCCCTGACTTTGGCAAATTCCCGCGCACCACTTTGAGGTGCTCTTTCCTTCGCAAAGTTACTTTACAGAGTCCTGATACGAGCAAAACCCGTGCACCTGTTTATGGTGCTTCTTCTAATGTCGCAACGCTACTTTTACGAGTCGTTGTTGTAACAAACTCCCGCGCATCCATCTGGGATGCGATTAATTTCGCAACTCTACATTTTACAAACCTAATGCGCGACAAACCCGTGCACCCATTTCCGGTGCTACTTCTTTTTTCGCAACGCTACTTTACATTCAAATTGAGCCAAAATTACTTTAGCAAGTCTAATAAAAAAATTCAACGCGCTCATTCCTGTTCGCAACGCTAATTTCGCGGAGCTAAGACGAGCAAAATCGCGATTGCAGCAGCGACTCCCTCGTTGGGCGGGGAAAAATCGACCCACCAAAAAACTATCTACTAACTACTAACTACTGACTACTACTACATGCACTAAGCGAGCACAGTGACAAAATGTTTAAAAAAAATGGTAATGGCGCCCCATTCTAGAATCCGAGGATTCGAAAATGGCCAACCATTCGTTGCGACCCTTCTTGCGACAGTTTGTCGGGCCTCTTCGGCGGATGCTTCTTCTCTTTTCGGGCTCCTGCCCCAGGAACGTTGCTCGAATATCTCGCCAGCACGTTTACAATTGTCAGCTACCCCGAGGAGCTTTCGCGATGAAACGACGCGAGCGAAGCGCAGACGAGGAGCGATTTCAGAAATCGCCCCCGTGCATACGCCATTGCTCGCGTTGCTTCCAATTTGAGCATGATATTCGAGCAAGCTGAAAGTAAAGACTAGAACTATGAATCGCGACCGAACGAGATCCGGATCCGTTCGACCACGATTAATCCCAGGGGCAGACGTCTCACCCTACTCGCGCGCGATTGTGATAGCCTGACCTCCTGGCCCTACCTACTTAACTTAGTGAAACACACACTCAGCCGAGATGGTATACTACCTACCTACCTATCACCTATATTTAAAATGGCAAATCACGACTCAAGCATCACAATATATTCACTCATCGATCATCATTCAAGAGCCCAGGTGCAAGGGCCTACACTAGAGAGCCACCCCGGGGTGACTCCGACACCCGAGCTCCGTACTCAACATTCACGCTCTAAGGTTACGTACCATTTCCTGAAATCGACTGACAAGCAAAGCGGACATTGCGTAATTTAACAAGTGAATCTATCGTTTACATCGCGCACAGGGGAACCGTGATATCATGGACCTTTGGAAGGTCGTGCGAGGTAATTGGAAATATTTTTAAGTAAAGCGGTAACGCATATGGCACATTTTCTTCATCCATGTATCATTGGATTCTAAGGGAATTCAATATCAAATACCATATGCGCCAACTTATTCACCATGCGGTGAAACCGAGTGTAAGTTATAACCGCGGAGGCTCCTTTTAGGAGAATGGATTCGGATTCGAGCAAGGACGAACGGGAAGTTATCGTTTGTTTTTAGAAGTTTTAAATGCGACGCAAGATCCACGGCCTAGCCACAAACACACAAACGTGGAAATTACGTCGTGCACGACACGCTTTGACACTGTCAGTCGCTAAAAATTGTTAGTCTTACGAGCTAAAGCTCTGCTCGCCGCCCAGACTTATCGGCATGGCACCTGGGCATGCCAATATGTCCGAGCTGAAAAGCGAGCAGGAGCAAATGTTAACTCACCGTTTGAGCTGAAAATCCTGAGCTCGAAATGATTAATTAATGATATCTAACGATCTATCTTTCTTTCTCAAAAATATTTGTTAATTAAAATCAGATATCGATCAATATTGAAAATTAACTGTTAATTTAAGTAATGACTCTACTATGAATATTTATAATATCTCCAAAGATCAAATACTTTATGTTACATTGAATATCATAGTGGACTTTATATTGAATATTATACTGAACTTTATATTGAAAATATTTATATTGAATTGACAGACTAAAGGCATGCATTATCCTCGGGAGATTCCGTCATCGAAGCAAATGATTTGAAGGATATAGAAAGGACTTTGCAAATTTTTACTTCGATTCTAGAATCCGCCCGTCGCGAAGTGTCTTCTTGCACATTATGCTTGGCAAAATGTTGCGGCTCTCGAGATCAACGGAAGCGGAAAAAAGTCGAGAAGCAGCACGTAATCGTGCGTTACAATTCTCATTGCGCAATGGTTCGAGCATATATAATAAAAAATACGAAGTCGGATGGGTTATCCGTCTTCAGAATCTACCCGCGCAAAGTTAATTTCGCGGAATTCATTCGCGAGTCGAGCATATCGTTTTCGTGCATTCTTTTACGCGTAATGGCGACGTACAAGAAGACCTAGCCTGAGCTAATAAAAATTCTAAATTTGCAATTTTTCATGAGTGGGATACTATTTATCGAACCCATGGTCACAGTGCTCGCACAAAGAAATAATACAACCAGTCGCCCGTGCCGATTCGGACCAATCGTCCTACGGCATGAATTGGGGTCCCAGAGGAATTTAAGCGCATGCGACTCACCAGTCGGAGAGAATAATTAACGGGTTGCCTTTCCGAACCAGCTAAGCGCCGCACAGAGCTTCGTGATCGTCTCGATGAGGTAATCTCTAAAAGGGAGCAAATTGTGGTGTTTAAAATGATCAGCCTATCGTAAACGATAAAAAAAAGTTTCAACAGTTATATATTTTAAAAGATTCAACTTACGAAATAAAATTTGCGGTTCCGGTGATGGTACATCTGCCAACTGGAACTTCACCGACTTTACCACCGTGACGAAAAATAAAAGAAAAAAAAACGCGGCCGATTCTCCCATAGTCGGCGAAAAAAGTGACTCTACCTTGTTCGCGATAAAAATATTGCAATGAGAGCCACGACGCTCTGGAATAAATATATCCTATGCTCTTTAATTTCGATGCAAACACTGACTCTATCTTCGCGGTAAAGTTTTACAGCTACGGTGCCCTTTAATAATAAATTAAGATAAGATCAGAGATAGGTGTTCTATAAAAGCAAAACTGATACGCAGCAAGCACTGATTCTAAGACCGCATTGCGCGCGGCCACTAGTTGCTGAAAATAAAAATGGTGAAGATGTGGGTTGGGGGTTGGGGGGGGGGGGGGGCAAAAGGCCAAAAAGGAACAACTAATTTTTCATATTTATAGTCACTTTAAAGTCAAGCGTTACCGTGAAAGATATACTTTATTGCCTTTGTTATTAATTCCCAATACTACTCTCCCTATTATTTTTATTTCATTATACAAATAGTATATTTTATTCACAAATATTAACCTGAAAATTGGTACTGTGTATTGCCGCCGTCTGTGTTATGTAATTAAATATTCATAATATTCAGTTTGCATTACGAATTCTATGTGTGCCTGGCAACAAATTGAAGAAATAATACTCACATACTGCATAATATCGGGAAATACTTCGCAGCAGCGTCGTGGTCGTCGGGAGTGGGAGGGTTGGACCAACATTTTTCATCTTTTCCACATAAAGAATGGAGAAATTGTGGAATCAGTATTATACACGCACGCACGAACACTAATGACTTACTGGGAGTTGATTTTGAGCACTGTTTTTATAAATTTCTTAACGAAAAATGAATGAAACTAATAAAACGAAGGAGCACACGTTTTCGCGCTCAAACGAGGGAAACTTTCTAAGATGGCGGACGATCTAACTCGCTCGTCGACATGGAGCATGCGCAAGCGACTTCTGCGCAGACGCCATGGCGACAATGGGTGAAATAGGAACTATGAAATACCGAAGGCGAATCCGAACCATTATAAATGAAAGTTTCGAATTATACATTGATTCTACTTGCGTATCGTTAGACTCAATTAAACAGCTACAATAGTTCGAATCGTAATGATAAGAATTGCTCGTACTAAGTCATAATAGAGGAAGTAGAACTCACGTATTCCAAAATATTCGACTCTGAATCGCAGCAGCGTCTCGGTCGGCGAGAGGAACAGCTCGACATTCGTTTTGGACTCTCTCGTCCTAAAAAAAGAAGAAATCAACGACTCAATGTTATATTCGGACGCACAGCATGCTAATGCATAACTGCGAATAGAATTCAGGCACAAGTTTTGAAAATTTCTTACCAAAAAACGAATTAAATGCAGGAGCACCCGGTCGCGCGCCCAGCAAAGGAAATTTTCGAAGAAGACTGTGACGCCGATACTTCGGAAGGGCGCCACAAGCCACAGCGCTACATCGGCGGGAAATTCAAACGAACATAAAATATAAGATTATTTTCATTACTATTGCATAACGAATAACTACAATTCTACCGTATTATTTCGAATATTAAAGTCGATGAAATTCACTGTATTTTCTTAACGCTATTATGGATGAACTGCAATAACAGAAATCGAAGGCTTTAAAGAGACCCGCTTTATTTGACATCGAATTTAAGCGTTCTTAACGTTGGTAATACTTCTTTGGTCGTTTTCTGAAATTTTTCATTTAAAACTTTGGCGCGAAAAAAATGTTCTATGTGATATATGCATATTGTTCAGGCTATATTTATTTAAATAGTAATAACTGACAAACTAATAATTTTAATTAAAATCAGTCAAATCTCTGTACCGTGTATTAAATAACTTACAAATGCTATTTACGTTATGGCGTAATATCGAGCAGTATTATTCGTCGGGCCTTTCGTTAATGATTAAAAAGTTAATTATTTATTAAAAATGAATGCACCCGGGAAAATTCAAAAGTTAGATGAAACAGTAGTGAATAGGATAGCAGCTGGCGAAATAATTCAAAGGCCGGCAAATGCTTTGAAGGAACTAATCGAAAACAGGTTAGCTATATAAAACTGCACCTTTGTGGTATTATTTTGTAACAATTTCTGGAAATATTTCAGCCTCGATGCAAAATCAACTAATATACAAATAGTTACTAAAGAGGGAGGATTAAAATTATTACAGGTAGGAATTTATTATAAATTACTTATAACATTTTAAATCACTGGTAAACGTAAAGATTCAGTGCCTCAAATTAATTGTAGATTCAAGACAATGGCACAGGAATTCGAAAGGAGGACATGGAGATCGTCTGTGAGAGATTTACAACGAGTAAATTACAGAAATTTGAAGATCTTAAATCCATAGCGACCTATGGATTTCGTGGTGAAGCTTTGGCAAGCATTAGCCACATTGCACTTCTTACGATCACAACAAAAACAGTAGACGAAAAGTGTGCATATAAGTATGAGACAAAGGCTTTCAATAATATAGTACTAGTATTTATGACAGTACTGTTGTATAAACAGATTTATTTGATGTAAAATATGTCATGTTTCGATACATTGTCATTTCTAGAGCATCGTACATCGATAGCAAAATGAAGGCACCAGTGAAACCGTGTGCTGGAAATCAGGGCACCACCATCACGATTGAAAATTTATTTTATAACATTGCAACACGAAGGAAAGCCTTGTCAAATTCGTCCGAGGAATTTACCAAAATTCATGATGTGATTGTGAAATATGCAATACACAATCCAACGGTGGGATTTGTATTGAAAAAGCATGGTGAAATATCACCACAGGTATTAATTTTATGGGCTACTTCGAAATGTAAAAAATATGAGCATATATGAAGGCTAATATGAATAAATATTTAGGTTCGTTCGCCGCATAATTCAACTAAAATGAACAATATAAGATTGCTCTATGGCAATCGGATTTCACGTGAATTATTGGAGATCGAAGTCACAGACGATACCTACAAGTTTAAAATGCATGCTCTAGTAACGAATCCGAATTACACGAGCAAAAGAATAACATCTGTTTTATTTATTAATAATCGACTTGTCGAGTGTTCCTGTAAGTTAATTATAAGGTGTAATCATTGAGAATCCTAAAATCTGAGTTTATCCTGTTTCAGCAATTCGGAAAATGTTGGAAGATGTTTATTCCTTCTACCTTCCAAAGAAAACACATCCGTGGTGTTACATGTCTCTTGAAATTAATCCAGAAAACGTTGATGTTAATGTACACCCAACAAAATGCGAAGTGAAATTTCTTCATGAGCAATCAATAGTTGAAAGAATGAGGCTTTCTTTGGACGAGAGACTATCGGCAAATAGTGCATCTCGTACATTTTATTTGCAAGCACGCTTGCCAAAAGAGGACATCACCAGAGAAGTCTTGAAAGAGGTACTACCAGAATATGAGAAGGACAGTAATGATAAATCGAAGAAACTCCACCCTCGAGAAATGATTAGAACTGACTCATCAGATCAGAAATTGGACAAATTTAATTTCACCATTCATACGGCAATGACGCATAGTAAAAAGGATGATCAAATTCAATCCCATAGTTCAATAGATATTAGTATAGAATCGCTGAAATCAGATCGCAATAAAGTTGTACGAAATGAAATAGTCGATGATAATATCGAAAATATAATTGATGATAGCAGTTGTGAAAACCAGAAAAGTAAAGAAGAATTTCAGGGTACAGGAAATGATAAAATACCAGAAAGCGCTGATATAAGTGCGATGCAGTCAGACGTTGAAAAAACAGTAGCTGAAAAGTCACCCACACGATGGAGCGATATTGTAAATGATACAAGTTCTGCATCTTCACCGTCACAAGTATTAGCACAAGCTGATTGTAATTTGCCCTCAACTAGTCGAGGTAACGATGCAAAAAATGCAGATGAATTTGACAGCTTGGAGGGTATTTTTGAAATGATTGACAATGAGTTTACTGCGGATGATAGTGTAGGAGAAAAATGTATCGACATTGTAGCCGACAAAGCACGGAAAAGGGTATATCAATATTTCGGAAATAAAGATAAAATTGAAACGGATAAAACATCTAACGAAGAAACGTCCACAAATAGAGAAGAAACGAATATTGATAATAGCGAGGAAACTGATAAAAGAGATAAATCTGGCGAAGCAATATCTGAAGATACAAATACGAAAATCGATACAGATAAAGCCAGCCAAAAAACTTCGTCGGAGTTTAAATCCTATTCTGTAAATAATTTCAGAAGAGAAGTTAAACTAACGAGTGTTTTAAAATTGCGTAAAGAAGTGGAAGACGATTGTCACGAAGGACTGAGGGAAATTTTATCGAAACTGACGTTCGTTGGTTGCATCGATCAAAATGCAGCTCTTATTCAAAGTGGACTTAATTTGTATATTTGTAAAACAAACAAATTAGCGTAAGTTAATGAATGCATATTTATAAATAACTAACGTGGTGTACCATCGAAGCATTACTGCATTAACGTGTATTATTTTGTTAATACAGGGAAGAGTTATTTTACGAAATCATGCTTTATGATTTTGCAAATTACGGTGTCATCAAATTTTCAGTAGGTAATTATATTAAAAGACTTCGGATAATTGGAACTAACTTAAGTTTATGTGTCAATTATGTTATTTTTAGGAAGCATTACCTTTACATGACTTGGCTTTGTTGGGATTGGATACCGAAGAGGCTGGATGGACGGAAGAAGACGGAGATAAAGGAGAGTTAGCCGCCAGTGTTAAAGAATTGCTGTTGGAAAAAGCAGATATGTTGAAGGAATATTTTTCCATAGTTATAGACAAAAGGGGAAACTTAAAGTCTTTGCCAATCTTAGTAGGTGAGCATGCTTTGACAATGAGCGCTAGAATTACACCGAAGAAAATTAAATTTACCATTTAAGTTTTGTTTTTTTTTCTAGATAAATACTTTCCGTACGAAGCAGGCCTTCCTTTATACATGTTGCGATTATCGACAGAAGTTGATTGGTCGTCGGAACAAACGTGTTTTCGTCATATTTGTAGAGAAACTGCCAAATTTTACAGTCAAATGAATCCGATTCATGATACACCGGACTGGAAACATATTACCGAGCATATACTTTATCCGGCGATTAAAGAAAGCCTGCTTCCGCCGAAACATTTTTCACACGATTCGACGATATTACAAATTGCCAGTTTACCAAATTTATATAAAGTTTTTGAAAGGTGTTAATAATTTTTATTTTGTAACGATTATACTGAAAAGAAGTATTGTTTAATACATGCAAAGATATTCGGTAACCTGTGATAACAAATGCATTTCAAAGACTCAAATAAAAACAGCTTCCATTCACAGACATACTGGATGCAATCTTGGTTCTCGAAATAATTTCGTATCATAATTTCATGTGTACATTTAACATCGATTATTTCAACCATAATGAATCACAGTGTGCCTGAGAGCTTTTAATATCTGCGTATTTTTACTTTTTATGCTGCATTTATTTAATAAATTATACTTAAAAATTTTTAACAGAAATTAAGTATAATTTCATTATATGTTCCTATTAAATCGTAATAGATACAGAACACAACATAAGGAATGGTTAATTACATAAATTATCCGAATGTAAAATTGGAAAGAAAACTGCTAGGTGACCATTGATGTATCGAGTATTAAATACGCGATTTTAAGTAATAATTTAAACGTTGTACTATTGATTATTTAGTACTTCGCGAATGCCAATTAAAAATGACGAAAATCATAAAGGATGCTTTATGTACATTCGGTCTGTAAAAAGAAATTAATGATCATGGTAATTCTGATTGGTCCAGGATTAACGTGTATATCTTTCTTGTGTCTGCTTTATATAAAAATTCAGCAGTATTAATTACAGACAAGTACATGGTTTACTCAATTGCTAGTCCTTTTATACTTAGCTAGCTCATAACAACATCAATTTTTTAACAAATATTCATTGGTAATGTATTGTACACTTTAATTTAAAGACATTTCATATGATCTTGGCTGATGTTTAACAAAGAATTGTGCCATCTATCTCCCAATTCATGTATAGCAAGACTATTGTTACCCCTTGGATTATCCTTTAGCAACACCAACTAGTGCTGGTCTTACTATTCGTTCGTGTAATTTATATCCCACTTTCGATACAACTACTACAGTTCCAGGTTGTTTACCTTCGACCTCCTGTGTAAAACAGAATTTTTTTTTATCATTAATGATAAATACGATCATCTCTATACATTCAAGAGACGTTCAAGTACATTCATCTTACTTGTTGGAACAATGCTTCATGTTGATTAGGATCAAACTTTTCATCAATTGGATTTAAAGAGACTAAGCCATGTTTCTTAAACACCTGTGAGAATGCATTTAAAAAAAGATGTTCAAATTAATATAAATAGCGACTTTCATATATTAATATTATATATCGAGTCCTCTGCTTTAAGTTACTTTTTGTAGCTGTGCTTCAGTCATCCTTAAACCTTCGTATAAAGTTTTTAAATGTGGGTTCTTTTCTGTGAGTTCATCCCTTGGTACACTCTCCGTAGCTTTTCCTAAAACATCAGCCACTTCCAAGAGATCTTTACAGAAGCCTTGAATGCCAAACAGTTTAGCATCTTCAATTTGCTTCGTTAATCTAACTCTAAGATTTTCCCCATCTGCAAGTGCTCGTTTGTACTTGTCTTCTAACTCATATTTACAGTCCCTCAGTTCACTCAGTTCCTTATTCAGGAGCTCAAAATCCGCCTTCAATTTCTTCTCATTCTCAGTCATTTCCTGAACCGGAGACTGAGTCTCATTGCCACTCGTTTTCCTTTCTTCAGACGCCGTACTAAATCCATGTTTTTGCCAAGGCAAAACACAAGACGGTCGAGACAACCTTTAAATTATACGAAGTGTAAAACATCCTATTAACGAAGGTAATCGTAAGATCATAACCAAACGATGACTTCGAAAATTTCCAGTAGTTTCATATCAAACGAGATAAATAAGATTGGAATTACACAGAAGTATGACGATTTAATTGTAAAAAATAATAATAAAACAATGTCGCCGACGAAAACGTGAGAATTATCTAACATCTAACCTCCACAATCGAAAGACTTGCGGAAACGAATAGCACGTGTTTTAACGTTCTGATTAACGAAAAATACAGAATCTTACCTAAGCAAAATATTTTTATTTACATGATGCAAACTGTCAGTCGCAATACGACTAAATCTCACTGCAACCGGTATAGCGATCGATGCCATGACTTTCATACAATTTCAGAAAAAAACGTACCCGCTGTATGATGAAATAGGCCGCGATTTTCGTTCTTTCCAGTGGTTCTCAAACCCTAGACTACGTGTCAGCGCGGCGCCAATTATGAATATATAGATAAGATAAATACCAAAAATGGCAAAAGTAATTAGAAGCTCGATATTGAAATAAATACTTTGTAGTTTACGCAAGATGTTTCAAAATATTTCTTCCTAATTGCTTCACATGAACGAATGACTTAATACTTCAATGTGCAAAGAGGAGACCCTTATAATTATGAAATTCATCGACATGGAATTACTTCCGTCCAATTGTGATGTTTTCAATGTTTTATTGGAATGAAGTGGTACAATATAATGAAACATCGTCTTGTGATCGTAAATTTTGTGAATTCTATATGCTATTTTAATACCTTCATAGTTTTATTTACAAAAAACAAACTATCAACTCAATGGAATAATATAAGCAAGACTGTAAAACGGCAGGACCATATTATTCTCATTTACAAAAGTAATATCGTTAATGTCCGTTTGAACTACTCGAAAGTTTGTTTTTTTTCCTTCTCTTCACTAAAATAAGCTAGAAGATTCATTATTATTATTTAATGCATACTGTGTTCTAAATCACGGTCAATTAATTTGTGTGTGGTACTTAGTTTAGTTTTAATCCATTCATGCTTCCATAGAGACGCTTCTGTCACATTGCTGTTCCCTCGCAAACCGATAGCAGCTTTCCATTCCTATTATGCTAATATTTATAAATAAGAATAATTTGATTTTGTCAGACCTTAGCAGTTATTATAACACGTCTTTCACCTTATTCACACTTTGACAGTTTCAATCCATCATGTACCGACTGCATCGTTAATGCGTAATTGTTTTATTTCACCCTTTTTGAAAATATCTTTCATCTTGCATTTCGATATAAAATCATTATCAGGACGCAACAGTTTTATTCGGGAAAAAAAGGATATCGAAAAGAAATATAGCCAGGTGTCTCAATATAACACCGTAATGACATTTGTGAATTACGAATTTTCGTAGACCAAAGTATCTAATGAACAAAAAACATTTCGCGCCGTGCGAATACACAGAAGAAATAGGATTTAGCGTGGAATCACATAAAGTCGCTGTCCTTCGATTATACGCAGAGTGACCATTGCATTACATCCTGTGACGTTTTCATTCAACATTTAATACAAAATTAATCTATTTCTTTTTTTTTTATCTAGCATGACATTCAGAGTGTGCAAGTGTCAATCAACAAATTCTACTGGTAAAATTACTTAATCACTAAATTTTTTTAATGTACATAAATAACTCTTTCTTTTTCTTCTTTTTTTGTTATCGATTAACTATATTCTTCGTGTGCCCGTCTAGTTGTTGATCGAATGTCGATTTCCATTTGAATTCGGATCTTTCGAAAGAATGTTATTTTAGAGATGATTTAATCTTTCGGCACACGAGCCAAAAGCGTACAAGTCACTAAAGCTTGTACAAAATTATAAATCTCTTTGTAAAATTTGTCTTTTCTTCTTACATGTTAACGTGAGATTAAAGAGTAATGTTTCTCCTTTGAGACGCGTTTCCACAATATTTAGCGTGGTAGAAGGGTTCGGTTTCGTACTTGAAAAAATTATGTGTTAGGTGTATCGTGTCAGAAATATGCTGACCAAAACGTAATTAATTGTCTGACGTTATTTTTCAAAACTTCTAAGATATATTGTGGTTAGAATCCTTCCTGATATTGTTTCGAGTCTAGCTTTGCTTGGATTACTTCCAATTGTCTCTTTGCCTCGCACTGTGGGAAGTTTTGTAAATCGTAGTACTGCGGTGCTATCTTTAATAACCAATCAGCTGTAAGAGAAATAATGCAAATGGAACGATATAAGTTTATGAAAACGTAAGTAACTTATTCACGTGATAAAAATGAACTTACGTTTTATATCGGTGACAGTCCTAATGTAGTTTTTAGTCGTAAGCACGAACTCGTTATAAATTACCCATTCAGGTTTGTGACCCAAGCAACTACTTGGATGTAGTTGCACAATTTGATTATCTTTCATGGTCAAATAATGGCCAGTCCTCTCTAAATGTGCTGCCTGTTTGCAAATAGAATATTTATATGTATAGTAAGTATATGATATACTTATTTGATGCTTAGACACTATCAAAATATTTAGAATTGGTACCTGCATAAAGAACCCATTTACAAGTGCTTTCCTAATATTTATGTAATAGTCCTTTGACGTGAAATCTGTCGAAGTGCGTTTTAAACAGAATCTATCCATTATTCTACTCAGCTGTTGCCTCACATTGTCAGCACTTTTCAAAGATCGGTAGTTGACGAAATTATCGTAACACCACTGTGGATCTTCCGAATCTATTGTGTACAAAAATGATATTTATATGTTTATGTATATTAATCGCTGTATGATTCGACATAAACTTAAAGAAATATATATATACATACTCTGTTTGAATGCATGGTACACATTGAGTAACGTTAAGTGATCTCCATCGATGTGTGCGAAACGCATTTTAGCATCATCTGCAGCTTTCTTAGATTCGTGCGGTCTCATAAAACACTGTGGGACTAATACAATATCAATCATCAATATAAAACCATGTTACCTTACCACAATCCTGACTAATGTAACAACTCTCCTAATTCTTATATATTTATTTATATATGTGCATGATTTTAATTAAAAGATTTATTTTCAACTATATAGATTGCCTAATTAATTCGCGTCGATATAATGCTTTATATAACAAACCCTAATACTTTACCTGAAAGCATAGCGGTGACGCTAAGTATCTCGTTACTACAATTGTGATTGCACGATGCGATAAGCATTTTTGCCAATTGAGGATCTAACGGGAATTCTGCCATTACAGCTCCTAAGTCCGTTAAATTTCCGTCGTCGTCAAGTGCAGCCAAATAATTAAGGAGTTCCAAGGCTCTCATTAGGGTCTCTGGTGCAGGAGGATCCATGAAATCGAAATGTACCTGTAAACAAGTAATGATTCGTTATTGTAATAACAACAAGTGCAATTACATATATTATAAAATATCATACCAAATCGTCAATTCCAAGTTTCTTCAATTGCAATACAACGCTTCCGAGATTAGATCGCAATACTTCGGGGTAAGTGTTATCCTGCATCTCATTTTTGAATGCCTTTTCCGTGTACAATCTGAAGCATTTACCAGGACGTGTACGACCAGCTCGACCGGCTCTTTGTTGGGCAGAAGCCTTGCTGATGGGTGATACGAGAAGAGATTCTACCCGAATTCGAGGATTATATACCTGATTATGGATAAAAGAAACGGAATTAATAAAAACACATTCTACGGAAATATAAAGGGAATAGTGTACACTTACAAACTAATTCTTACTTTCTGTTTTGCAAATCCGGAATCTATTACAAAGACAACGCCGTCTATAGTCAATGATGTCTCCGCGATATTTGTTGAAACTACTACCTTCCTACCGATACCACCATTAGGTTTTCGTGGTGGTGCAGGTTCAAAGATTCTTTGCTGAAGATTTGGGGGAAGTGTAGAATATAATGGTATGCATTTGAGTTCACCCACATCTGGACCCAAATTGTCCATCTCCCTTTTGATTCTTTTGCATGCTTCATCTATTTCTTCTTGACCAGTCAAAAATAAAAGTAAATCCCCTGGTATTTCCTCGCATACATGTATCTGTGTGACTGTTCTTATAGCGGCTTCTAAATAATCTCTTTCTGGTTCGGGTGTGTAAAATATTTCGACAGGATGAGTTCTTCCAGGTACATTCATAAGAGGTGCATTATCAAAATATTGCTGGAACTTTCCAGCATCAAGTGTAGCGCTCATAATTATAAGTTTTAGATCACTTCTTTGTTTAATCACTTCTTTCAGTACACCCATAAGTAAATCAGTAGCTAAAGTTCTTTCGTGAGCTTCATCCAGTAGTATCACTTGATACGCATCAAGCATTGGATCCGACATGCTTTCACGAAGAAGCATACCATCAGTCATATACTTCAGTACAGTCCTTGGTGAACTGCAATCTTCAAAACGGATACTATATCCTACTTCTTGGCCTGTTTATAAAATAATACCAATAAATTACATTATTTGTACTACACCACAGATATTTTGTATGAATTACAAAATGAAAATTCCTAAATAATACCTAAATATACATCCATCTCTTCTGAAACTCTTTGTGCAACAGACATAGCTGCCACTCGTCTTGGCTGGGTACAAGCAACACCTTTGGAACTGATAGAAATTGAATATTCGACGCACCATTGCGGTATTTGGGTAGTTTTACCAGACCCTGTCTCTCCAACAAGTACAATACATTGGTGTTGTGCCAATAGTCTCATAAAATCGGTACGATATTCAAATACTGGCAAGGTGATTCTTTGCTTATAAAATTCATAATATCGTGGTGTGTAAGGCAGACCGGTGTAAGGGTTGCGTTGAACTTGATTGTTCGTTGATGCCACAGCAGTCGGAGGTGCATTATTAGATGTGGAGCCATCTCTGTGAAAGAAATATTTATTCAGGTAATCTCTTGCATGTATTACCTTATAATACTAATAACTGCCTTGATAATGAGGACGATACGATGCATATACGGAAATCGCACAAATTGACAAAGGTTGAGAACACTCAATTGGCTATGAAAAACCGTTTATGGAACACAAGTGTTAGTATTAGTGTGCACCTAATTCCCCTATGATACATATGCATAGATAATTTGAATAGATACACGATCTATCGACGTTGCGCTATCACGGAACTACGTTTGCCTCAAAAAAAAAAAAAGTACGGCACGTTGCACAAAAGGCAATTCATTCGAAAAACGTTACCAAACGTTACCAAACGACCAAACAAAGTCCACGGTAATAGGAAAATGATTGTCCTTGTCGATCAGTAATATAAGCATTCTAAAATATAATATCAACCGTATATTGATCGGGATAAATGAAAATTCATTGCTGAGGCACGTTTTAAGTGCAGTGAGACTTGTCCCATGAGGCGCGCGGTAATATTGAAGAAACTTCTAACAATGCACATGGCAAGACGTCTCTCCACACATTTCCGTTTCCAAACTTAGATATACGGTATTGAACTCACGCTTTCCGCTTGACATAAGGGTCTACAACCTCGATCCTACGCTTTGACATAATTCTTGTCCCTCCGCAGGCAAGTAAAGCAAAATCTGTTTACGAAATTTCAGACGAGGCGTCACAAAATGGCAAACTAGCAGCAGCTCCGGCTGACTAGCAGGCCAAAGCTTCCTGCATTTATGATCATCAGAATCAACGATAGATGGAGCCGAAGACACTAGAAATTACTATCGCGCAATAATGCATCGAAAGACGTCATTTTAGCGGAACGCATAGTAGTTTTAATTGCGAGAGTTAATATGCTGAATAGAGACGTTAAGTCTATTAAGGAAAGTGGAAGAATCTATAGATTCGGAATAAAAAAAAGGACGTTTTATTTTTAAATATAATACAGTTACAAAAATATGTTTGCCGCACTGTAGTCGTTAAATAGCTACATTTCTGATGATGTACATGGCTTCATTGTCGCATCCGAATAGTAGCGTGGATTTGTTAATATTAATGCTATTTATCGGTTTGTGCATGGCACTGCAAAGAGACATTACATTGACCTTTCCATTTGTTCCTATGGTGTTCAACCAATGTGTGTCTACAGTATCTATAATACATAATGAGTTATTTCATAAAATATTTAAATATTCACTGTAATTTGAATTTCCCTATTAGCACGAATCTCACCTAGCTTTAATTTTGTATTTTGAGCATTATTCCAGTGCCATAATTCTCCACTGATAGAACAAGTAAAAAGATTCTCAGGTCTGTCAGGATGAAATAGTATTTCACTGACGGCTTTAGCATGTGCATTAAGTTGAGACATTGGATAAGTATTGTGTCTCAAATCCCATACCGTTAAACTACCATCTCCACCACCGGCAACTACTATGTGCCTCTGAGTGGGATGATGCGCGATACTTGTAGCTTCCGTCTAAAAATTCCATTATCACATTTAACAATATAATATCTATTGATTCAATAATGAATATGAATAATTAATCCGTACTTTAGATTGTTCTAAAAGCATAAATGTTGTAGCAGGAACGTCCTGATCGTTTCTTAAGTCCCATACTTTCATGTGTCCCCTTAAATTCCCTGTAAGTATCTCATTGTGTCTTAAAAAATCTACACAATGTATAGAACAACTGTCGGCATTCTCTGAAAGAGTCAATTTAAAAAGTACATACAAATTAGCCAAGCAACATCAAATTTTTCTGATTTCTTTGCAATTACCAATAACTCTGACTGGCTTTTTTTGAGATGCTGTAAGAAGATTAATTCGCCCATCTTCTCCCACTGACACTATGTCTTGCTCGAAAGTAGACAGTGCTGTACAGGAAGCGTAATCGTTTGTTCTACAAAAGAATTATAGATGTATTCTACACATAATTCAACATTTTCTTTGTATACGAAGTAACACATCCTCCAGAATGTAATACTCACTTAAAATTATGTATAAATTCCCAGGAAATGTGCTCTTTAAACTGTGAGTAGGGATTTTCATTTATCTGTAATAATCTGACAGAACCCAAAGATGAAGATGCGACGAAAAAGTCTTTGGAAACAAACTGTAAAATCGATATAACGATTAGTACAAAAAAAAAGAACAATTATAGTTATTCTTTTAATGAATATATATCGTGAACCTTTATCTCTGTGATATCCCCGAGAAACGCGTAAGACGATACAATAGCCGGATACGATTCTTCATCGTCATTCGTTAGAAAAGTCCAATAAGTTATTTTATTCACCTGTAGAAGAAGATTTGAATATTACTAATTACAATTGGACGGTATATCACGTGTAACCAATGTATGTATACACGAGAATACGTGAGGTTAAATTCATCATGGATAACCTCACCGGATCGTCCCAACTACCGGTCAAAAAATTATTAGCTTCCGCGAAATCTTCGTGCTTCCACCTTATTTTGGAGATTTTCTCCGACACAAACGTCCCTTGCACATTTTCACTCATTCTGACATGAATTTAAAATGAAAATATGAAAAGAAAGAAAACGACAAGGCTCCCCTCACCGTATCAGCATCGGGGGGGCCAAGCAGGTATCAGATTGACATGATCGGTGATTGAGATGTCTACCTTATCAGTACACAAGGTTTCTGCCTTTGTAATCGGTAATCAAGTTGTCTACCTTAGTACGCCACAAATTCGGTGACACTCCTGCCTTCTATGAACGTGCATAAGAAATATTAATATTTAGTATTAATATTTTCTATCGTATTCTTACATTTCATTCATCAAATACCATTAAAGACTGCTTAAATGTCATCCAAACTAGTTGAAAATATATTATTTAACAATAAAATAAAGTGCTACATTAAAATTCGAATACTCATAAACTTCGAAAAGTAAGTCGTAAAGTATAAAGTCCCATAACCCCACTCTTATAATTTATATTCATTCTAAAATTAATTAAACATGTACAGCAACATATTGTTAAATAATAATTTCATTTACAGTAATTAATTGTTCTGGTAAATTGTTGTAATAAACAAAATTTGTAGTATTACCCATCGAGACGGCTGAATTGCATGGTATGCGCAGGCGCCGCGTTCAGCGGGCCGCCATAGCCGGTGCGCCCCGAAGCTATATAAGGCGGGCGTTCGGCGCGGCGCGTCACTATAGAAAGTGCGCGCAACTGGAACGGATCGAACGACAGGACATCATTCAAGTGTACGTTTCCTGTTGCTTATCAACACCGGTCACCTCTAGCTTGAATTAACGACAGTTAGTTGCACGTGTGCCAAAATACTAAAGTGTTTAAACATTAAATAAATAATTAATTAAATAAATTTTCCGGAGTAATTAAGCAATAAATACAAAGTGATTTTAAATAATTGTAACGATTAAATACAACGTTTTATGGATCAGCTAATAACATGAAGTGGCAGTTTTCTCCACGTGTTTTTAAACAATGTGGACAATAAAATACAGCGTTTAGTGGATGCGTTGGTGACATAAAGTGACAGGTTAGTGCAAGTGTTTTTAAATTATTTGGACAATTGTATGCATTTTACGGAAGTGTCAGTGACATAAAGCGACAGTTATACACAAGTATTTTTAAACAATCGTGACAATTAAATACCACGTTCTGTGAAAGTGTTATTGATGAATACGATGATCTCCTACGAGTGTTTTTAAATAATCGTCAAAAATTAATAAAATATCGTCTGCACGATTGCCGATACGTGCTGTAACACGAATACGTAAACGTTGCGATGTGTTTTTAAATACATTTCAACTAACTGTTTAAATATTCCAAGTATGTTATTAGAAATGAGTTGCCGTAAACCTTGCATTATTTTATTAACTTATTTTCCTTTCCTCGAAACTCCCAACCATCGTAGCATAATATTTCGTATCGCTTACATTAGTTACCGAATAGGCAAGCTTTTAATTTTAAGAATGCTGTAGCATGTTTACGCTACGGCGAGACATGCTTGACCTTCTGCTATTACGACGCTGACATGTTCACGGTCAATATTATTATGACCGTTGTAACCGTAGAATTTGTATAGATACAAAAGACGAAAGTTATTAACTGCGCCATATTTCAAATTTGTTTATATAAGTCGCAAGAACTATCGCTCTCTACAGTCTCCTAGAAATACTAAATTCGATGATACTGGCGCCTCCTACAAATATTAACATGAAACATTTATCGAATCTTTGGTAACCCTGCTCCCATTTAAACTTGGACCCCCTGATTGTCACGATTGACACGCAAGAACGCTTAACCCATGATTTTTAAAGAACTGCCTTTTTCGACGTGAAATTTCTTTGTAAAAGGTTTATTGCGTACATTTCAATTTTGTACACGTATTGTAATACAAAACAGTAATTCATATTTCGCAAAATAATGGCAGAGGCATCGGTTTCCAAATCAGCAAACGATACGCAATTTTTTCGTAATGAAACGCTAAATTATACTACCGGTATGTAAAAATTTGATCATCCAATATTTTCTACGAAATTTTTAACTTCAATTTTCGTTGCAATTTAACGACAAACGATATTCTATAGAAATTCGACAGATGATGCACGGATTCGGTGATAGTAGCGAACCGTTAGTAGAATCCGCAAAGATCATAGAGGAAGTCGTGTTACAGCAAATGAGGGCGATTGTAAACAAAGCGTGCGAAATTTCTGAGAGGAGAGGCACGTCGAAAAAAGGCCCATGCATTACAGCAGAGGACTTAATTTTCTTGTTACGCAAGGATAAGGTCAAGCTGCAGCGTTTAGTAAAGTATCTAGGTAATATTTCTCAAAGTAACACAAGAATCAATGTTTTAAATCTTGGATGCACGTATTATATTTTGCTACAAATCGATTTCGTAGAACTGAAAGAATTCAAATCCACGATACATAAAGTAGTGGACAGTGATTTACCAGAGGATATTTTGGATGGCGAACAATCTGAAAATTCCAAGAAAAAGAGTCCTCTCCATACTTTTCTCAGTCATATAGATAACACTGGTGAACTGCTACAAAATAGTTCAACGGTGGATGAAATAAAACAACAGAGATGTATCCGTGCTGAAATTATGTCGAGATCTTTAGATGAGGCACGTTATCTTAAATTTAGTAAGGCAAGAAGTGCATCTTTTGCAAATAAAAATCGACATAAATTCAGTGATTGGATTTCAGCAGACAGTAAGGATCGAATTAAAGATACATTAGATTGTTTAATCTCAGTATATGCAAACTAATTAGTCATTCCAATGTACTTCAGGTGACATAACAATATCTAAACATGCGTACACAGTTTTGGGGTATTTGGCATATGAAACTGTTGCACAGATTGTTGATTTAGCGCTACTAGTTAGACAGGATCAGAATAAAATATTTGGTGATGCTATAGATAGATTAAGACTTAGTTATGTCAATCCGCATACCTATAAACCATATTACCATGGAAAGGTGTGTATAGTTTTCCTATTCATATTTCTATATGTTGCACTACATCAATCGAAATTGTAAATCCTTAGATTGCTGTAACAAAGCCGATAACACCGTCGGAAATAATTGAAGCGCTTAGGAGATTTTGGTCACCTCAGTTAGATATGACAGGCCCATTTAATCGTTGGTCTATGAGAAAACCTCACTTGAAACTTATTTCCTGTTAAAGCAGAAAACTTCTGTTACGGTAAGACCCTGCTTAACAGCAATCAAAATCGATATATTCTTTGTAACTGTACAAAAGTTCGATATACTGTATCAGTATGGTAACTTATAAATTCTTTACGGATTTGAAAATTAATATAAACGAAACGGTGATTGTTTTAAAATTGACTGATATTTATTGACATTTTCCTCTTTTTTTTTTTTTTTTCTTTTTCCTTGTACATATTATCCTTTTATTATTAGGTTTACATGCGAGCATACTGCTATCCAAATTAATACGGATTCGTTTTGTTACAAAATTTTAGCCATGCAGTCGATTACTGGCACGACGCCTCGTAGATAGATATCTTATGTATAATTTCTTTTACAATCGTAATGTTTTCTGTACATTTTACAATTGATAGTCCCTGATTCCTTCTTAAAGATAGAGGATTATGGTACAGTTATTACTTGCGCTAATGTATGATACGTTTAGATCAATTGTACTCTTCATAAATTATGTCGATTTCAACCTCCTAGTACTTTGACCATTCCGTTCTGTCACGATCTGATTATCTGATCTTTGGATCATTAATGTAACTTTTAACATTCAGTACTCTAAATAATTAATATCTACAAACTTGAGCTAATTTGACGAATTTTCTTTACTTTATGAATTCACGCAGATGCTAATCTTAGTTTTGTATCATGGTGAGAGTAACGTCGATACTCGTACTTTTCCTTCTGCGCCACCAGTTATGCAGGTTCCAGATTGATTAGCAGTAGACCAGTCGCAACACAATGTTCCTTTGTGTCCTCCTAATTCTAAAATTTTCGCTTGTGCACCCGGTGGCATCTAAACATAAACACACGTATTTAGATGAGACTTTGATAATTTTGTTTTACATATAGCAATATCTTACAGTCACATACTTTGTATATATTCCCCCCGGTTTGAGTGCACAGTAACATATAATTGCCGCTTTGATCGAAAGTGAATAATTTTCCGTGAACGGCATTCTTCTCAATTTTAATTTTCGTTTCCCATAGAATCTTTCCACAGTGATTCAAGCTCCTTTGGCATAATTTCCCGTCTTCGCTTTGTGCACATATATTCGTAAAATCATGAATTAATTCTATATCGATAACGGGGGAGGAATGACAGCTCAGATTATCGATTATTTCATTCCGCCTCAGATCATGTATTAAAATATTCCCATTGGATAATCCCGTGATAAGAAGTTGCCCATTATGATTGAACGTAGAACACAGAGCGGTTACGTTTTGTTCCATTGGTAAGGTTCTCTCTAATTTCCTCGTCTTTATATCGTACAGCAATAACTTTCCTTCGTTCGAGTCGGACACGGAACAAACGAACGTCGATTCCGTCGGATTACAGAGTAACGTTACGATACGTGAATTTTCATGAGAAATGTCCCATAAAGTTTTGCAATCGCGAGTATCGTGCAGCTGAATCAAACCATTGTTATCGCCGTGTATAAAATATCGTTCGTTTTTCGATATCCAATCTAACGCAGTTATAGCTTTATTCGAGTTTGCTGTAGCAGAGGTAAATGTAGTAACAGTCCTGTAAGAAAAATCGATTTAACATTATAAATGTTTACGTAATAACTACACTGCGGATGTTTATGCAACTTTCAGTAATAGCATTTAAACAGTATCAGATAATTATATAACTCACTTTGGTGAGGGAATTGGCGTCCATACTTTAATAATACCGTCGGCATCGCCTGTGGCAACGTACGAACCGCTGGCATTGCTTTTACATTGAATTATCGACGTTTTATGTTCTACATATTCCTCCTAAAAAATTATTTTCCATTGGTGAAGTTTGTAGTATCAATAAAAATAATAATTATCTCACCTGACTAAGGAGAATATAACTGGAATCCAGCTTCTCTTTAGTCTTTCGTTCGACTGCTGCGTCGATAGACGAATCTCTCTTTCTAGAACTCGTTAATCGCGAATCACAGCTGATACTTCTTTTGGTAGCTGCTTCAGACTTGCTGATTGAATTCAATCTTCCTTTCGTATTTGTTCTCTTTGTTACCGCCATCTCAGGTTCCGCGAACTTTTTTATATTTGTTGCAGACTTTCTACTTAAGATTGGACTGGAACCACCACCTATATTCCTTATGAGATTCCTCAGAGTCTTAGGGTTTTCTAGTAACGGTGATTCTCTGTTTAAGTAACAGGAGCATTAGCATAGGTTCACGATTAAAAGAATATCTGTAATTTATGATAATAAAATGAGCAATTACTGCGCAATTATATAAAAATCATCCATGATAGGCAGTTGTTGCGGCGCCGGACCTGGATTCACATCCGCGACGGTTTCTACTTTAACAGACTCACTTAGTCGTTGCCGCAATGCCTCATTTTCTTCTTGTAAACGTTTTAATCTATTTGTGTCTTCATCTATCGTAAGCAACGTCGGCTGTGGCATACACTGTTACAAAAATGTATTATTAAAGTTTTACATATTCTTCAAACGACGTATATTTTAATGCTTTTGTGGTAAGACTTTCAGTGGCATTCTTTTGTGCAATATTCAGGTATCATAGCTTGTAATACAATGTAAGAGGTACGATACAAAATACCTTTCACCTACTTGAAAAATAGTAGCAAGAAAATTGTGCAAAGACACCAACATAGTATCTTGCCACTGCCTGCTAAAATGGACAGAGTATGCAGGATTGTCTTCAGGATTTTTTACAAATGGTAATGCTGTAAAGATTAAGAACATCAGTAATTTCTCTCCTTTACCATCATGTAAAAAGAGATAAAAGATTTGTACATCTTACCAAACCACTCTTTCCATTCCGAGTGACCCTGCAATTCTGGTGCCATTTTTGTAAAAAATTCTTGAATGCGATCCTGTTTATTGTTTATCGCCGCATTTACCAAATACATTTTTAATACAGAATTCTCTAGTTTCCTTATTGCCGGTGTAAAATGGCTTTCCAGTCGTGAAAACATTCTTATGTCCAAATGACCCCATAGTTCTCTCAGCGATGCCAAATCATAATTGTATATGTACTGCATCAGTTGATCCACAATCTTATCCACCTAATTACAGATCGTTAAATACAAAGATTCATGTATTATGTTTTTTAACACTAAAACTATCAGAGCGTTCAAAATGATCGGTCAAGTTTTTTGCAAAATTTCCCAAATTGATGGGAGAGCCATGAAGTAAATATTCCAGTTTTATCTTATAAAATCTGAATTACTTAATTAATCATCCTTTTCACAAAAGATTTTCATAATAGATAGAACGCAAGTAGCTCTAGTTTCGTTTCTTTAACTACGCAGTATTGGTAAAGATATTGTTGTCATATCTTTCCCTCCTCCTTTTCCTTTGGTCTGTCCTTACCCTAAAGCCTTTCTCTTTCTCTGCCTTTAAGTCATTGTCGAATGCTTTCAGAGTTTGACTGAATCCTCTGAATAGCAAATATTCTTTGACCAATTCATCCACATACTGAATATGAGACATTTTCCGACGTTTCTCTTTGAAATAGCGCTTTTACCCAACTGACAGTCGTATGTTGTCATCCTTCGGCCATTTTGAGTCCTAACTGAATATGCAGCGAGTTTCTGGTAACCATCTGATGCACAATGCTGCCAATTAAAAAACCTCATCCTCGGTTGAAAAGAGAAGTTTAAAAGTTGGCTAAACTGTTCGGTCGTTCGTTAGAAAAAGTGGAACGAGTGCTGCGATAAATTATAAGTTTTATTTATGTTGTGCCGTAGGTTTTTATCGTATTTTGTGTAAAGAGTAAAGATCTTGACATAGTTTTTCACTGTGAAAATATGCATCTATGTAAAGGACAATGTGCGCGATATTTTCTGCAATGTTTCCGGCGAAGTATCGAAGCGGGTTTTTCATTACTGGTAGCCAGCTAGTCGAAGGTAAAGATTCTATTTAAAAATAATATTTGATTCGTTATTTTTGAAAGTGGTATAAGTACATGCTTGAGAAAAGTGTGTTTAAAGTAGTTTTAGCTAAACATAGATGTCTTCTTTTCGCATTTCAAATGGCAAAGTAAATAGAATGAAATATCTTCGTGATTTCGTCTAAAAGGTTCGACTGTTACACGTTAGGACATGGAAGCTTTTGTATGAACTCTCATATATCTGAACGTAAGAAGAAAGGGACTTATACCACTTTCAAAATTGACTTTGAATATTGATATATGATAAATTTAGAAAAATATAAACCTTTTACTATAGTTGATTCACTTTGTCACGTGCAAGGGAAGATTGAATAACTATAAAAATAACGTTCCAATATCTTAAACGTTTATTCGTAAATAAAGTTCATCATGATAATTATTATCATTATTATTATGATCGTAGTAATAATAATAAGTACTCATTACACGTGATAACTTTATACACCTATTCTTTCGTTCGTTTTACGTGAACCTCGAACGTGTAGTAAAATTGCAAAGATATTATATGGTCACTAAGCAATTTGCTTCGTTATTTAGGAAGAAAATGAGTATTCCTGCTGCTTAACAAGTAGCAACGACAGAGACGCTCTTATCGTTAATTTAAAATCTCACGACACGCAGGAATCCTTATCGCGAATATCGGATAAAATGTAAATAGCTAACACAGTACATTCTTAAAAAGGCACAAGTTTTCTGTCCGTCTCCGTGGCGAAAATTTTCAACCCTCCGGTCCGTTCGTCATTTAGCATCACGTATTTCATATTAGTGTTCTCCAATCGTTCGCCATTGAGCGCAATCAAACGTCTCCCACTTGTATTATGTTTGAAGAATAGAAAATAATTATTCTTTTTTCTTCAATATAACGTATAAACATTCGGAAGAAATATTACGATTGAAATGCAAAATATTCAGAGTTAATTATAAACAGCGGAGTAGTTATGGAGTTTGCTGCCGTACCCGATTGACCTTTTTATTCAAGACCACGATCGAAATTGCAAATAGGCACGCAGTTTGGAGAACGCTGCTTTGAATCGAAACATACGCGGTCATAGTTCGCACATAAATAAAATATAAAGAGAATCGTAGAATTACAATGTACACGTTTACCGTCTCACGTATGCTCTCTCAAATGCAACGGGAGGGTCGTACAAATTATAACGTTGCACGAGCAAACGTACTAATTATCTTGAACCGAGGTGGGACCGGAAGTGGGCCATTTTGGTTCCGGCCGGTTTCGTGGATGCGGAAATTTCGTATTAGTTTAATATAAAAAGAACATAGATAAGAAAACGAGGAAGATGCTCTCAGACGAAGATACAGATAATCTACAAAATATACAAAATACGAATTTCAATATAGTTATTGTCAATAGACACTAGACTACGAAAAATAAATCACGAGAGCTTGTGTCTGGCCCGCAGGCATTTGGCAAGAGCGGCTGCTAAGTTACGATACTTTTTCTTCCGTGCTTTTATTTTTTAATATAACAGATCTTTTTGTAACAATGTTGCTGGTATACCATATACATGCGTGTATGTACAGTGAACTCGATAAATGTGCCGGTGATTCTAAAAGCGGTATAATTGATAAGCCTGACATCAGAACAATTGAAATTATCACTTGTGTTGCGCTGAATCAATATGCCCTACAATGTGGTGGAAGTTTGTAGAAATGATAAAAAAATTGAACCGTTTTTCTGCTTAATGAGAAAACTAATAGTTTAGCAGTCAACGCGCACCCCAGAACAAAATTCCGACGCAAATATTTACTTATCTATATTAATTAATATGGTATAATATTAATTATTATATATAATAATTTTATCACATAAAATTATACCCTCCATGCGATTCATACGCTTCTATAACATTCTCATTTACCATGGAGGGGTTCCACCATTCGCAGGCCTTTAATCTTGCAGATTGTACGGTTAGTTCGGCGGCCTGTCGATGCACTTTTCTTTCCATGCGATAAGTTGTATTTTTTCTTTGGTGTTCTTAAATAATATTTACAACAGTAATGTTTCAATTGCACGGAGAAAGTATTCTTCTCGGTGATTATTTATCAAGTTCACTGTACATACATTGAACGTATATTATATTACAATATACAGAGTGCTTCAGAAAGCGTCACCCTGAAATTTCTCACACTTCGTTCCTTAAAAAAGAAATGACTAAAGGTATAGACACTTATTTTTGCAATTTTCGACGATACTTTCTGAGACCTCTTTAAAGAACCACCCTGCATATATCCGTTGCCAAAAAAGTGTAAAAGTTAAATGGATTTAGATCAATCTCAATTTACTCTATTCAATTATAAAAATTAATGGACTTCGAGTTTGGATCTTGTTAAAACGATGAAAATTCGTCGGAAATAAAGTCGAAGTAGTTTTAACGAAGAAATCGTAGAGAAAATGGAGCAACGTGCGCAGCTCGAATTTCAATAAGAAAATAAAATTCATTCCCGGGTGAAAAGGAATCGTTATCGGTACAACCGCTCCTAGAATCAGCATTTAGACCGACTTAACGTTATGCATACTTCAGCATCAAACGATCGCGTGTATCAGCGAAGAGTGCTTTGACTTTTTTCCCCTCGTGAAGCCGCATCGAGAGTCGTTTTTCATTTTGTATCGAATTATGAACATTTTATTGCGTGCGTGTATGGCGGCTAGGATGCACCCAGGATTAAACTGCGAATTTTAACACCTACCACTCGCTCGTCGTGAGAGGCTCGTCAGAATATCCGACAACCGGTTGTGTTAACGTTTTACGAGCATTTATGGCACACTTTACGTCTCGTTTTACCGGTCGAGAACGAAGAAGTTTCTTCTAAAAGGACTTAACGGTCTTTCTAGACTTTCATGTTCGATAATTCATACTTCTCGCAACGAAGGCTGGTCGACTAGCTTTGGTTTGATTAATGGCTGAGCGCACCCGATCGTTAAAGCGAGCGGACGATTACTTAAGGCCTCGAACTTTCGATGTCCGTCGTCGTTATCGGTATTAGCTGAGCCTGGTTCAGTTCACTGCTTTGCTATTTTCTTTTGCGACAGGAAAAGTTGAATCGGAGTGAAAGAATATTTTGTTAACACTAAAACTACCAAGGCGGTCGAAACGATTGGTTACGAACTTTTTTGATAAATTATTCCAATTGATAGGAGAATCGTGAAGTAAATATTCCATTGCTATCATATATAACAAAAATTACTTAGCCGATCATCTTTTGCACCTTTTGATTTCTCTTTTTTCAAAGTACTTAATTAGTGTATTTAACAATAATCTTATCAAGGCGATCAAAATGGCTGTTTCCCGATTTTCTCGAAAAATTCTCCAAATTGATCGAGGAGCCTTACAGTAAATATTCCAAATATTCCACGTCTATCTTATAAAACCTCAATTACTTAATTAATCTTCCTTTTAACCTCTTAAATCCTCTTTTTCCAACGTACTTACTCAGTATATTTAAATGTAATAGACATAAAGCCGGTAGTTTTAGCGTTAATTCTCTTTTGAGATGTCGTTCTTTTTTATACCGTACGGTTGAAAGACTTTTGAACCTTGCCAGGTATTTGATTAATGATTACATTAACAATTACATCAACGACTGCATCAACGATCAACCACCCTTCCCGATCGCCGATATTTTCTCGTGCACTCTTTCTGCACTTGGAATGATCACGAAAGACTGAATTATTCTGATGAAAGTAATCAACGATCACGTTGGATGCCTCGTTTGCAAATGAACACTTTCAAAAATCTTCCAAAGACCGGCATCACCGATATCGACAAATTCCCATTGATCGTCCGAGGCCGGACTTAAGGCCAAGACGCGCGTCATTCTTCTTCTTTGGCGAACAACGTTCGTTTATCACTCGAGGAATAACGGCTAAAAAGTTCGCCTACAAATCGATATCCTCTTGCTTCGCTTTCGGGGCGATTTTCTCGACACTTTCCGACTCTTTGATGCTCGCGTGAACGTCCGCCACTTCGATCGGAGGTGGAGCTGCTGGATTCACCGAACGATCCTCCTCGGCGATCTCGAAGCCGATCGTTGCGCCGATTTTCTGGCTCGCTTGTCTGAACGAGTCGGACAGCATGACCTGAGGGAAAATTTCAGGATTAAGTAATATAATTCTTACGTTAAGCGAATTGTTGAGAAAGAGTGGGGATAATTAGAAGTAATTATAAAGCATACCTGCACTACGTTGATGCACATTGAGGTGAGGGCCAGGCCGAAGACCAGGTATACTATCGAACACACCATGTACGTTGGTTGCTAAACGAATCAATGAATCTGTTAATTTCTGCGCGTCTTTCTAATCACCGTTCGTGTGCTTTAATTTCTTTAAGTAAAATACGTGCAACAGATGCCGCGTGAGATTTATGCGAAAAGCACGCACGAAATAGCGCATACGGGGATGCGGTACATTGTTGCGTTTTCGTTTTTGGCTTTAGTAACTTTCGGTTTTCAAAGCTTACCGTCTGAACGCCACCGTGAAACAAAAGAAGCACAGGGAAACGAGTTAATTGATTTTTTGAACATTTCTTTTACACTTTAATTGCAAAGAATATATCTAAAATAATTGCTAATCGCAAATCAATATAGAGACGCTTGAGCGATCAGCATATGATTTCAGACTTTACGAAAACAGGAATCGGATTAATCCCTTGCCCTCTCACTTATTATTTTCTAAAATAGCAATTTATTTTCTAAAATAACAATTTTCCAGTGGTTTTCTTCGATATTGCGTGCTTAAATTGAAACTGAGAAAGGGAAGATAATTTTATAGTATCTTGTACCACTAATTTTTAAACTAGGTGACCTTTAGAATATCTCGAGACATTATTAAGCCAATTGTTCAAGCCATTCGTTATTGCAGGGCAAAGGGTTAAGAATATTTTAAATGCAACAAATTAGCAAGATATTTAAAGTCTAAGGAATTTCTACTTGAAATCCAGTAAACTACTAGAATATTTGAAATCTAAGAAATTACTGGAACATTTGAAATGTGAATGAAGAATATTGAAAATCTAACGAATCAGCCGAATATTTTAAATCTGTTGAATTACAATCTAAATAATTACTTTTCCGTTGGCAATCCTGTCAAGAAAACGAAAAAAAAATAAATTGATCACCTTTGGCACGAAGTCGCCGAAGCCGATAGTGCTCATGGAGATGAAGACGAAGTAGAAGCTCTCGAAGAAGCCCCAATCCTCCGAGATGTAGTAAAGAGTGGCGCCAACGAAAATATAGCCAAGAAGAATGAAGATCGCCACGGAGATTGGCAAATTAAATTCATCGTCGATGGCAAAAGCGGACATCGCCGGTGTTCCCGGCGTGTCTGGGACGTTTCCGTCCAAATTCAGAACCGTCTGAGACTGTTGGGCCTGCTTCTGCATCTCCTCGATGTCCTCCGGATTTATCTGCGAGGGCCGCCGAAATGTCGCAAAATCGTAAACAAGTTGAACGCCCTTCATGACTTCCTGTAATTAAAGTTCACGGTGAATTCGAAAGTGAAGAATTACATGAACGGTGTTATACTTCAACAATATATTGTTGGGATTTTTTTTGATTTTCGAAAAAACAGGAAGAGTGAATTATGCAGTTATCAAATTTGTACTTTGAAATTTTTCGGTTTCTTTTATGCTTTTACATAAGGAAGGATTCAATTTAGAATTATTTAGAATTTAGAATTCGGACACAGGAACTTTTTAAATATGCAAATTACATTTCAAATCTAGCTAATTACATATTAAACCTCCTGACGTCTTCGTGACTAGATCTTCCGAAGTGCACTGAAGGATTTGACCCAAATTTTTACCAAAGTGAATTTTTTTAAAATTTGTTAATTCAGAAATTTCAAACGGAATTTCTACGGTATTTTTCTACGTCTACTTTGTTAGATCTAATTAAGTTACATTGATATTGTCTTACTTGAACGGGAACGGTTCGCCGGACACTGCGACAGCTTCCGGTGTAATAGAGCCTTCTCACAAATGCCCACAGGAACTTTATACCACGTGTAAACAGTTTGCCAAAATCAGCCAAAATGATGAGAAACATCGGAATTCCGAATATCGCGTAAACTATCGTTATGGCTCTTCCGGTCGTCGTGCTCGGTGAAATATGCCCGTAACCTGTCGTAATATAACAAAGTAAATAATTAACGGCGGAACAATTGGTACAAATATGTCGAAAATTTATCGATGGAATTATTTTAAAATTAGAAATGTGTAGGAATTGAAAGATCAGTAGGAAATATGTAAAATTCATCATTGAAATGACGTTTAAAATTAGAGTTTCGTCAGCATGAGAAAATAGGTGGTAGGATGGCGAGGAAAGGATTGGAATTTTAGTAAATGAATCAACAGGATGTCGTGAAAATTCATTAGATTTCTATTGAATGAAAATAACTCGAAGAAGCACTAAATATAAAGCGGCAGTCGATCTAACTTTAGACATTTCGTTGGGACAATTTGGCGGTTGTTTCCTCGTAAAACGGTCACCTTTCATTTCGTTTACATCAAAGAATGCACCTGGCGTAACGTCGTCATTGATTAAACAAAGTTAGTATCCTATCCTGTGCTATTCGACGAGCATGTTATTTCAATGATTTTCGATTAAATTTTAATTAATTAAATATTATTAAAAAAAATGTATATTTAGTAAGTAATCAAACAATTTCAATTTTTATCTCGGTACCATCATAATAGATATTATTTAATGGCCAATACTGCCGCAGATTTCAATCCGGAAACTTCAATACGGATGTAAATCGTTTCCATATTTAAGATCTATCATGAAACGTTCAAATATTTCCCTCTAATTTGAGAACGCGTGCGCGATTTCGGCATCTGCACAACACAATCAGCAACGGAACAGAACCGTGTTCGCGTGTAGGAAAATCAATACGGTACTGGTAAAACGTTTTATGGCAAACATGACGTTTTGCCATTTCGCACCCACCCTCCACCCTTAGAGGACCTTTAAACGCTGTCATCGCAGGGGTATCTTGTCGTTTGCCAGCCGTCGGACTTCATCCGTGTCTGGTAATTTTACTCGTTAAATAAAGCAAACTAAGAAAAAGCTGCGATGAATTTGTAAAAAATGTTCAAACAGCAAATTCAAAATTTGAGAATAGTAATGCAATGTCTTTTTTCGGCTATTCTCACCGATCGTTGTGATGACGGTGAGACAATAAACAACGGAGTTCAAGAAGCTCCAGCTTCTCTGCCCGCTATAACTATGCACCCCAGCCTCGTGAGCGGTGTGCAATTGTTCTTCAAACTCCATAAGTTTTCTTCGCGCCATACTCTTCCAATCCTCTTCTCTCATATTGTGGCTGTAGTTCCACAGACTGTCCAAGAAGTCTCTCTTCACTCTCTTCACTCCGCATTTGTAAAAAGTCTCGAATGCTCCCTCGGTGAACCGGAAGACAAATGCGCCAAGGCCACAGTAAATGATCATAAGGATAAACTCGGAAATACAATGGTTTCTGAGTCTTATTATGATCCTTGTTTCTCGTGGATTCTGTGCCACGAAAGCTTTAAACTCTGCGACAACGTCCTTGAGAGCTCTCAGAAAGTCCATCAGAGTGACTTTCCCCGTAGAAACGTGGTCGAGTTTCACCAGTTTGGTTTCCTCGTTCTTGTGCTTCTCCGTGACTTCCTGCGGCGGCTGTTTCTCCTCCTTTCTACGGAAGTAGGACAGCCATGAAGACCAGGACCTCTTATCGAGGTCCTTGGATCGATCGATCGATTCTAGAATCTCGCTTTTCTCCGTCTTTGAATGCTTCACGCTGATCTTCCTTCTTCTCAGAGCAGTTTGCTCCTGAGCGTCCTCAAAGACTTCCAGAGGATCGGGATCGAGGATACTCTGCTCTCTTCGCAGGTATTCTCTCTGGGCTTTAGCGAAGTCCTGGATGAGGCTGTCGTTGCTCAACGGTATTATCTGCTTTTTCACTTCGGTCGATGATCTCTTCATGGCGACGCCTTCGGATGAGTATATCGGGAAAGTCTCGCTCTTCCGCATTTTCGGCTCTTCGTCGGTGTTGGGTTGACTGTGCCTCCTTGATTGTCTCTTTTCCGACCTATCCTTCGCCTGATCCTCGCTGTCCTCAAGCTTCTGTCTACTCGAGGATCTCTTCTCTCTCGTTCCCTTCTCCGAGTCCGTCTTTTTAGCCCCGTCCGAATCAACGATGCTGCTTCTCTTCGCGCTCGATTTCTTCGCTCTGATCTTACCTTCTTCCGGTGACTTGGTCCTCCGAGGATGTCTGCTTTTCTCGTACTCCTCCGCGTCGCTGGAATCGGTGGATCGGCTGTGTCTCTCCAGTCTCTCCTTAGACTTCTTCTTCACCCGTTTTTCTCTTTTTGCTTCCGGTCTAGAGGTACCAACGGTTTCCTTCGGTCTTATCGGACTCTCCTGAGGTCTCTCTTTAACCGGATCCTCCCTCCTTGACGCTTCCTTCGTCGAACTTCCTCCCTCCGTTTGGCTCATCTCCTTCTTTACCGACCGACCTGCATCCTCTCCAGTGTCACTCTCACGTGTTCGCGGACCAGTAGCAACACCGTCTTCATGACCAGACATCCTCCTGCTCGTATCCTCCGCCATGGCAGCCTTAATCTCCTTCTTCGGGCTCTCCTTTCTTCGCGTCTCTTCCTTCATCTCCACATCGCCACTCGGCACCTCCAACTTCATTTTGTTCTCCATCTCCTGTTGCTCAGCCTCGTCAGCCATCTTCTCCATCCTGGCACGTCTCGTATCCTCCTCATCCTCCGAACTCTCCACCAACTGATTCCTCGAGGACGGATCCGGTGTTTTCTCGCGCCTTCTAGCAGCCGCCTTCCGGCGTCTGTGCACTATGTAGCTGTCCTCCATTCCGGAAGGACGCGATACGTCGATCGTTCGTTGCCGGTCGAAAGTTGTTCGCAAGTTTGTCGCGAAATCGCGAAGGAAAGAGGGAAAACGCGGACGGGCGCCGTTGGAGAACGGCGCGCACTTCGCTCCGGCTGGTTGCGCGTTGTCTTTCGTGGCCCCGGTGCTGCAGGGAGACACCGAGACAGAAATAAAACGGAGGCTGCTCCCACCACTGCCGTCGCGGGGTTTGCCGTCGCTACCAGCGAAACCAGATGATTTTGCCGCAGCGGATATCGAGCGAAGGCGCCACGCGAATCGCGCGCAACCATCCGCTACCGACTAAACGACGCTCTGGCGTCGCGATGCCGTGCCTGCAGCTACCGCAACCCGTTCAACGGCACGGCATTTGGCGTCCGAGTCGGTGACCGAGTGTCAGGGGGTAAGATCGAGATCGATACGACTCCTTTGGAGGGTCCATTTGATTGTTGGTTCATGGAGAACGCTTCGAAGGACGCTTTGGAGAATGTTTCGGAGGACACCTTTCAGAATGCCTTGGAGAAAGCTTTGGAGAACGCCTTAGAGGAAGCATTGGAGAAAGCTTTCGAGAACGCCTTGGAGAACACTTAGAGAACGCTTGGAGAACGCCCTGGGGAACGCATTGGGGTTGAGCGCTCGGTTTGGCGTGGAGCGGAAAATTTTTGTCAAGCAGAGGGATTAGATTACAGAGGAGAATTTTATTTTGGACAATTAGTAATTTGAGAGAGGAGACTTTCATTGTAGATTGCTGTTTTTGTATAATTCCATTCGCGTTGGCTACGGCTGGCGCGGCGTTACGGGGCAGGGCAGTGAAAGGATAAGATACTTTCAGCTACAGAGTTCCAGAGCACTCGAAAATTTGGGGTTCCGTTAATTAAGGCGAAATCTGTGATTAAATTACGTGGGAGCCACCTCGTTAGAGAATACTATCTCCTCTCGTAATTGCACTCATGCAATTCAATGCTCCGTATACTGCTTCAATTGGATACGTATGATATCGGCAGGATTGGAGAACGCTTTGATGTAGTTGCTTAGTAATTAGCAGTTGGATCGATTGCATTGTTATTGCTTTCTGAAACTATTGGTGCCAGAGTTTGTCTAAAAACTTTATACAGTGGTCCAAAAGATAGCCTTAGTATCGAATGGTAAAGCAATTTCTGGCACCTTTTGGGCGTACAGGGCGATTCAAAGTATGAGGAACAAGTGGGCGCTGTTACTTTTTCATCGGCGAACCACATTTTTATAATTGAATACGTACTTTCAATTTATCAGTAATTTATTGCAGCTTATTTTTCTTACTGCTTATTTCTTCGCATTCTTCAGCTTCTTTTCACGAAAAGGTCCTTTATCAAAGTGACATAGATGTATCATATTCCTACACGAATACCTAAATGTTCATTTTTTTCCTCTTCCCCTTTAAGTGGCATCGATCTTCGTCCTTTTTCATTCTTTAACTTCTGGCATCTTACCAGAACTTTTATCAACGCGATCATCTAATTTTAATACTTTCCAAACTAATATCTTTGAAATTTCGCGGCGTAATTTGCTCCACTTTTTTAAGCTGAAGAATTTCAATATCGAAAAACGCGCGTAGTTTTTAGAAAATTTCCCTGGAAATAATTGTGCCGTTGCAATTAAGCCGGCGTTGCATGCGCCTATATTACAGAAAGTCGGAGCACTTCACAGGCGTAGTTATATTTTCTTGCAATTTACATTTAATCACGATGCATGATATTCGCATAAAAATTTCCGTCGTTGGCCATTTCAAAGGGTAACGATACACCTCTGTAATTTGTAGTCCCTTAATGAAAGTATCGTTTCATTTGTATTATTTCTTTGTCATCGAATATTCTTCCTCTTCTTTGACTTTACTTTTTTTTATATTTGTTTCCCAATTTCATCTGGTTGCTCGACAATTTTTATTTTGATTTTTAATACGAACTTCCGATGAATATTGGACTTCGTGCTTTTTATTTAGGGATTAACGAGACGCTTGCGTAATTCCCAATAATTAACAGTACAACTATGTGGGAATTGCAAAAAGGGGCGCTTTGTTGTAACGTTAACGAAGGAAAAGCGATTTTATCCTTCGTTCGTTGCTTTTTGCCACGCTGATCTTTTTTCTGCTTGTTCTATGGATAAACAACGGTGCGTTTAATAATTTTGCGACGAGTGAACGAATGAATGTAAATACGGCGGGTAAACTCCGATGCGAATCGATGGTTGGAAATATTGAAAAGAAGTAAGGTGAATTTCAACGTCGAACGATCGAATTTCGCTGCGCTTTTCGCAGTATTTTCAACCGTCAGTTTACTCAAAGGGAGCTCTTTTATTCCTTTACCATAAAAAATAATTGAAAATTGAGAGTAAACCGCGAAGAGTTTGCAGTTTCATTTTCTCAGTTTGCAGTTTCTCATTTTTGCTGCGTACAGTGTTCCCTCGTTTGCAGGATTTCCTTTACGAAAAATGTTCACGTTAATTCGCTGATATTCCTCGGCTTAACCTAGTTAATTTTCATCAAGCTTTCAAGTATCTGATAACAAGATATTTTTACTAGGTATTTTTACATAAAACGACTTTATTTCACATTTTTAATTCTTCCCAAATTATTATTTAACATATCACCGTCTGCGTCGCTCAACAAACTATCGCTTCAAAGCACAACAAACTGTACTAGCAATGATAAATTGACCCTAGTCCGCAATATTCTGTTCATAATGACATTATGATTATTATTGCTATCATAACAATCGTCTATGTTTACTCTTCGGTTACAAAAGTCACTGTGAGCCAAATTTCGAAAAATTCCTTGCGGAAAATGTGGCTAGTTTATTTTCATTCCTTTCAGCCGCGTACTCCGAGAGTTATCCGTGCTGTTTATCAATCCCTGTTATCTATTTTTCTTCGTGCAGACGAGAGTGTAGCTCGCTTTAACCTGCAGTCAGTGTAAATAAATAGTAGCAGCCTGACTTTGCTTAATGGAAGCAAAGAATGAGGAACAAGACGAAGCATTGCACGTTCTACGGACTGAAAACCACCTGATAATGTTATCATTAATTCTTTCACTTTAGTAAGCTTTAGATTTGATATAATTGTAGAAGCTTAACACTAGAACTACCGGCGTTAAATCTATGATATTTCGATATATTAAATAAGAACTTTGAAAAAAGAGGAATCCAAGAGGCGGAAAAGATGATCGATTCGGTGATTTATGTTTTTTGAGATGAGCGTACAATATTTATTCTATGATTTTCATATGAACTTGGAGAATTTTTGGAAAAAATTGTGTACCAGTCATTTTGACTGGTTTGGTAGTTCTAGTGTTAATAAATGAATTATTTTGAGGATATATTTGATGTTGCAAAGTCGATGTTGAAGTCGACAGAATGAATTGCAACGACAAAAGTTGTTTTACGAAGAGACGAAAATCGGGAGAACAGAGGATGGCGCCGTTTCTTGAAATAGTGATGCGTAGACGGTGTTAACGGGATCTTAACAGCGTACAAAGACGAGCTGAAGTCACTTCCAAGATACGCGAAAATAAAGATGGCACGTATCTACATCTTTTTTTGGAAAGCTACCAAATCCGACGCATTCGAACGCGAATGCCGGAGGGGAGGCTGTACCGCGCCATCATAGTGGTTTCTTTGTGTTCGGAATTAAAACGTGACTAATTACAGTATCCTCCACGATGATGATTCAATCGATGATAAATAACAGGCTCCCTTTCATATCAATCCCTTGGCTGGTACCCAAAACGATCCACCTTTGAATAATTTGTCTTTGAATAGAAAAACCCTAAAGAAAGATACATTAACCCTTTTGATGTTTTCATTGAATATACTCGTGAGAAGTTTGGCAGTTTTTTTGAGAGGGAAAAACTTGATTCACTTGCGAAAGTGAATTTTAGATACAGCAAGATATAAAGATTAATACAGACAATGTAACAATTAAGTTGTATCGCATTCAGATCGGACACGAGAGATGGCATTACGTGTAGCATCTTTCTTTCTTTTTGGATTTCTCCGGCATTAACTGGTAATTTCACCTAATTTCTGTTTTAGGTTGGTTTCGAACCATCGAGACTATAATTCAGAACAAATTTACTAAAAGTGACTGGTGAATTGAATTTCTATCAGAATTTTCGATCCACCGGACAGTCCTGAATTATTCTAGATATTAAAATTGTAAGTTCTGACGCGAAAATCTACCAATTCCGATACTCGCCAAACGTTATCCCATTTTCCGGCAGGAAGATCGAACGACATCAAGTTTTATCGTCTGCCATTAAAGAATTTCGAGGCAATAAAGTTAACTTATTACTCGTCCGATACACTTGCCTATCGTTTCGTCCTTTTTGCCAGGAAACTTCTTATTCAAGAATCCCCTTGAAACAAAACCTATTATATTCCGATACTCTTCATCCTCCGAAGTCTCTTCTCAGCTCTTCTTCATCGATCGTTACGATTCGAAGTTACGAGTATTCGCGCACCGTGTATAATATAAACTTTCGTTCCTGAAATTCCACGAGCCGCGTTCCTGGCGTGCTTGAAATAAGTGACACCTTAGAATCTTTGGCACAAAGTGACAAAGTAGAATGGAGCACTGTCCAAGAAATTTTCCTGAAGAAATTCACGCATGGGACGCTCGTTCGAAGACGTTTGACGACGCGAAGAGTTTCGGTTGAGAAATGATAGCGATTTTGAATTAGATATTGTAATGGCAGGGTGATAATTTGTTATTGTGCACGCGTATCTCTCATATCTGCGTCCAATTCGAGGGTATCGTCTTGTTTGTCGGAGAAGAATCGATACTAATTCCATTCGGAAGTGAAACAAACAGAGGTTGCTAACGTCGATGCTTTGCATTCGTTTGAGGGCTCGGTTTACTTAAGGGTACAATTGTAACTGCATGGACAGGTGGTTAATTGGATTTTCTGAAGGTCGTACGTTTATTTGGATATTGCTTCCATTCAATTTTATTGTTCCATTATCAAATAATTCTGCTGTTTCTATTAAACTGGGACGAAATTTAGGATTGTTGCCTGTATCGTCGCGGAAAGGTACTTTTATATTTTTGTCTGAACGTGTTATTTTTAATATAGTTGGGAGAATTTTCTGTGGTAGAAATTCTCAATTTTTTTATTCTATTTCAATCGCCGACACTGATACACCTATCTAATGCTATCCAAACGTTCTTCTTTGCTTTTTTCAATGTCCAACCGTTGAAATAATAACTTTAAATACGTTAAAAAAATCCAGACCCCGTATGAAGAGAGTATCTCGATGTAGAAATTAAAAAAAAGGACAAATATCTCTTCCAATCAACGTTTGTTTTTCTCCGCGTGGTTCAAACATCGTAAAAGACGAGGAAGATGAGAGATCAACTCGGAGAACAAAATCGAACACTCGAAAACGTTGTACTCCTCCTACGATCACCTTCCTAGACTTCTTTTTCCGTTACGTAATGTCAGCCACTCGAAAATAGTACGCGTGGGCACGTTTTGTCGACGTGCGAAGCAGATATGCACGAATGTACGCATTTTCATGGGAAACGGCAAACAACTCGACGGTTCTCGACGATCTGTGTCGCGCTAATTTCCCGGTTTAATTCTCACGTGATTCTCGCAGCTCGTTTCATTTCGTTGAGGCCTGCAAATTGTGCCGACGCACTTCTACAGCGTGGAGAAATTCAGGAATCGAGCGACGTTTTAAATTAATTTTCTTTATCATAATACTATAATTTTTTCTACTTTTTATTTGCGAATTTTCATCGACCCATAGCCTATTAGTCGGCTATAACAAATAATAATAAAGTAAAATTGCACTGCGGTATGTTTCTTTCGATATCGAATTTTCCATTAACAGGAGACGAAATTTAATATTATCGCGGAAACCATATAGAGCTTTTAAAGTTAAAAAGCTGTTGATATTCGAAACAATAAGCGATAGACGAACTCTTAAACTTGTTTTTTTTTAAATTCTGTTATATTTTGTATACTCGTAATCTTCTTTAAATTTTATATCATTTATATTTGATTATAGTGATTCATTCACTTAACTGAAATACCTAACGACCTAAATTTATATCGCACACAAGTGCGTTCAATTTCCCAGTTTAAAATAACTCGTCACTCGGAAGCTCGCGCGAGTAAATACCAATAATGAAAATGGCAGTGCATGTAAATTAATGAAATACCCGTAACACCGGCGCGCTATAATACAAATTGACGTGAAAACACATGAGAGAAAGAGAGAGGAAAATATCAGTCCACCGCAACATTCACGATGAGATTTTATTAACTGCAGAGTTTATTGTACGGGGTATTTGTTCTACGGGAAAAATGACAAGTCATTTCTTTACGGATGTCGTTCTCGATGCGCGTTCACCAAAACTTCTCTTTGGAGAACGGTGAAGAGATATCGAGGGCGGCGTTCGAAAATTCCTAGACAGTTGCTGTCGCATGAATTATCCGGGCTTTGGGATAATTCGCAAGCTCTCGCTCGTAAATCACATTTGTTTTTAAGATAGCTCCGAGAATTTAGCCTGAGAGAGAGTCACTTTCGAGTCGCGCTGCTGAAAATTAGTTGAGTCAACCTTCTTGGAGGAGGATACTCAGAAACATGCTTTTGGTATAAAAAGATGCAGAAATTGCAACAATTCTGTAAGAATTTAATACCATTTAAATTGTTTCCATGTAATAGTCACACAATGCAAGCGAATTTCATATGAATTTAATAAAGTTGATTTAATAAAGCGACTTAATGAAGTTGGAGAACCGTTAAACGGTTCTTCCTCTAAAGATGGAAAACTTAGAATTTTTCTAAGTTTCTTTTAACTCAATTTCCATGTAGTACGAATCGAATATAATAAAAACGAATTAACCATGTTACAGAATGGTTAATTACAGCGCGACAAGAAACGCTATGCGTATCTCTGACAATCAGATCTTTGGAATAATTCTACCGTGGGTTAAATTTTTGTTAAATGCCAATTTGTCAGGTTGTGCATCCGCGTGAGAGGAGCCCCTTTGCGGGGATGCAGCGTGGAAATTGACGTGGATTAACGCGTTAATTGCCTGGTTACGTAAATCGGATATGCCTCGTCCCTTGTCTTAATATAATGAATCTCGCTCGTGGCACCGATCGTGATGCGAGGGTTGCAAATGTGAATCAATTTTATCGTGCGGATTGCGATGGAAATATTGGAAATATTGCGACGCAAATTTATGGTACGAAGATTAAAAATATGTCAGCTGAAGTTGAAACGTAGATTATTGAATAAAAATTTAAAATAAACCGTAGGATCTTTGCAGCCTAAGTTTATGGTAAAAATAGTGAAATAGTTAACCTTTGGGGTGCGGATACTTGGTGGCTTTGCAGCCACTGGTCCCGCAATTTTTAATTTTCCTGGTGGTCCAAATTGCCGTTCAAGGATCACAGAAGTATATAAAGAAAAATCATAATTGCAGCTAAAATTACGATACACACAGTATTGTAACATGTCAAATTCCTGGCATGGAGGACGACCCAAATATGGCAACCGCTAGTCGAACTTATAGGACAGAAACCATGGCTAGTTGGCAAAGGGAACCTTGCCTTATAATATACGATCACACTTGCGGTGCAAATTACAGTCAGAAGAATAAAATACCAGATATCGTAGATTACGGTCCAAATGTGGCAACCACAGGATGAACTGATCCGACAGATTTCATGATCCTTTTTAACCACCTGCTTTACAATATCGAATTACCGTCGTACCTGATTGTAGTTAAAATTTGAAAAAACTGCTATTTGGACTAAAAAGAAAGAAAATATTTAAATTAACAAGATTGATATCGTAATACCATCTTTGTCTTGTTCATTTAATACATCTGTGATTCTTTCTCTTCAGCCCGCCTGACACCATAAATTCATTTATTAATTTTAATATTAAAGTACACGTTAAATTTCAATTTTTAGACAAAAAAGGACAAAATACAGAATTGTTCACATTTCAAACAAAAAAGGGAAAATTCCGACACGACAACCCAGTTGACATTTGGAGTGCAAGGAGTTTCCGGCGAACAATTCGCAATGCATGTAGACTCGAGTGCGCGCGTGCAGATTCTCGAAGAGGCTTTTCGTTTTCTGTCTTTTTTTCTATCTCTTTGTCTTTTATTCGGATGACTTTTCTTCCTCGATTTCTACGGTCCTCGCTTCCTCTAAAAATATCCCGTCGATGTAATCGTTGGTGATTCGTCGTTCGATGAAGAGCGTAGGACTTTCCGTAAAACACTCGAAGATCAAACGACGCTGAGGAAAATAGGGAACGATAATGCAGCGAAAAAAAGCGTCGCCGAGCTTCAAATTACCGTGCGACGTTCGCGGAGAAGCGGTCTTTTTTTATTTTCTTTGACTCGTTCCGCGAATTATCCGTTCTTCCCATGAGAGACTCACAGGGAAAAAGCGTGAGATGGAAGCGAATAAAAGGCGACGATATATAGATACGATATCAGATCAGTCGCAAGATTTCGTGGTATTTCTTCGGGAAAGTAGAGAATTTAAATTTTGATAATGCTCTTAAAAGATATTTGTCGTTGTTGGTACAATTTTCTGTCAGTTTTTGTCAATATTTCTCAGTTTTTTCCGCCGAATTTTAGCTAATTCGTTAGCTCTTTAGCAAAAGAATAAAATGGAGTAAATAATTCTTAACACTAGAACTACCGGCGTTAAATCTATCATATTTAAAAATATTAAATTAGTATTTTGAAAAAAGGGGAATTAAGAGGTGGAAAATATGATCGATTCGGTAATTTATGGTTAATAAGATGGACGTAGAATATCTATTCTATGACTCTCCTATAAACATGGAGAATTTTTGGAAAAAATTATGTACCAGTCATTTTGACTGGTTTGGTAGTTCTAGTGTTAAGTCAAGGAAGAATGTGGTAATGAGATTTGAATTCGAATCCCAATCCCATCCATATTATACTATATTTCACTGAAATTAAATCAAGTTCAATATATCAAAAAATAAGTCTAACATTATGTAGTATTGGAAAACGGAGACTTGGTGAAAATTCACCCGGGCGATCGCGCAAGTCTTAAATCCGCAAAAAACTGCAGAAAACTGCAATCTCGCGAGGCTCACGAGGGATCAATCGAATGCAAAAAGCACGTTGAGACTGTAAAGACGAAGAGTCGAAGGGAAATAAAGCAAATAAACCTCTCGCTAGCATGCGGACGAATAAACGCAAAGTATCCCTCGTGAATTTATGCCCGCCATAAAACAACCACCGAGGGCACTCCCGTGCTTTATTTTCTCAGAAGCGCACGTTGCCCTCTTCGTAATTTAATGACGAGAAGTCGACGAACCGCGTCATCGTCGTCCTACGATGACGTCAGGTCATCATTTCCACGGGCAGAAATATCCGTCGTTCCGTGATCCCGTTTAAACCGCGTGTTATTTCCTGATTTCCCGAGGTCGGATGTTTCTTCTCCCATGGCGCCACGTCTTGGTATTATCATCCCGATGGTCAGAGGCAGGAAATTTGATAAATTGTTTCGTTACACGCCGGATAAAAATATTTGGACGATCGTGCGTCCGCACGGATCGTGGGTTTGTTTTAGTTTACGGGCATTTCGAGAGATCACCGCGGAACGTGCGGACTCTGGGATTCGAAAAATTTAAATCGATTCGAATTTGATTATTTTCGCGGGGCTGCGAGAGAGTGGTAAAACCTGCGGGAAGATCGGGGAAGTTTGGAGGGCGATGGTTTTTTACAGGGGTGTAGGTCTTTTTTCGTTTTTAGGTCGATTGGTTTTCGCAATTTAGAGAAAATTAGTTTGAGGTTTGCAGTATTGATGGGATTATATATTGGACATTTCTTTATACATACAAATAGTAATGATAGCAAGAGCCACAATAATAATTAATTTCACAAGTAATCAATTTTCTAAATCGTAATGCGTATAGTATCAGTCGCGGAGCAATAAATTTTCAGCCCCTCCTCAAATTATTATTTTTGACTTTGCAAGTGATAAGGAGCTGTGCAAAACATGATCAAAAATTATACTATTTTCTCGGTGTATTTTTAATCCAATTTAAATTCGGGACGATTTTAGTGAAATTAAAGAAATAATAACTCAAAACACTTAGGTCTCCTCCGCGTTGCCACTGTATTGTCTTGCAAAATTTCGCTTCAATTTACTTTCTTAAGTTCCATCAACTACCACTTATGCTCGAGCTGGGGCTACCCTGTATTCATCAAGCCTATTGTTTCCTCTCTGCGATGCGATTGCAACGTGAATTGCACGATGCGATAACGTGAATAATAAAGATTCCGTTAATTATGGACGGAACGTTTGTACTCACCGATGGTGGTGTAAATAGTGCCGCAGTAGAACACAGCGTTCCAAAATGTCCAGACCTTCTCCCCACGATCCGTCCAACCCCTTTTGTAGAACTCGTACAACACCTTCTCGTACTCCATCAGCTCGTTTCTTGCTCGTCCGTCCCAGAGGTCCGAATTCGATGCCAATACTTCGTCGTTCCAAAGTTTTCTAATCTCCGTCAGTGTTTCGTTTCTGGAACGATGCGCGTACGTTATTCAACGTTATCGAAACTTTCAGCTATGTTTTTATTCAGATCTACGATGAAAACATTGTACAGTGAGGGTTACGTGAAATTAAATTTTAACTGGTGGATTTTCATTGTTAATTAAAATGTTGTTGGGGTAATTGAACGGGATTTTGCACTTGAGCAAAATTTGATTGCAAAATCCTTACACAATTTGGGGCTCTACAGGTGCCCAGGCATAATTCATGGAAAGAAGTTTAAATTTTGAATGTTTAAGTTTCATTTTAGAATTTAGAATGAAATTTTAGAATTTTAGAATTTTAGAATGAAAAGCAGAAAGTGTTTTTATAGGGGAAAATAATATTCTTAAGTAGATTTTATGATAAAAATTGCCATCAATATAACGGGAAATGCTGCGATAGGAATTGCAAAGAAATGAAATGCATAAAACAACTGGGAACGGAGGATAAAACCTCTCGTTTCTTCGCTGATTCCATCTCCGTTTTTGCTTTCTTCGAGTTGAGCCCAGATAACATTTGTATGCAGTTCTTTTTTTTGCGTGTCAATTTGTCCCTGGTGCACTGAAATGCCTCAGATAGCCTGAATAATTGAGAAGTAGGGTGAAATCGACCAACGGACCTTGCTGCAAGACCTTGCTTCTTTTCACCGAACGTTATTCACAGGTTTTTAACGCAGAATCTTTTTTCTTCCAGTTCGAGATACCAGCAGGCCGTGATTTCAAAGAAACCGTGCACTTTCCATCACTCGCTCTCTGAATCTTTGTTATAACAACTTTTAAACGTGTGCGAATCGTCCATCAAATTTTTATAAACCTCCAATTTATTCCCTGAACGATCCACCGAATGATATTCCCTATAATTCGATCTTTTTACACAAAGTTGAATCTATATACCAAAAAATTAGCCATTTACACGAACTTATTCAAATTATAAAACGCTATGGTGGATAACGGGGAAAAATGTTATTTAATATATTATACAATAAATAACTGCAGCAATTAAGCGCAAAAACACGAAGGAAAAAAACTAGATACTCTTTATTCATCTTCATACTTTACCCATCAATCTCTATCAGAAACATAAAAAAATCATATATTCCAAAACGCAGAATAATTTATCATTGCAAACTACAGTTTATTTGCTGCTTAATTTCTCCACAAATAAATCCACCAACATGAAATCCCATAAAATCTACCGTTCAGCAGGGTATTCGAGCAACCCCATCGCTTCAACCGGAGGGAAGTCACCCCAGGCTGATAAATTTTAATTTCCTTCTTCTTTTCCATCCCCTCACAAATTGAAAAGCCACTCTCATGATTTCTATTCGCCCGCGATAAAATCCAGCTCGTTCTTCCAGACAAAAGACGTTGCAATTAACGCGCGAACACCGTTAGCATTTCCCGACCATAATCGCACTCCTTGCGTTGATACGCGTGAACCCCGGTGGCCGCTCGCATTTCCCTTTTTATCGGCGTGGTCACGCCACTCGGTTCATTTCTCATGGATAAGAATTCACCTAGCATCTTAATGCCTCTGGCAAACCTGACCTTCCCTTCAAGGTCGATCGATGTTGGTGAGAAAATTACGGCAAGATCGATCGACGTCCGAACGGAGAACGCGCGCTTCCGGTTGCGATGTGCAAAACGGCGCACAGAGGATACGGCCGGCGCTTTAAGTGGACAGTGATTGTTCCTCGAAAATTACACGTTTCAGAGAAAAATGTTAAATGCAGAACTTCTGGTATTTCGAGGGGGACAACTGTCGTAATTATTTTCCATTTGTTCATTTCGAAATTATTCCAAATGCCTTTATTTACATGAAAATCTATGATATCTTATCTTGGCAGACTTTTATTTTGGGAAAAGCAGGAAAGACTTTTGTGTGTGTCACTTTTTTGGATTTCTGGTTAAAAGGGTATTTGGTGAAATAGAATCTTTTTGTTTGTGTCAAATTTGTAAGCATGTTAAGTTTTCAATTTTGAGAAGAGATGAATAATAATTCTTTTTTTAATTATTAAAATAGTTCCATGCCATCGCCGCATTAGATGAGTAAAATCTTCTGCATTTCGTGCCTCAAAATGTTATAATCCGTTCTCCCATTGAGTCCACAATTTTCTCAAAATTTCTTTCTCAATAATCGCAGTGATGCAACGGAGGAAAGTGCAGCCGCAGTGATCGATACTTGTTTTTCTCGTACATAATAGCACGGTGTTCGTCGACGATAATGAACGTAATGATTTAATCTCGTATGGGATTTCACGTGAGATCGTTCGAACGATAGAGACCAAGCTAATCAGCGCTCGGTATCTGTTTATGTAAATTCTCCATTTCATTTAACGGTGACTTTTAAATTGCCATTCATAATACTGTCCTTCTTTTCATTATCGCTGAATCGCAACATTGTACAATTAGGTTGCGCATAATGCTGTTAAAGTGTTTAGTGCTGTAGCTGCAATAATGGAAAATGTTAATTGCATAGAAAATGATCCAGTGCTGAACTTAATTTGAAAATATAATGTTTAAATGGTTGCGCCAGAAGGGCTGTTTAGATTTGCATCGACGATGCTGCAGAAACTCGGTTAGTTTTTTGTATCTCGAAGGACAACCGAGCCAAGTATCAGCGTGCAACGTTATCGCGACGGTTTTTAAACACGTTTGCATGTCGTTCCGGTATCATCTGATTAGAATACAGCTTCGTTTACACCTTAACACGTGGAACGCCATGGGGGTCCCCGGTGACCGGCGCTATTGAATTCGATGAAATTTCATAGTCTTTTAAATTATAAAATTTACGAATCTTCTAATACATTCAATATTTAAATATTGGCACTAAAAAGTCCTGCTGACTATATATCTATCTGTGTCTTTGATGTTTTTGCTTTGTAAAGATGTGATTTTAATAGAAAAATGTTTACTTCAGTGAAAATAAAACTAGCGAAACACCGATTGCGTTCAACGTGTTAAACGTAACTACAAATTAAAAAAAAAGGAAACAGCGTACATTTAGAATATTTGAGATAAATGCGATTCATTTATCTCAAGATTTTATTATGTATACTTATTTTTACGAAGTCGAGCGAAAAGTTAAGATTGTTTGTTATTTTTTCTTACTTTTTAAAGTGACCGCGATAACTTATTCGTAATTGTAACAATGTCACGCGATAAAAGGTCAGCGAAAAGATTACACGTCCAAGTTTAGATTCGACTTTTAAAATAAATCAAGAAGACTCGATTTCCCGCCGAATATTTCAAAGCGACGATACAAGGAGATTCTTTCAGCCGTGGCTGAACGAAGTTTCAGCGACATTAGTTATCCAGCGGCATGCAAAAAGGAGCACGATAAGGGCATCAAACGTTTCGCTCGTGTCTCGCATTCGTTTGAGCACACGCTCGATTGTCCCACATTTCCCTGGTGCAATTGTCGATCTGGCGTTTCACGAAGCAACCGATACCGCGTTTTATGTACTTCGTCCCTGCACTTGTGTCTATGCCCGAGGCGCGTTTTACTTGATACGAAGTATGCAATTTCAATGCAACAGTACGAGGAATATCGTTCGCTTTCATGTTGAACTGGAACACCCAATAGAATCATGGGTGATTCAATCTTTTTACACCTGTCTGCTAATACTCGTGTGATTTTTTAAAATTTCAAGAAAACTGTGATAAAAAATATTCAGGTTTTTAATGGTATTCCGTGAGGTGGAGTAATTGCAAATTTTAATCCAGTAGAATGAGAAATGTCGGTGGCTTTCAAACCGAACTGGAACACCCGCGGTGTAATAAAATCATGGGTGATTGAATCCTTTTAGACTTGTTTGGAAATACTCGTATGATTTTTTAAAATTGTATTAAAAAATGTCGGAGTTCTCAACGCTAAACGTACCGGTACTTTGCGGATACTTATATTTACCGTAGCAGATCCTTTCACCGATTGTGAAATAACAATAATACTTTTCTGAAAGAAAATGCTGGAGACTGTCGACTTAATATGGAAAGCAACGTACAGAACAGTATTTACTTAACCCTTTGCCCTACGATTTCTTTTGTGACTGCCTCCGCAATAATTTAAAATGAAATTGCTAAAATATAAATATGTTAGTGATTCCTGATATATTTTAGAATTTAATGCAATATTAATAACAGAAATAATTTTATCGTGTCGTGTTCCGCTGATATTTTCAATTTGATAATGTTTGAGAAGCTTCAAAATATCCTTTTCCATCAACCGCATCACGAGTTCACTCGTTGTTGTAGGGCAAAGGGTTAATAGTACAAAAAATGATATATTTTCATCTCACTGAACCAATTAATTAATCGCGCATGGTACGGTTAGTGTTAAAGGTCGATTAATTGCAAATTGCAGTGCAATAGAACGAGAAATATTATAGTTCAGGTTATTATAGAATCACAGGTGATTCAATTACTTTAGGCTCGTAAAAAAATACTTAAATAAATTTTTAAAATGGAGACAAAGACTCGGGCTAACAATCGGAGCCTCGGAGCTGAAATCCTCCTTCGTCACCTCTGGGAAATTTGACCTAAATTGTTATTTAATGAATCATAGCCATGATGGCTGTACATCCACCTAAAACGGTAAGTCCCAGGTGAAATAACTATACCAGTTAAAGGCGAAAAAATACGAAACAGAGAGAAAATTTAAATTTGAACGAAGTTAAAGCAGAACAGGTTAATTCGAAGTAATTGAAGAAGCGTTTCATTAATTTCCAGATTCTCCCATCGCGAATTCTCTCTAAAGACATACCTCTTCATCCGTATATTAAGATCCACAACTTCCTCGTGCGTTCCTTCGACCGTCACGAAAATCATGGCACCGCCGATGCTGTACAAAAGTACGACGACAAATAAGAAAATGTGCGTGAACCATCGTTTACTCCAGGAACTGACCTGCACAGAAATTCGTGCGAGCAGGTATATCATACTGTTATCTCAAAGTTCCAACGGTTTGGAAAGCGTCAGGTCGAGAACAGCTTCCAGACGATTAATTCTATCATCTGCGGTAATGTAGAGCAAGCACTGTTGTGAATCGAACTGTGAGGCTTCTCAAAGTAACTGAACCCTCGCCGAATAATGAGGTGTAAAGTGATTCGTTTAATTACTACTCGTTAATTAAGAATTCCATCCGAGCAAATCATATTTTGGAGTAATTTAAAGGGATTAAAACCACGCCTGAATAAGTGCATACTTTCATCATTACGACATTATTTTTCATCATAATTCAGACCTCTGTCCAAAGCAATGTCGTGTAACTCTTATTTAACACTAGAACTACCAACCGGTTTATAGAAAACTCATAGAATAAATATTGTACGCTCATGTCAAAGAACATAAATCACCCAATCGATCATCTTTTCCGCCTCTCGATTCCTCTTTTTCCAAAGTACTTATTTAATATGATAGACTATAATAGATTTATCGTCGGTAGTTCTAGTGTTAATAACAAGTATCACTTTTCTTATCAAATATCAAACACTACAGATCTAAGTGAATCCCATTTAATAACAAATATTATTCTTTTCCATATTTCATTAAAAATACCATTAGATTCGCGAAGCAACAATGCACCACCTCACGAAACAGCAAACTGCAAAAACCACAGTGAAAAAAACTACTCCAAAAACGATTGATTCACTTCAACCCAAACCCCATCGACAGCCGAACAATAATCGCTCCCCGGGCGAACAATGAAAGCACTGAAACTCGAAACAGCAAGTACCTTTTCGTACAGCCAAAAAGCACTCTTCTCTCCGACGCTTAAACCAGACTTCGTCAAATGTTTGATCCCCTTGAATTGACTGAAAACGAATTCGCTGGCCTTGTTGGAGTACATCATCCTCGGCTGGCCAGAAACTGGAGTCATGGGGATGGGAGTCTGCACGTATGGGTTCGGCATGGATGGTTGACCAGAAACGGGGGTCGTTGGTATAGGCGTCTGGCCGTATGGGGTCGGACCGAACCCCATGGCCGTTGGGGGATAGTATTGTCCAGGAACTGGAAGCTGGATCTTCGGTCTGGCTGGCATTTTTCGAATGCTTGGCGAGTTAGACATTGTTGGCGGTTAATTTCTTGCAGTCTCAATTCATAAATCACTCGCGGCGATTAAGAATAATCAGCGTTTGAAGACCACTCTCACTTTAATCGATGAGAAACTTCACGGCGCTCGAATTCATCCGAACACTTAAGTGTCTTTTAGCTTTTTTCTTCTTCTGATACTTTATTTCTGCTGTCCCTCGACACGCAATCAGCTGGGTCCGTGAGCTTGCGACAGTTGCTCGGTATTTGTTACGCTCTGAAAGTTGTATTTCGAGATGTTTAATTATGTTAACGATATACCACTCCGTTGCACTGATTCACTCGCGTTGATTCACTGATTTCGCGACTGATATTTAACGTTGTACATCTTTTCTTTTTTTGGCGATACTTTAAACAGATATTTAATTTATTGACAATCTTTATCTCTATGTTTATATCAACTTTTCTTTCTAACTTGGTAGGATTCTATGAACGAGCGACTCTTCCTCTACTTTGATGCTACTCTCATTAATTCCCTTATTTCACGACTGGTAGATATTAATCATTGTTCATCTTTTCCTTCGCTTTTCTCGATACTTTAGACAGATATTTAATTCATTCACGGGCCTATCTTGATCCCAACTTTTCTCCTAACTTGGCACAGTTATATGAACAAACGAGTCTTCCTCTACTTCGAGGCAAGTCGCGTTAATTACCTTAACGATAAAAACTGCATCGCGGCTTTCCCGGGGGCTTTCTTTCTCCTCTTTTTCCCGCACAACACGGCTCTTATTTCAGAAGACGTATAAATAGGCGAATGGACAGCTGAACGTTGGCAGATCTTTACCAAAATTCCACGGAAGATTTATCGCGAGGTCGCCTGGCAATCAGTCACGCTTCGCGAATTTACAGCGCGATATTCCGAGACGTCCGCGATTCTCCCGCACGATCATTAATTTATCAAAACGTCCTCGTAACGCGTCGAATGCACCGGATGACATTAAATCGAATCTTTGTCCTTTTATGGCATCAACCGGGAAACTCGGAAAAGCCATGTACTGAAAATTGCGAATTGGAAAAATCGCAGGAATCCACGAGAAAAATCCGTTCGGATCTACTTGCGATTGATGAAGGAGCAGAAATTGAGACTCTTTCTTTTCTGGTAGAAAAAACAGCGCGGATAAAACTAGAAGCAGCCTTTTCCCTCTTTTATTGTCGTAGCTTCGTGGAAGAGATTCGAATAGATTTACTTAGTTTGCAGTTAACGAAGTAAGCAATGAAGGATGTAGTCATGGTTAAGAATTAGGCGGACGACCTTGAAATGCGCTTGGAATAATTATTGAAATTTGAGGAAAGGTCAAAGATCTTATGGTGGCGAAAAATTACCTTCAGGCTGACATTTACATATCTGCGAGATAAAAAAAACTTGTGAGCCTGGATTATTAAACTTTGTAGCCGTTAAAGGTAGAATCTCGTAGTTTGATTTACAAAATCAAGCAGAGATTCGTGAAATTTCCGTGCAATGGGGAACGGCTTTGATGCGAGGTAAGCTTGAAAATCAGAGATTCCCGTTTCGGAGTTGCAAAGAGGAAATTGAGCGTGAAAATTACATTAAGCTTCGCGATCGAGGAAGGAGATTTATAGAAGCCTTCGATCAGCAGATGATTGACGCGATACGGGCAAAGTGTGGAAAAATCAGAGGTTCTTTCGCGTGTAAAAAGTTAAGGCGAGCATGAGATCGAATTAGCCGCGATTAAAGGGAGAACACGAGCACATATGCTATATCGTAGCTCATTAAATTTTGCAATCAATGAACGCACGGTCGAAGAATCGTCGAATTTCCAAACGACGAACAGGCATCCGGCAATCTGCATAAAACTGACGCTTCTTATTTGCGCTATAAAAAATAACGCGAGAACCAAATCGACTTATTTGCAGTTACAAGTAAATTAGTTAAATCTCGCAATCAGCGGACCGTTTAAAAATTAATTACCATTCGAAATAATTCACTTAAATCTTACATTTAATACAGAAGCAAAAAATCCTTCAATTTTCGCGCAATAAACAAGACGCAAAGCCGACGAATCTTCTTTAAGGCTTAAAAAATAAGACAAAAATGAGAGAAAAAATGGTTTGCAATGAAAAAGAAAACAGAGAAGCACGTGTACGACAGCGCGTTTCAGGATCAGCCGTGCTCATTGATCTTGACCATGCCCGACGTTCACCTTCTCTCTGATGAAGCCTTCCGTGATTTCCGAATCTCCGTTCTTGTCTAAAATTATTCGGATGACACCTCGCGGGTCGGCGACCCCGGATGCATCCTAGTAATAAATAGATCGACTTGTCTGCAAACGTCCCGACGAATTTAGACGGCAGAAATGCAAATACATGGAGCCCGCTTCACCTCCCTTTCGAGCGGTCCTTGTTCTCCAAACGTAGATACCCGTTTCCACGATTTCGCTCGTCGAAGAGTCCGTCGACAATGATTCTCGACGATTTAAAAATAAACAAAACCCCGCCGACGATACTTTCGCCAAGGATCGACCCGTGAATCTCGCCGCGAAACGGGAAAAGTTGCAACGTATGTTTGCATGAAAATTGAAACGAAAACGAAGGAATCTCGGCTTAATTAACTCAACCAATAATGAACTCCTTTGAAAGGAAGAAGGATGGAGCAAAGCTTGCTCGCTCGACGACGCAATCCGACACTGTTCCAACGATTTATCCCGTTTCTCCCCGCCTGGGAATTTTCCAGCTCTTCGGAACTTCACCCGGTGAATATCTTCGCGCGACCTAACTCACTGAGGTGCCATACGATCATCCAATCGATCCTCGAAACGATTCACTCGATCGGCATCCTTAAACTCACCCCCGTAAAATCACCCTGCAATTCTTAGCCCTGAAACACCGCGAACATTTCCGGAGAACATTCTCGAAGCAATGAGCGCAGGACACTCGAGGCTACGATTACTCCGAAATCGATTTAATCTCAGAATTTAATTGATCCCTCGCGTCGGCACTCGCGTTATCGTCGCGCGACGCGATAACCCGGGGAGATAATAATTTCCGCAGTAACCTTCCGAGCCGTATCCTCGCGCAGGACTTCCCACGATGAAAGGATGGCTCCTTCTCTGCCTCCTTTTCGCAGGACCTCTACAGAATCGTCCGGATGTTCCGTTGACTTCCTGGTGTTCGATCATCGAAGGCACCGTAAGAGTCGTTCGTCATTTAATTCTCACGGGAACGGAGATCACGTAACTTTTGACCTCTTCCGTCATCCTCCGCATCATCCGGGCCAAGGACACGGGTTGCCCTTAAAGCCGAACGATTATCCTGACGGTTGATCTTTCGCGATTCGAAGGAACACCGTAAATCTAACTCGATTCTGGATAAATCGAAAAGATGAAATTCGTGTCCTTTGATCCTGCAATGTTTTCGTGTCCTTTCCCATAGGACTGTTGGAGATGTTATGTCAGAAATCTTGGGAATTTTGTCTTAGAAGTTTCAGATTGTTTGATTATCGAGATGGAATCTTGCGGATGCTGATAGTGTCTTGCTTCTTCCTCGTTCTTTGAAGTTGTTTGATGGTTTTAGGCGAAGATCGAGAGGAATCGTTGAGGATCGATGCTCGTTGATGGTATTCACGTTGAGTCTCTTTGAGCAATTATGTGAGATTGTGCGAAGAAACGAACCTCGAGGTGATATATCGTGTTTGTGTGGCTCTCGGATACCTCGAGCGGTGGCGTCGCGACGCCAACTGACTGAGCGTAGACTGGTGCCGGGCGTCGGGACGTTTTGAAACGGCCGCTGCGATTTCCAGGGCCGTATAGACGGGATTAAAAATTCTTTGGAATTTCCGGGACGTTGTCGAACGGTTCTTTATCATTTAATGCTATTTTTCACAGAGAAAATATTCAGCTACTCTTTCGAGATTATTTGCTGGAATTATTCGGATGCTTTGATCGATCAGTTTGTCGGAAGAATAGATTTAAATGGGCTTAGAATTATTAGGTGATTTCTTTAGAATTAATTACCTTTTGCCGGTATAATTGAACTTCGCTTTTAAATTCTTCTTAAAGGTCCAGTTTCAATTCGGAAAGATTTGTTTCTCGATGGAAAAAGGACGCTCTTGTACTTATTTTTATAATCGGGGTTTCCAAGGATATTTCAAGGTTTAAATTAGAGGCAAGAAACGATCAAATGAAGTTGCTAAGAAAGATTTATTTAATAGAACTTTCTTTAATGTTTACATTTAAAAATACATTCGTCAAAAGTTTCTGTAATACTAAAAGGTGCAAAGAAGAAAAAAATTGATCTGTTCGAAGGAAATTTGTTGAAAAAATTTCATAATAAAAATCATAATTGGGGCAGACGTCAAAGAGACGTTTGTTTCCGCAAAAACGTCAAGTCGAAGGTGCAAAGGGTTCATCACAGACAAAGTTTCCCCGAAGATGACTCGAATCACTTTTTCGTCCAACGCCGAAGATTAATGGGGGCTCGTTCCACTGACGCCAATCGCTCGAAATGACACAGAAATTTCGCAATAACCTCCTGAGGCCCTGTTAATAGATGTCCACCGCTTCCCACGCAAATATACGCGTCGAGGAGGCGAATGCCGAATTATCCAAACGATTCTCTGCCAACTATTACAATTCTGCGGGCGCCATGTTGCGATCTGTCGCGAAAAATGAATCGGGAAATCGTACTAATTTCGAGTTTCACGCTAATCTGGCTAACAAGGTTCAGGTTTCTAAGAATTTGAGATTGAGGTAATTATTTTTTCAGAATTCAAGATGATTTGTTGAGAACTGGAGATTGAAATAGCTATTTTTTGAGAATTCCAGAATGGGATAATTATTCTTTTTAATTTGAGAATAAGATAATTAGTTCCTCAGAAATTGAGATTAAATCTGATATTTATCTGCATTTCAGCATGCAAAAAAGCAGCATTCTTCCATTTTACTCTTTCAGAAAAACTTCAGTCATTGTTCTAAGGTAAAAGAGTTATTTCGTAAGTCCTGAAAAAGAAGCAAGCCTTGGGCAAAAAGTGAGTGCGTCGAGTGTACTTGCTTTTTGCGGGAAAAGGAGAAAGAGAAAAAGAGATGAGAATGAAAGGGAGAAAGTAACATTGTGTAGGCAAACCGTGAACAGAAGACTAGAGAGACCGTGTTCATTATCTTAGAAATATGTTCCACTAAAAAAACTCTTTGCTATTATCGCTTGCATAACTATGCGTCGTACCTTAATAATCGCAAATTTCTATGATATCTTTCGAAGTTTGTAAACTCTAATTATCTTCGTCCTGGAACTTACGGAAGTTTAAAGCTCGCGAAAGAAATATGGAAAAAGCAGCTCTGTTGAAAAATGATGATCGTTTATCTCATAATAAGCAAGGTAGACGCTGAAATTGGATACAGTCTGATTAAAACCATCGATCTTCTTTAAACATAGAATTTATTAATTAGTGCGGGATATTGAACATCCGCAAAGAACAAGGTAACGCAATCTGTATCGAGAGCGCGGGTGTTTTCGAAATTTCAAATTATCGCGAAAGTCTATGCCAATTAAGACTGAAAGTGCCATGGGAGTTAAAATGACTGATGTTCATTTTTAGGAATATTTTCAATATTTATAGGGAAGCATTACAATAAATATTCCACGTCTATCTTATAAAATATAAATTACTTGAATGATCATCTCCTTTGCCGCTTGAATTTTCTGTTTTCAGAGTTCTTATTTAATATAGTTAAATATAATAGATTTAGTACGATATCGGTATTTGTGCATTTGCGGTTCATTGCTGGGACTTTAAAAAATCTCAGGATCGATGTAGCCGATACGAAATGTGAAAATCATTTAATTAGGGAATAAGGAGATTGAATTTAAAAAGTCACATATGCTACTGTTCTTTTTTTATTTTTTACACAGATTTCTAGATATTTTTCCATTACAACAGAACTGCATAGTATTTAGCGGAATATTGTATATTTATAATGAAAAACATACAGAAACAGAGTGGGAAACTTGCCAACTGTGGGGCCGATACTTTGTATAAGTTTCTTCACGCATTCGCGACTTCCGTTTGCAAGAACTGCAAGCAGATACAAATTAGTGGCGAATTAGTATGGTTCCTAGAATAAATTAATACAAAATCAACAATTATTGTCCTCGCTAATGTGCAATATCGTGCGCGAGGCAAATAAAAAAGTTCAAACGGTCGTAAAAAAAGTGAAAATTCAGTTGCTCCATCTCGCGTTCGATCGTTCAAACACGTGTAACCCCCTTAAGGCGGAGTTTCCATGTGAACCGCAAATTTCATCGATAACAATTTTTTTTTTCATTACGCTCTTAATATTCAAATAAGTGTAATATATTGAACGAAAGACTTGTTCGCTGAATCTTCTCGTTGTTTTAAAATTTAATTTCATCAAGAATATATTTTGCCGCGATAATTAAATCGATACACGTGAACGCAATTCGAAACGAACCGCGAAGAAAATTTATTAAAAACATTCGGGCACAAACGTACCATTCTCCAGGAAGAACAACTATCCAAATAAGAAAAAGAACGTAAATAACAATCATTTCCAAAGTTTCCTCCACGAAAAAGTGCGATGCCCAATGAAAAGCGAGGACAGTAGGTTGTGGACCAATGAAACGGTGCGATATAACGGTCCTTAGCGTCTCCGGAGCGTCACCGGGAGCTGACCTTGGCGGCGCTTGGCTGCATTCACGGAAGGCGCCCGAAAACGCTTCGGAAAAAGGCATCGGGGGCAGCGCGCGTTCGTGTCGCCCATTGTTATCCTCGTCGCGTGTAATGGCTACCACAGAGTTTGTTGACGGTGCTCGGTCTGCTTCCTCGCGCATCGGCCTATCCTGAGCCACGGTAGGCGGCGACGTGGCCCAACCCCACGAGAAGAAAATCGAGAAGAGGTCTACGGCAAGGTACCGCCAATTTTATGCGACCGAGAGACCCGCGCTTCGTACATCAGTCGCCGCAGCCGCCACCGCGCTTGGACGACATGATCTGCGCGGGCTAACGCTGCTCGTTGACAAGCGTGTGACTCTGAAACAGTTTCGCGGGATTCTCAACGGGCGGAATTTCAACGGCGTCGTGCGATTAACACTACTCACGGCGAGATCTAACGTACCATAAAGGTACATCAAGGCTCCAAATCGATCGCCATTGATTTTCTCCCACGACCACGGCCCAACCGACACGAGGAATTCGCTGTCGGATGTTGTATGGGACGAAATATTCACGCGAATTATCGAGGTACCACGATCGTCGGGATTAGTCTGCCCAGCTGCGCGGCATCCCGCGCCGCAGTCATGGCAACTGAAGGATCGTCCACTTGGCAGCCAGACATGTAACCCGCGGCGCCCGTGTAGACTATCACATGTGAGTATCATGTATTCGTGATTTGAATTTGATCCTTAGTTTCCTTTTGTTTTCTACTCCAATGTCTTCCTGCTGTGTAGCCCGCGCTAAAGTTGATCCTTCCTACCTTGGCGTGGCTTTGATCAGGGGGGGAAATCTTTAGATTTATGTTCCGACGTGTCGGAGTCTATCTCGATTCTGATTAACGAATGCCTATTGATTGTGCAGGGTCAAAGGCAACACATCAATGGCCCTAGAATCAAATGGCAACAACGTGGTGTGGTTGAACACAACCCGTCCTGATCAAATACAGCAGGTATGCGTCGTGTATACCGTATCGTTGTAAAGAGGGAATTTGCGGAGAATAAATTTTCTTTGTCGGTGTCTTTCTTTTTTCTACGGCGTTGTACGTACATAACGTATACTACTTTATGTAGCATGTCGCTTTGACAGAAATTGTGTAGTATTAGAAAAAGAATTTTAAGCAGCATCGACTTCAATGTTTCTAATGATAGTCCATGTTCAACAGAGCCAACCGATCGAGCAGCCGCTGAAGTGTTCCATGTTTACTCAAACCGAGCAAACCAATAGCTTTACTCAGACGGAGCAGAGTAATTCAAGCTACGGCGATCAGAGACAGGTTGTTAATCATTGATGTTTAAACAGAGATAGGTTTCTACATGCAACAAAATATTTAAATATTAATTCGATTGAGATTTCAATTTCCTCATTACATATCCCATGCTAAATATCATATCCATAATAAAAAAAAAGGTCATATTATTTTACATATGTCGTTCGTTTCCAACAAAGGATGTATTTATCTGTCTCTGTCTAGTAAAAGTTATATCCTCGTACAATAGTAAAATATCGTTTGATATCGTTGCAGCAGCAAGCAGCAATGTTTGACCCACAACAAATACAGCAGCAACAGGCTGCGCAAGGTCAACAGTCGCAGCAGCAGCAGTCTCAACAGATGTATGTTACTGCGGATAAAAAGGAGGACAAATCGCAGCAACAATCAGCAACTGCGGAGTTCCCTTTCTACTACAATGTCAACATGCTCCAGAAGGTTCAAACAAATGCGGTGAGCACAATCGGTGCGATCACTACCGACGACAAGGGTTGTTACCGTTTCGATGTGCAACCTGTCGGTTATAACACATTACTGAATCAGATGAGCATTGCGGCTGCTACCAATGCGACCTTCAAGTGCGACATTTGCGGTTTGGTCTTCGGGCACATGAGCTTGCTGAATCATCACAAACGGATTCATAATACAACACCCAGTAATCTTCAACAGCAACCACAGCAAGTTGTTGTACAAACTCCGACGACAGTGACTGTCGCGACTACACCAGAAAGACCATACACCTGTGATGTGTGCGGAGCATGCTTTGCATTACCAGGAGAATTGAAGAGTCATAAAACAAATATGCACCAAAAACCGAAGGTGCAAATTTGTGAAGATTGTGGTAGTGAAGACCCATGCGAACATCATCCTACTAAAATTAAAAAGAGTATGTTTTACAAATATGGGCTTTGCAAACATCTAACATTTTGCATACACGGAAAAGTAATCTGTTCTTCGTTTATTTATTTTCTTTCCACTTTCGAATTGTAAATACTTGCTTCTTCAGTTTCTCGTCCAAATATTTAAATAACACGGCGCAAAATTCTTCCAAGTCTTACGCACAGAAAGTAACGAATCGATGTGTTTAAAGCGTAACGCAATATCGAGCAGAGGGAAATATTTAATTGTTATTTTATTTGCGTAGCTATCAAACCTGGTCATCATCCTGTGAAACGAAGGGGCGTTACCAGCGTTACGAAATGCCACAAATGTAACGGTACAGGGATAATTTTTATTGGTAAGTACGCGTCATTTTCACACTTCATGCGAATTGAAGAAAAATGTTTAGACACTCCATACTTCTACAGTCGACAGAGTTTTAACGCTCGTGCTTTAAAACGAGCTGGAACTTAAAGATTTCTATATTATATCGGGAACATTTTTCTTCTTGAACCATAGTCACCTTTCCTCCATATTTCTATCATTTCATTGCTGTCATGATCGTACATCGGGTGGTGTATGGTAGGTAAACACGACGAAAAACTAGATTCTGGAATCAGTTCCCTCGCAAAGTGTGGCGGCTGCAAGGCAACAGGCCGCATCATCATAGGAAGTAAGTCGGAAAAATTACAGCCAACAAAAATATGGGATCTATATTTCTTAATTAGTTTATCTAAGTTATGTATCCTCAGTCTTGGATGATGACAGTTCATTTAGCGCCGTTTACGTATACCAATATGTTTTAATTGAATAATCTGAAATGGTTTTTGAAGATCGTCGTCCGAGATAGAAATGCCATTCAGTTGAAAATACCTCAAATAATACGTAACATTACGTTTATTTGTACTCAAATAAAGTTACTCTCGATAGTTACGTTCGATGTGTGTGCGAAAAAGTAAAAAGAATATTCATTACAGGTTCGGTATAATAAGTTTAATAATAATAACAATAAACAACTTTTCGTTTGCATGTATTTATGTAGATAGAAGAAGAAAAAAAAAGAAAGAAACATCTATAAACGTTCACTAGTGTCTTTACAATGTTGTGTCAGCTTTCAATTGGTTGTGAGAATTTTCTTTTACGTTTCAGTAGAACTGTCGACATCTAAATTTAAGAATTATTGCACGGAATGAAATCTCCCCTAAGGGACAGTTTTATAAATTTGATCCATTGACTGTATCGCCGATAATCGGAAGCTATTTGAAAATTTCTGTTTACCGCTTAGTTCCTTCTTTATTTCACGATACAGGCCATGAGAGGTCATTTCAGTATTTCTATTGTAGTTCAATCTATCATACATTGACACAGATACATGAAATTCAAAAACATCCGACACTACATCCGGTTTATCATTCTGCACTAACATTCATAACCCGCATGTTGCAATTTTTTCATAATACAACTTTGCATCTAGTCACGAGAATTAGCTATATACGTCATAGTAAATTAGCTAATAACGAGAAATTTCCTCTTTTGGACCGTATCAAGATAAAAGAAACAAAAGAAAGAACCTCAAAAAAAAATACTATGAAACCATACACAATCCAGTGTCTCACGTTGTCCGAAGCATTTCACAAATCAATTTGGAGCAATATACTTTGTAGAACTGGCCCTTTGAGGAAAACTAAAATTTTCGTTGTATTTTCAATTACAGGTGGCAAGCAAAACAGCCAGAATCAGGCGGAGAAACCGTTTCATTGTAACGTATGCGATGGAACATTCTCTCGGTATTCATCTCTCTGGTCCCACAAGAGACTTCATTCTGGGGACAAGCCATTCAAATGTGAAGTCTGTGGATTGGCTTTTGCAAAGGGTAAGTTGAATGCAAAACGAACTTGCACGATTCGCAAACCGATGGAGATAAGCGTCGAATAATCATCGTCCGTTCTCGTTTACAGCTGCTTATCTAAAAAATCATGGACGAGTTCATACCGGTGAAAAGCCATTTAAATGCAGTGTCTGTGGCATGCAGTTCTCGCAGAGTCCCCACTTAAAGAACCATGAAAGAATTCATTCTGGTGAACGTCCCTATCAGTGTGAAGTGTGTGAAAAAACATTTGCCAGACATTCGACACTCTGGAATCACAGAAGAATCCATACCGGTGAAAAACCTTACAGATGTAATATATGTGGTTCGGCCTTTAATCAAGCTACGCATTTGAAAAATCACGCGAAAGTTCATACCGGTGAAAAGCCACATAGGTAATGTATCCATTTTAATTTCATCATCTTTTCATTCTCACATTTAACACTAGATCTACGAAAGCCATCAAATTAACGATTTCCTGCCTTTACTTAAAAACGTTTCTCAAATTTATAGAAAAGCAGTACAGTAGATGTTTCACGTGTATATTACAATACACGATTTACTTAACTTCTTTGCCGCTTGATACCTCTTTTCTTGCAGTACTTATATAATATTGTTACGTGTCGATCTCGTACTTGTGGCTCTTTTCAACAATGTTTGGTATACATCACGTCCGACAGTAGAATCTCTTTGTTCTACTATTCATAACAATTGATATATCTCATCTTCCAGTAACATTAGTTCCACTGGATGATCGATACATAACAATATATTTAAGTATAAGACATTTAACGCACGTAGATCTACTGTCAATACCTTGCCGTACAATAACGAGTGACACTCGTGATGCTGTAATTCGTATAGAAAATTTTCAAGTTTTGCAAATCCTATCAAAATTGAAAATATCAGTGAGAGACGACACGATAAAATTATTTCTATAATAATGTTACGTTAAATTATGCGATATATGAAGAATCATCGATCATTTTTTATTTTACCAATTTAATTCTGAGTTATTGCGGATGGAGTCAGAAAAGGAATCGTACGGCAAGGGGTTAACAAGTAAAAGGCAATATTCCATAGTCAACGTTTCCGTACACATTTACTTGCAGATGTGATATATGTGAAATCGGATTCTCCGATCGTTTCGCATTGAAACGTCATCGTGCAATTCACGAAAAGTACGGGCAAACTGCACGGAATCAGAATGCAAATAATCCGAGTAACGCACAGCAAGCCAATCCGAGTAGTCAGCAGCAGCAACAGCAACAGCAGCAGCAGCCTCAGCAAGCGCAGCAAGGCCAACAGGTTGTCGTGGTAAACGCCACGACTCCTGTCACCGTCAGCCAAGGTCAAGGACAGGCAGTTATGCTCGAAGAAGTCTACAAGTGTCAGGTGGCCTTCCCAGAGCCTAAATGATTCAGCTAGAGAATACCTTTCAGGAGCTGGTAAAGGGGTTAAAAGTTTCTTTAACCTTTTTAAATAATAATTAAATGCGGAGAATGCGAAACGCGCGTACGGATGTATACTGTAAAGATGTGCGGACTGTACGTTCAGACGGAAGGAGGAAGGTTTTCTAGGGAGCGACTGGCGGCCACACGGTTATTCGTGCGGATTCAGATTCTGTGAGAGAGAGTATTTGGTGAAAGTCGGGTATCTCGAATAAATGAGGCATGAAAGTTTATCAAAAGACTCTGCGATGTTTTTTGCGCGAGTGAGTATGTTCGTGAAGGGAAGGGGAAAAAAGAGGAAATGAAACAAAAAAAAAGAAGAAGAAGAAGAAGGATAAACACGTGACTCGGAAGAGTACGGCTCGTAAAAAATCGGAAGACTCTCCCGACCACCGTAGTCAACAAAATCTCTTGTGAATTGATACTAAAAGAACGATATTAAGAAAGGAAAACAAAATAATTAATAATAATAATAAATCTACTTTATATTTTCTCACTCGAGAGAGAGATGTAAGATGCATTACATAGAAACCTTGACATCGGATTCGACAACAATCTCGTTCGCATATACATACACAAGATATATTGTAGTTTTTTTTTGAATTTATTTACAAGACAAATTGCAATTTAGTTCTTTCTCGTTTGTTTATTGTATTTACATGGGTTCGTGTCTCTCGACGGAATTAATAAAATCGTAGACGTATCATCGAGGTTTTTTCGTGACTCATTGAAAATAGCAGCATGTGATACACGTCGATGAATAAGAAGGGGGAAAGAATATCTCGACCTGGCAGAAAGCGCAGTAATCCGATAGCTCTGATACTTGAAGAAATTCTGCATACTACTGCATACTTTGAATCCACCACGTATCGAATGTTTCTCAGTGAGTCTGAAGCTACACTCAGCGATACTACTCGAAGAAACAAAAGGATTCGTTCGAAACGCCCAAACCTCGGCCCTTCTTGTAAATCTCAATTTAAAACGGCAAACAATAATGTCTTAAAGCTACATCGTCTTTACATAATCACGATCGTCTCGAATATCATCAGTAATCAGCATCAAAACAGCACCGAACGAGAGGTGAAACGTGAAGAATACGGATAGGCAGAAATATCGTTAACGAGCGTCTTTTAGATTAACGAAAGTCGTGGTACGGAACGATATCGCGATTTGAGCGAGCCCTCTTCCGTCCAGTCATTCGGGATCAGAATAAATTGCGTTATTGCAATGACAACGACCACGATAATGACACACAGCAGGAGTTATATAGCCAGGCATACAGACAAGACATATACATACATAAATACATACACCTCACACACACAGAAATACGGAAAAACACGCGTCTACACCTATACAAGGACAAGAGGAAGATTTATATCTCACTGGAGCTGCAATAATAATAGTGAATATCGACGGGCAGACTAATCTGTTTTATAATTTTAAGACCGCGAACTATAATGAATATCAGTTACTATAAATAGTTGCTAGTTTATAACGGCAGATAGCTGACTAGATTATCTATACATATATACATTAATTTTTATATCCCCACTTGTTACGCGCGACGGTACACGCTGTCGCTAAACTTCTTAGATATCGTGAATCAGAAGTCGATTCGGTTATAATGAAATTCTATCAGCGGGCCCACGTATGCACCGACTGGTCGGTAAAATTGTACTATCGGCGAGATGCGTGAGGGTGCACCCTATATTACGATGCCATTTTGCAAAAGGGAAGGTAGAATAACACTGAACACAGACACACACATACTGTTCCTCCGTGTATCTCTCATTTCGCTGCGTCACATTCTTTTCTTTGGCGGGCCTCTTTGAATTCGCCACGTTCGATTAGAATTTCCCATTTGTTTGACAGAACGTCCGTGTCACCGTCGTTTTAAACTACTCGCGAATATTTCGCGAGGATGATATTATACTGTCGTGCAACGCTTTCGTTCGATGCGACAGGCTCATACGTTCAATCGATAATTCGTGCGTTGCCGGAATCATTTTTTCGCACAGCCTGCCGAATGATTTTTTGTATTATAAATGAAATTCGCCGTTGCAATAAATCGTCCGACGGAGGAAAAAGATAAAACGAAAAAAAAAATAAGTGTACGAACAGACGTAAACGGGGGACAGAGGACGAAAGGCACGACGACTGGTGTCCTAGAATCATTGTTTTTATACGGAGTATAGAGAAACTTAATCGTAATCGTGAAGTATTAAACCGGAAATTGCCATCATGAACTTTGATCACGTAATAATCGAGACCCCTGCAATTATTGTATCGTTTAAAAAAGGAAAAAGATCAGTTCGGAAGTTCTTCATAGAAGTCATGGGGATCGGGGATTTTCTTTGTTTCTTCGATATTAACTTGTAAAATAAAGCTATACTATTACGTTTAATTTACTTTCATGTGGTCATAATGCCTGCTACAGTATTTTTCGATTAGATTAGACGTTCTTTCAAGTGTTCCCTAGCTCTCGTAGTTCCAATATTCAGGTTTTGCGAACCGTTTAATTATCTTCTTTCCCTTTTATCTCCTATTTCGCGTTTTTTTTTTTCGTTTTCTCTTCGACCAACATGTGAAACCATTCAGCACACGATGCAGCAAAGTCCGACGTTTCTTTTTTCCCGGCTTCGAAGACCAAAATGGCGCGGTTTCGATTTCCGCGTGCTCTCGTCAAAAGATCATGCCCTACAGAGTTAGAACGAATTATCCGATACTAAGCGAGACGAGAGCACGCGACAAATCGTTAATTAATCATTGTAAACCGTGAATCGGCCGTTGTCTTCTTCGATTCTGGATGTAGCGTGAAAACGGAAAGGAAAACTAGCCGGCACTTGGTAGGTCAGGGTGCCTGGAACCACGATTCAATCCTCTGATTTCGTTTAATAGTACTTTGTAAAACGGATAGAGCTTGTAAATACTTTACCGATCGTACCATCCCTACACCTCCCCCCCCCCCCCCCCCAAATCGAAGACGAGGGCTCTAAAATGTTTTCTTATTTTTTATCAATCACGACGAGACCCTTCGCTTGGATCGTGCCGCGCGAATGGACGAGGGTTTTTTATGTATACAATTTACGATTAAACGCCGAACACTTCGACGGAGATATTTTATAGAAAGCATACGTGTCATCCACGTAATCACGAAATTGTAATATTTGTAAGTCGGTATGGCGAAACAGAACCTAATGCTATTGCAGAGAGAAAGAGATATACAAACGCGTCGGAGCCCTTCTTTTCGAAGAACACTTTTATATATTGTACCTACGTTAAGACTTCCGGCGAACGGAAGGCGCACGATGGGGATTGTAAGAGTCGTGTTGACGAAACGATATTAAAAATGAAAAAAAAAAATGGGCAGAGTCAAGTGTACGAATGTAAGTACGAGGTACTAGGTGAATAAGTGAGTTTAGGTAAACGGCGTCGTCGAAATTGCCGAAGGAGGTGCGAGGCCGCTTAGAACTGGCGCGGCGCGGTTTCTTCCTTTGCGTTTTTTAATCGAATATAGATGAATTTGAGATACAGATTGTCATTGATAAAGGAAGAATCAAGTTTTTCGATGGGGTATGAATGTAGTCGTTGAATTTCCTTAATTAACACTAACCGTGAGGGCACCGCGTGTACCAATTTTTCACTCTGGCAGCTCTTTTTTGACCGGTCGCGAGATAACTTTGATACTTTTTGAGAAAGGAACGTGGATGATTGTTAATACTAGAACTGCCGGCTTTGTATTTATTACATTTAATACTAGAACTACCGGTTTTGTGTCTGTTATGTGTAACACTAAAACTGCCGGCGTTATGTCTATCATATTTAAATATACGAAATAAGTACATTGAAAAAAGGGGAATACAGCGGCGAAAGAGACGATCAGTTAGATAACTTTTTATTTGTAAGATAGAAGTGAAATATTTCCAATATGGCTGACCCATCAATTTTGGGAATTATTAGAAAAAATTGGACACCGATCATTTTAGCATTGGTTATTTTAGCGTTAATTTAATATACGAAAGAAAGTAATAAGCAGCCTTTTATTAATACGAAAAGTGAAGTATATTTCATCGAACCGATCATTTAACTCACGGTTAGTGTTGAAATGCTTGAAATTTGAAAAAAAAGACGAAAGAAGGAATTCCAAAACGTTTATTCCGCCGCGGCTACGTGTCTGCTTGCAATTTTAACGCGCTCCTTAGGGTAATAATTTTACAGACAAAAAAAGAACACGGAGCTTCCACTTTTAATCAAAATGTCTGGAAGCGTCTTCCTGAGCCTCACGGTAAAACTGTCCTGACCTACCTGATTTCGAAAATCCGCTTACACGTACAATTTAAGCTCGCGAACACGACGATAATGAACATAATATGATAAACGCTCCGTTCTTTTGCGGGAAAATTGGAAACTCTGACGGTGAAAAAGCGATATATATATATACATATATACATATACATGTGTGTAACTGTGAACTTTCCTTTTCGATTCTTCTCGACTTTTATTTTTCGTTTGACGAAAGGAAAAAGGAAAAACCCAAGGGTCGAGGTTTCAGGGTCATTTAGACAGACAACCTTCGATCGTCGAAGCAAAAAAACACAGAAAGAGCGCAGAGAAAAGTTAGAGAACGATCTTCGCCGATAGAACGTACCTACGTGTCGAATTCTCTTTCGCAAAGGAACCATCGAAAATTGCAATCAGTGTCCTTAAAACGTTCGACCCTTCGTTCATTGATTTATCAAAGGACTGACGGCTTTTACGATTACGCTCGTATCACGCGGTATTAATTCTTATCTCGATTTTCGTGATCTCATCGTTCGGCTTTGCGCGCGAATAATCAAATAATTCGCGCCAATTTCCGTTTACATTGTTCTGATTTAATTCGGCTAATTATTATATCTATATCAATATACGATATGCTATATTAATGTAGATACAATAAAAATGTGAAAGATCTATACATTAGCATGGATATAATAATTGGAGGAAGACTAATTGTTATATCTGTACGTTAATATAAACGACGTTTTACAATACGCGTTAACAATAAGTTTGTTCGGAGGCAAAGATGAAACTTCCTTCAGTTGGCGAAGACATCGTGAAATCAGATAGGAATTAAACATCATCGCGTAAATACGTATCGAGGCAGATATATACGTAAACTTTGTAATAAGTATTGTATAAGTCGTAAAACGTGTACAGATTTCGTCCGTGCTCGAAGAATGAAGAAAAAAAAATGAATTTTGTACAAACTTTCCTCACGTACCGCGACTCAGGCGCGTTCCATTCAAATATAAAGAGAGAACAAGAGAGAGAGAGAGAGTAAGAAAGAATGATAGAATGAAAAAAAGGGAGAGAGTGAGAGTGTGTGTGTGTGTATGAAAGGAGCATGTGTTTTGATAACGATGTTAATGTAACGTCTAGCCAAAAAAAAAGGAAAAAAAGGGAAGAGACACACGGAGCAGGAAGTGAAGGAAGAGAAGTGGACAGAAAGTGCACGGTGTACAGAATACGGCATATTTAGAAACATATTCGTAAAAAAAAGAATAAAAGCAACGTCATATGTGGAGAAATGATAAAAAAAATGGAAAAAAACCCATGAATAGAACTTAGGCATAGCGCGCAATTTTACGAGGTTTCTTAATTAAACGAAAAGGGAAAGGAACAAAAAAAAGGGAAAAAACATGCAGTCCTATCGCGATATAGATTAATTTTTACACGACACACGTTGTATGGGCAATAATGCTGATCGTACGAATTTTTGATAATAAAACACGTTCCTATTAAATTATCTGTTCATTGTCATATTGTTAAGTCTTAACAGTGAGCGATTAGAAGGGCGGTATATATATATATACATATATATATATGTGTGTGTGTGTGTATATATATATATGTATATATGACAAAACTAGACGGGATATTTATGTGATTCATTTCTTTCTTACGTGCGAAATGTAAGAAATCTGCGTCGCGAATGGCCTCTTGTAAAATAAGGACAATTACATCATTCTACGTTATACAGAAAATAAGAAAGGGAGAGAGTGAGAAAGAGAAAAGAGGGGAAGAAACGGGGATAAAAATTGAAAATGTAAATCACCTAATTTTCTAATCGAAGAAACATTTGGTAAACGCGAATCTGGCGCGAGGGCTTTTATATTTGAACGTTATTTATTTTCAGGGTATCCGTTGAGACATTTTTTCATTTGCCGTTGTAAAGAATTCCTTAGACGTTTTAACCACATCCTATAAGGGTACGTTACAAGTATAGTTACATACGTAAAAGAAAAAAAAAGAAGAAAATCGTAAGGAGTAAAGAATACGATCCATTGTTTTCGTTCTTATTCGAAGAACTCGATTGTTCGTTGATATTCTCGTCGTTATTGATCCCCTTGCCTTATGTTGTTTCGTTTTTCTTCGATATTTTCTCGAATGTCTACGTGCTTTCAAATTAGATTGTTCAGTCGTCAAAATAACGCGGCAGGACGAACACAAAATGTTTTATATTGATAAAGAAAAAAAAAGAGAAACTTTCTGGAGAATTTTCCACGTGACAGAGGGGCATTCGGTGCCCGTATTGTAAAAACCATGATTCCTCGACGAAATGACCTTAGATGTTGAGATTGAAAATTATAGAAACAAAGACTGACGAGGCAATGGTAACTGAGAAACAAGTCTCAGTCTATCAGACGAAGGGTCCGAGTTACGAAATGCCCTTGGTATCACCTCTGGAGAATTCTTCGCGTGATAATTACGTGTACCAACGGCCTCGATGGTTTTATAATACACTTCAAACCGTTGGTCCACGACTAGAAATACCATGTTTATGTTGAATTTCTAGAAACAAAGACTGACGAGGCTATGATGGTTACGATGATGGAAACTCGAGAGTAGCGATCTCGATTTCAAACGATTTTATCGTCACTACTGATGATCTTTTAACGGAACTGCAGATAAACATCATAGCCTCTATGGTTTTGCATCCACGTGAAAGCGTTGATTCTTGACAAAACGTTTAGATCAGCCGATACCGGAAGTAGTTTATTACTCGTTATTATAAGGCAAAGGGTTAAATGTCTGAGAATATCGTGACAGTAAAACAATTCGTTTCTTTTTCTTTCTTATTTATCATCGAGAAGAATGAAGTTTATGGAATTGACTTTTACCATGTGTAACGCAACTTGGACGAAGCGAACGTATTCCGCGATATGTTGAGTTTTAAATGAAGTTCCGATCTTTCGTTCTTTCCTTTTTTTTTCCTTCAAATTTTAGCTTAAACAACCGTGAAATTTTAGTCGGGTGGGTCGGAGGAGGGGAGGCGTAAGAATCTTTGCGTTTTACGGTATTACTTTGTTTTAATGATATGTATATCGGGGGAGAAGAGGCGGAAGCCTGAAATCCGGAGGATTGTATCTGAGAATCGAGCTGAAACTTAAAACGTATTGATAACGACAAACCCTGTGCGTGTACACACCGTTTTATATGAAGGAGCAATCGCAAGGACAAAGAAAAGAGAAGAATTGTCACTTTAGATTAGTCTGCTGTCAATATAACTAGAATTATAATTTTGAATGTAACATGTATCATATTGATTATTGCCTAGATAAGAAACCGTACCGATTAAAAAACTAGCGCACGATTATGTCAGACATTAGGTATAATAATAAATGATGTCCGTGGGACATTTTCATTTTTGAAGACTCACGTGAACTTTATTTACTGGATAAGCTTGCTTCACTTACAAAAAAAAGATAGAAAAGTAGACCATACCGCGAGCGTCTTTGGAATACATTAATTTCTTCGCTCACGTTGTGCCAAGGTGTTAAGAATTTGTTCATCATTCGATTTATTAATTTGCAAAGTTTTTATTAAAGATCAACTTTCAAGAGTCCTTCTTCGAAGACTCGAAGAAATATTTCAACAATGGAATATCTCCGCTATCGAAAAAAGCAGAAATAATATACGCCTTTTAGAATTTGCATTAATTTTGTTAATGGATATAGAAAGTAGTCGGCAATTTGCAAGAGCAGTATTAAGATATTTGTATGAAAAAATGCGTAGAGAAACAAGCCGAACTTTAATGACAAAAAGTTTCCGTAGTATTTTTTTAGGAGGCGACGAAGTTTGAAAATTCCCGGGCCACGGGGCGCATGCGCTGACAGCCGACGCACGGCGTGACCGCAACCGGCACAACTGTGAGTGAGCGCAGTCACACCCGTATCGTCGAAGGATCAACATGGCGTCGCGGAGAGTGTTGAATCGTGTTTAGTTCCTGGATAGAAGTTCTTCCCGAATTCCCGTGATTTTCTAATAACCATTGAATATTGACCCTGGACCGACATGGCCCCGTGGATGTTACCCGATTACGGTTGAAATTCCATCAAGAAACACGCGGCAAACGGTAAGTCAACGAAAGAGATACTCCTTGATTTAACCGCTTAACGCTCAGATTTTCTTGGAACCAACCGTCCAAAAATGCACGAATCTGTCTTTGCATAAATTCTTATTTTATGCATAATATAAAATGTTGTTATGTATTTCTACTGGCAAACGAATTAGTTTTTTCCAAAAAATAACTTAAAGCAGAAGTTAGAATATGACACAAATAAGTTATATTAACATTATGAATTCTTTGTATCTGTTAACAATGAAATGTTACTTTCACTCACTTACATTTACTTAGATGTATCTAAAAATGTTGTATTTTCTTTTGGAGTTTTCACAATTGTTTGGAAAAGTAAAAGCATATCATCATACGCATACTGTGTGTATACGTATACCTAACGTGAACGTCACGGGCACGCACAAATTCGACCGTTCGGCGTGCTCGTAAACGTTAAAGTGGTTTTAAAGCACTATCAACTATGTTTTGGAAATTCGGTGCGATTTGAGAGAACTGACAGATAGAATGACGCGTATAATTGCATGGAAAAAATCGTGTTTTTCCCTCCTTCCCGTGTTTTTCGATTGTTATTCAATATATCGATAAGCTGCATGTGTTTACAGTACATTATTCGAGAGTCGTTTAAAACAAATGTTTTTACACCATGATTACGTTGCATAGTTAGGCGAACTAATTTTATTGAACGTGCAGTAAGTTTTAGAAAATACTCGGTGCCCTATTACTTTGCCTAATTCCGGAAGTCTTGAAAGAGCGCAGTATTATCGTACGTTGCGACATTGCAATTAGACGAAAAATAATCAACATTCAACGTATAGACTAAAACGAATAGTAATTTATATTTGAACGCTTATCGTCAGAATGGGAAAACTTTATGCGAAATTTCGATATTTCTTATAATCGTAATAACAGTTATTTATTTATAACTGTATTTGTAATTTATGAATTCCCATGAAATCGAATACAACACGAATTTAAAGTGAATCTTTTATTAAGAAAACAGATAACATTAAATATATTAATTTTATTAAATCCTCTATTGTCCAAGAAAAATCATCATACACAATTCTTACGTCTCAGTGACAGGTGTCATCGTATACAAAAATATTGATTTACTGGTGATCATAAAATGAATCGTTAATTACGTTGATATAATAATAAACTAGAAAGAAAAACAATCGGTGTAGTGCGCCTCAAGAAGATATTTTTCGAGCGTATTTAACACAGCTATTTACACTTCGTTTCTGTCTTGGAAAATAAATCTTTTTCTTTCATTCTTCCGAGTGATCACTGGGCAAACGGATAAATAACGTGTTGACTCTGATCTAACGGGTGAACTTGTAGAACGTTGCGTTCGTTCTGTCTGTTTCTGTATAAACGGCACCAGAGTCTCAACGTCGCGAAATAGACGATCTCCATAACCGAGAGAAAGCTAAATCCCATGAAAAGTCCCAGCAATCCGCCCGTGCTGGCTGTAGAGAAAGATAATATTATTCTTTAACGTTATTGAGACTGGATGACGTAATATTACGTCCTTGATGCATCCGAGGCCGTCAATGGGTGACGTAATATTACGTCCTCGTGCACAATCATCTGAGAACCGATAACGACATGTTACATCTGTGCATCTATACTGGGAAAGCTATGACGTGATATTACGTCTGCGTGACTACAGCTGGGAACCTATGACGTGATATTACGTCTGCGTGCCTACAGCTGGGAACCTATGACGTGATATTACGTCTGCGTGTTTACAGCTGAGAACCTATGACGCAATATTACGTTTGTGTATCTAGAGCTGAGAACAGATGACGTAATTTTACGTCTTTGCGTATCCAAACTAGAGCTAACGCCGTGGTACAGACACTTTCGGAGTTCACCGCCGAAAATCGATGAAGTGCGACCGCGTCGTTCTACGCCGATAGCTGGGAGCAAAGAACGTAAAATTACGTCTTTCACTACAGAAAGTTGAACGTTATTTAGCGAATAGCGCAAAATGAATTCCGGATCTTTAATTTTTAATCGTATGTATTAAGGATGAAATAATACGGATACAAGAAAATCCCATAAAACAAAGTACCATACTCACAGAGGAATTCCGTAAAACCAAACAGTTCGTTCTTCACGTACTTCGTGAATTGCGTCTCGACGAAGAACAGATGAATCACCGCTACGTTCTCCCTGTTCGAAGAATATATAAAATTTTTATGGTGGTACTTGACGATCAAATTAACACTATCAAGTATCAAAAAGATACTTCTTGAAATTTTTCACTCGTAATTATATCGTTAGCTTAACCGTTTGAAACCTCTTGATAAAACTGAGTAGGTGCACAAGAGTAGTAGCAATTCAATGGAGTTAATCGTGCGAAATTCATGGTGAATAAATAAGAATTTACGTGAAGTATTTCTCATCCTTCTTTACGTATCGCTGATCGATCTTGAACGTCGGAGACAATCTGCTCTGCGAAATTTCCACGTTATAGTTAATCTCGAAGCATGCCGGCCAGCAGTTGCAACTTGGCCTGCAAAAAACCATATCCTTGCAGTCGATCGTCCAAGCTGCATTATCTCCCTCTTCATTATCCATCGCTTGGTAAAACGTTTACTTTGAAAGGCAGGAAGGGAAAAAGGGACAAAGAGGAGAAGCTTCAAAGGCATAGGAAAAATGAACTCACGTTTCCGAGATATTGATACTAGTTATTCGACTTTCGTCGTCGTAAAGTCTCAGTTCCATCGCTCTTCGAGCGTCCGTAGCACAACTATCGTCCTTCTTCTCGCAGATGGTCGTATTCGACGATTCTATAAAATTTGAGAATATAAATGAACTACGTGATTTCATTCGTGATCCGTCTGCTCTTAACTAAAAGCTACATTTTCATATCTCATAGTGAAAGCACGTATTACGAGATGTCGAGTTAACTAAAAGGATGCTCGATCTTTGAGGAATGAAAATAGACCTTATATTCGTTAGAATTGTAGATAATCAATTCGATACATTTAAAGACTCTTGATAAATATTTAAGAAAATAAGCAACGAAGAAAAAACGAAAATTTATGTACTTCAGGCTATTTAAAGAATTGTGAAGTGGTGATATCAGCAGCCCTCGTTAATCTAGCGCTAAAGGAACTGATTTACCCTCACAGATTTAAGAGAAGAACGAAAAAATGAAAGTTACTCGTTCAAAAACAATGAATAAAAGAATTAACATTACTCGGCATGTAATACTGAACGCAGTGGCAGATCTTCTGCGTGAAATTCGCCTCGCACTCGAGGATGCAATTCTTTTGAGTATAAGTTCTGTAGTATCGCAGTTTCCTCTCGGTTGTGAAGAAGCACTTCCTCTTCCTCAGAGGCACCGAAACTATCGACCAGCTGGCGGTCGATATTCGCGGTGTTACGATCACCCTGGTTTCCTCTCCTGGTGTTACGGCAAACGCGAATTCTGCGATCTTCGGCGTCTCTACGGGGTTGTGGAGCAACATCTGTAAAAAATGAGATTTGATTCTATTTTTCTCCGACATATTAAATATCGTCCGCGTTCCATATAATTTTGACTCTTCGTAGCACAACGTTTGCTTGATATTCAGCTTGCATCGTGGGATCTTTTTAATTTTATATATTTTTGACATTTTTCTACCAAAAGTAACATAAATAAGCAAAATTTTGTTACTTTTAAATAAAATTAATTCTTGTCGATTAGGGTCCATTCTCTTTCTTGAAATCTTGTGTCCCTAATAGTTGGAGCTCAGGAGACGCGAGACAACCATGAGCTTTCAGTACTAACAGAAGATAATAAAATAAAATAAAATACCTTAAAGCCCATGCTGGTCGTAGAAGAGCAGTAATATTCTTGAAGTTCCGCGTCAAGTACCAAAGTCAGACCGTAGAATTGTCCCGCACCATAAGGTCTCCATGGTATGGACTCCGGTGACTCGTTACGGTCGTATCCCAATTCTGGATTCCAATCGATGCTGTGATATGGAAAAGTAATGTTCAAGTCGGACCAGTCGCGTCTGAAAATAAAATTTGCTCATTATCAATAACTCGATCTCTTAATCCGATCTCGAAGTGTAAAGTGGCCATCCATCAGTCTCGATTTAATGACGATTTAATTGCGATTTTATCGATTTAATTGGTGAAGTAATCGATCAAATTCGAAACTTACGGATTGTAAAATAGATGCTTTCTGTGGACGGCGTTAAAGTTGCAACACATACCCTCGTCGGTCATGGTGGGATTGAAGATTTTCTCACAGTCGGTTATGTTTCCGTGCCATTGGCAAATGTGCAGCATGTCCGTGCAGGGTTGGGATACCTGAGGGAATTTTTGGTTTGTTTTTATGTTCCCTGATAATTATCAGGGTCATTTGATTGCTACATCGTTGGCTAGGTATATATGCGGAGTTCGCTGTTTTATCTGGATGATGTAAAGCGTAGATCTGTTATTTGCGGCTATTTTAAGTGGCTTCCAGGAACTATGGTGGGCATGGATTCAAAGGATCGAACTCCCCATTAGTTGGCGCATCATCGAATCCCATTTCGGTTGGAAAGTTATTTCTAAATTATCATGTAATGGTTGAAAAGGTATTTTTGAGATATTCTAAATCATATTGGAGAAAGAATTTCTATAAAACCACGAAGAAAATTGTAAATTAGAGACTATTATTTACCATAACTTTGCTTACCATAACTTTCCAGAAGCTAGAAAGTTGAGAATATTAGCAAAATACGACACGATAAAATTATTTCCGTGTTATTAGATTGCGTTAAATTGCGAGATATATCAGGAATCACTGATCAGTTTGTATTTATTCAATTTAATTCTGAATTACTGCGCATACGCTCAGGAAGGAAATCATACGGCAAGCGGTTAATAGAAACTGTATCGTATTCAATCTTGTTTTTGTTTCGACAATTTTAACTCCTCGTTTAAAACAGATGAGAGTTTCGATTAAAAAAATTCGTCGCATCGTTTCCCTAAAAGCCATATAAAAAGCAAGTAATTTCGCCAAACAAGCTCGTTCGAAAGGGGAGTTCTATGGCACCCTTTTTCACCCCCGGCGTATCGCCGTAGATCTTAGTTAAACACACATTATAACAGGAACTCACGTTATTCCACTTATTCCACGGAACGGACAAATAATACGTGCATGTGTTATCACGATAAAACAACGAGATATACATTACAATATATTACGTACGTTGATCATAAAACGTAGCATGTTGTTCCAAGTTATCGCGTTCTCGTCGAGATCGAGGGTTGCCGAGTTGTTTTCAAAATTACATCTGTCCTCGAGCAGAAGTTTGTTGCGCAAGTCGTTCCTAAATATTCCAATTGTTAGGCAATTAATTATGCGATCTGCTTCGGTACCTGGCTCTGATTAATTCGGTAGATGTTTTTTAAACAGAATACATTGAAAGGGAGGGCTATGGTGGATAAAGTGTTACAGGCTTGGACTCGCTATCAGTGAGATGTAAGCTGAATCGTCCTCCTTCACTTCTGGGACATTTTTCTACATTATTATTTAATACATTACAACCTCAGTGGTTTGAAACTAATCTTATACAGTGGGTCCTAGGTGAAGTGGCAATTAAAGTGGAAATTCTCAATTTATATATCTATTTTACTATACAATCAAAGGTTTGCCCCATCGATTAGTGGGATTAAGTTCAGTCGCTCCCCTATCGGCTGTGGGAAACTTTTGCTAAATTATTATTTATTACATCGGTGGTTCGCAACCCACCTGAAACAGTGGGTCCTAGGTGAAATAACTATAGTAGTTAGCGAAAAAATACAAAAAGGGCATCGAAAGGAACTGAACTAAAGAAGGGGACGTAAATCCATCGATTTTTAGTCGTTTACAACCTAAAAATAGTACGTGCAAATAAATAAGAAATTTATTGAAGTGATTAGAGTTTAATTGAATTACAATTTTCAACAATTTGGTATTCTATGATTTTCTAGAAAAGAAAAGATAAAAACCTGTCGTTCCACCTGTCTTTTCGAAGCTATTTTTAATACATCGAACCGCGTCCTTGATAACTATCGGCTTAACGTGTAATCAACGGTCTTCTTTCTCCCTCGTTTTAATCCTTCGGGGGTTGCCGTAACGTTAATGGGGTTCCTTTTACTCACCCTTCGATTATTCTCAATGCTTCGGTCTTCCTTACGTTGTTCATGTTGCACACCGTGACCGAGGGGAATGGGATTTCGTTGAGGCCGACCGGTTCGGGACTCAAAGAAATTATAATCGGCGCGGATACCCATTTTTGGTACAAGTAGATGATGTAATATGTGGCAGTCAGCACTGCGACGGAAAAGGAAATTATCCAGAATACTCTGAGGAAGAAATGGGAATGTCATTCGCAGTATTCGGAATCATTTTCCTAGCTTTATGTTGACACTTAGCCAACCGAATGGATAGATCTCCCAGTTATGGAGTGGAGATCTCCCAGTTGTGAAAAAGAGATCTCCCAGTGGTGAAAAAAATATCTCCCAGCTTTGAAATGGAAATTTCCCATTTGTGAAAAAGAGATCTAGTTATGAAGTGGAGATTTCCCAGTTGTGAAAAAGAGATCTCCCAGTTATGAAGTGGAGAACTCCCAGCTTTGGAGTGGAGATGTCCCACTTTTAAAATAAAGATTTTCCAGATTTGAAGCGAAGGTCTCCCAATTTTTAAATGATCTCCAATCTTTCTCTTAGCAGTTCGTTGAATTCAATTTTGCACATTCTTTGTTTCTAATTTCGTAAATTATTCTTACTGAACTGTACTTATATGCACTTCATTGACCGCCCCGCTGTTTTTATAACCCGTAATATTTTTCCAAAACAGCACCACGGTTGGCTATGTGTCGTTCCTTTGCCTTTCGACGCATCTCTTGAATTTATTTGCCAGATGAACGAAATGAAACCAATTACCTCTCGATTATCGTTAAATTCGAGTCACCAACGTAACGCAAACCGTGAAGCGTGCTGTTGAGACAATATTGCTTGGCGGCCGTGCCGATCCCTGTGTTTTTCATGCACGTCTGCAGTTCGGTTTTGTTGCTGTTAAATCAATATAATACGCAAACGTAAACGCGACGAGGATAATTAGAAACGCAACGGTATGTTGGGTGAAAATTACCTTGAGCGTTTGCCATCCTCTTGCTCGAGGGGTTGAGCCGTAACTGATTCTTTTTTTGTTAATACATTTTTCTTGTATCTCGATCTCAACGTCGAATCCCTGGATCGGTACATGGCCTATTAAAAAATCTACTCTGAGAGATGTAAACAGTGACATTCTCTACGCTCAAAAATGAAGGAACGTTGAAACATAATAGTACGATGAAAAAGAATTATATCCAAAAGTGATTCCTTCATCGCGCTAGAATTTTAGAGAACCCAAATTATTCTAAGGAGGTCATGGTTTTAAATTCTCCGTCACCACTGACAAATTTGTCTTAAATTGTTATTTAATATGTCATATCCTCGATGCTTCAGAAGCCAGCTAAAACAATAGATCCTAAGCTAACTGACTAGCAGTTAGAGAGCTGTGATGGCTAAAGCGATAAAAGCTTGGAGTTCCTATCAGTGAATGCGAATTCAAATCCTTCTACGTCACCTCTGGGAATTTTTTCCTACCTCACATTTATAGCATAGCTTAAATAGCTTGAAACCCACTTAAAACAGTAAGTCCTAGTCCTAAAGTGCTAAAGTACCTAAAGTAGGTCGTACGCAAAACGACCATAGCAGCTGAAGCCGAAAATATTTCACCCTGATAGTCTCAACCCAACGCAATGCTCACCCGTAGCTTCCCTCCGACGCATATATACGCTCACTGCCCTCGAAACGTTAAGACAGCATAGAAACTATTAAAAAAGTCAAAACTCGCACCTTGAACTCGTCCCTGGCGGCGTAACCCTCCAGCCGTTGCGGCGATTTGTACGGATTCTGCAGATGCAGAGTGTTGATGGAGTGCGGCAAGCAAGGATTGTAATTCTTCAAGTATCTCAGAGTAGCTGTATCGGTAGTCTTGTAATAACTCTCTATCGGCAGGCCAAGCTCGTGTTTCCCCTCGTTCTCGCCCGACTTGGAGTAATTTCGATGATAGAGCTTGATCGACATCGCATCAACGTCGAGGATCTTCAGCCCGTCGAGTTCGGGTTCTGTCTTCGGCACATCCGCCTTTCTCATGGGACAAGTTGCCCTCCTACTGGTTGAATTTCCAATCGACACCTCTTCCTTCACCCTATCGATCCTCCTTGGTCGGCTGACGGATCCGCGAAGAATAATTTCATCCAGGGAAGTCACTCGAAGTCAGCACCATAGAGGCTCGACCTTTTTCGAATCGAGAACACCCTTCGTTTCTCAGGGGAGGTTGGTCCGTCTTGTCGTTTAGTTAGAAAATATTTTCACGCAATTAGAGGGAATGTGTGTCAGTTCTTGGTCTCTCTATCTTTGTCTTCTTCTCCCTTCCACTTTCCGTTGGCTGTATATTTGTTTGTCGATACCTGTTCTCTCTGTTTCTCTCTGGAAGTTTGTGTGTATCCTTGCGTCTCGTTCTCTTTCTTCCCTCTGAGAGGGAAAGCCGCCGATGTGTAAACTCGAAAGTGTCGCGGCAATTACGAGCAACCATCAACTCTGGGGGATGACTATCACCTGACTGGGCCACGGCGATGTCACGGACACCCTTTTAACTTGTCCGGATCCTCACGTGCCCCCGTAAGGGTATGCGTGAGCGGGCTCCGATCGTATAGATAAATGGAAATTATTGTTTTAGCATTCTTTCCCGGGGGAGACCTTTCATGCCTCTAATCGGCGGGTAAAAACGACGCAAACATGATCATGACGGAAACTAGGTTTCCATTCAATCCTTCGATACTAAAACTACCCCCCTTAACAACTTCCGTTCATACTTTAGGAAATTATTCGTTTACCGTCACTTCGTTCTAGAAGAAGAATCTTTTTTTTCTATTTTTTAGGTTTGAACTGCTATGGTCATTTCATTTTATTATCTTATGATACATTACGTTATAATGTAGGAAAAATTTATAGAAGGATGAATCGAAGAAGTCGGACCTACTTATTGAGAGTCTGAACATTTGTCTCTTTTTTTCGAGTTTAGTCGACTTTAACTATTATGATCATATGCTTGGGACCTAATGGTTTAAGTGGCTTCCGAATCAGCGAGGCATACATTAAATTATTAATTGGGAAAAATTTATTAGAAGCTGATTCACCTTTTTCTTTCGTATTTGTCTGATTTTAACCTTTACAGTCATTTCGGCTAGGAACTACTGTTTTACATGGCTTCCAATCCAGCGAGGCTGTGATACATTAAATAACAATTTAAGAAAAGTTTCTCTCCGAGAACGGAGGAGAACTCGAATCCACTAATTAGGAGTCTGTCCTCGCTTCTCCTTTTCCTTTGCATCTTTTCGGCTTTCGTTGCGCGATTTCACCCAGGACCTACCGTTTCACGTGGCTTCTAAACCACCGGGCTGAAATCTTTTTTACGAGCTCGTTAATAGAAAAAAAAAACAGAGGGAAAGATTGATGCAATTGATGCGTGATTTTTCAGAAACTCCTGTCGCGTGATAACGAGAGAACTTATAAAACTGTCGACGCTCGTTTCGTATCCTGCGGCAATTACAGTTAGCGAGTGAAAAATGGTAGCTCTTCCCTTCGTACTCGTTCTGCAAAAATGTGTTGTTTCGTGACCGCGTTTAATGGATCTTCTGAATATAATAACGCGGCAAACATTGACGCTTTTACCCCCTCCTTTTATTTCCCTTATCGACGTTAAGTGGTAGCTCGCACGAGCCGATCGTACGTTGTATCGCTGCTTTCGAAATTTCGAAGATAGTTGAACGAGAGAAGCCATTTTTACTATTTTCTACACGTACACGTAGAAAATAGGGATTTCTGTTCTTTCAAAGAATATTCTTGAAGCCATGCAATCGCTAAAAGCGCAGAAATCTTAAAAGAAAAACGATGAGCCGTATTAAACTCGAAAGGCACGATATTTTTTACGAGCGGCAGTAAAAATAATCGAGTTACTTTTACGTGAGTTGTAAAGTGGAGAATATTTGCATTTTTTACGCAAACTTACAATTCTTTTTTAATATTATATATTTATAGCGTGAGTAACTCAAGATATTGCAATTTAGATTTAAGAAACTTGCGTACCTTTCGAAATGTGAAAGGGCGGGCAAATTTGAATTTTCAAAGAGACATTCCAACGGCTCGTTTCTTCCATCCTAACGATCAGGGTCATTTACGGATACATAATTAATTCTCGATACAAGCAAGAAGCACTGTTGATCGAGCAATCGATCGGTTTTTCTGCGTGGCAATAAAAACAAAATTCTCGTATTGTTGTTGAATTAATTTTTCTCAATATGTACCAAAGAGCCCACGTGTTTGGTCTGCACGAAAGAAAACAGAGTGCTCAAAGTACGATCTTTTATCTGCGTCTTGTTGTACGTGGTAAAACACGACTGACATTGTGTTCATTGTATAATAAAGAGATCTATGAACTAGATACTCTACGTCGGCTGCTTTTTCTTCATCCGTTTCGCAAACACCGTGAACTACCAGGACTTAAGTCGGCATCCTTGAAGAGAGCAAGGACGATGAATAAGTATTGAAGTTCGAAAGTTCACTGGAATTTCGTAAAGTAAAAAAATCCCCATCATCCGCGCATACAGTGAAAATGATTAATTGGCAATTACGCTATCGTATGAAGTAATTTATGCCGATGGCAGCATCGATAGATCATTTTCTATTAGATGTTAAAGAGGACGATTTATATGAAAGTAATTCCACGTGATAAACGAGAGAGCTTAATCTCTCTTTCTTTTTGACCCTTTTGTAACACTAAAGTTACCGAAGCCGTCAAAAAGAGACCGACTTCGAACTATTTCGAAAAATTTATAAAATTGATAGGGGATCCATCCAGTAAATATTCCACTTCTATCTTAAAAAATCCAAATTACCTAACTGATTATCCTTTTTATCTCTTGATTTCTCTTTTACCGAAGTAGTTCTAGTATATTTAAATAAAACCGATATAAAGCCGGCAGTTCTAGAGTTAATTTACGCGCGGTACCATCTAATTAACGTCGTCCACGGATATTGGAATTATTCCGATTAATTGCGACTAATAGTAAAATCGTTGAACGATTAATTAGCGTAATTTTAATACTTACATTCCCGTACCATTTCAGAAAATGTTAAGGATTACCAGGAAGAGAAAAGTGGAGGGCGTGCCGCCTCGCGTGATAGTCGACTTGGATGGTCATCTTTTTACGGAAGACCTCAAACATGAAATGGAATCAATGTGGGAGGTATTCCGTCGATATTTCCTTAATTATTTCCTATATGATTTGGACATTGACGTTCTGTAATTACAGAATTACTATTAATAATTGTAGTAATTACATAATTATAATTGTTAACGACGGGTTTTCCTTTCAGATCCCTCAGATTTTCCATTTCTTCTACTTGGCAAAAACGTCTCTGAACATGCCACACTTCACTATGTACGAGCTGGAACGAATACTTTTAATACCGAAAGTTTCGGTGAAAATGGCGATGATAATGACGTCTCTATTAAGGTACAAGAATACACCTTTTTTACATAGAATCGTATTATTTATAACTAATATAGGTAATATTTGTAATTCGTCGATCGGCGAAACTCCGTTTCAAGTTTAACGCTAAACCTGCCGAAGATTAATGTAAATTAACATAGAAAAGCTTGATCACTTTAGTCGTTTGCAGTCGACAAGATAGACGTCGAAAATTGAAAATGAAATAGCGTTTGAAATTTTAACATTTGAGAAGAATTGAGTGCAGGTCATTTTGATAATGTTGGTAGATCTAAGATTAACGAGGCGATAACTTATTGATTCCAGTGCACCGATGGGTAAAGCAAAATTCAAAAAAATACCACCGATGCCGTATAGATTTTGGACAAATATATTGGCGCACAAAATAAAAGGCTGGTACAAAATCTACAAGGCGAAGAATCTAGACCCGGTAAAAGTAAGTTCTTCTCTATGTCGCCATTGATTAACGTCATGAAATTTCACTTCTCTCGGAAGGAAACCTCGTGGAAATATATTTCACAGTATACTTACGACTCGATAATTATCGCGAGAGACTTCGACTCATTTAAATAAAGAGATATCATTCATCGCGGTGATCAGAGATACGATAAAAGATTTTTAGGTTCTAGAAACCATCGGCGTCGAGCCGGAATTCTGGAACATTTTCCCCGATGCTCCGCTCCTCGATGGGCAGGACTTCGACGAATTAAATCTCAAGCAGAAAGTCTGGCTCTTAAAAACAGTCTGTGATACAATTATGGTAAGATGAAATTCTCTCTTTAATCCGTTTGAAAAACGTTTTCTCCGTTATGTCCATTATGGTGACAGAAAAATTTTCAGCACTCTAGAAAAACGGTGCAGGAGGAAATCGCGAAGCGACCGTGGAAAGATCAGATCGAAACGATCCTGGGATTCGATCGGCATGGAGCGAGATACATTTATTTTCCTCAATTTCTCAAGACCGACTTTCGAATCTACAGGCATTGTATAGATAATAAAATCCTGTCGACGGTGAAGGTACGTTTTCTTAGCTTTTTAAATGTATTCTCCTTGGAAGAAATAAATATCAAGTAGCTTTAGGTCACACGCTTTACCGACAAATTTACGTTTCTTTCAGCCCGTCAAACCAAAGACAAAAGTCGAGGGCACGGTGAAAGCGGAAAATCGTGCGACAAAAAGAAAAACGAAGAATAGAAGGAGGAGTTCGCGATACGGCCCACTTTCGAGAGTAAAAAGGAGTGTAAATAAAAAAGCGGATAATCAGATGAACGACTGTAAATGTAGTAGCGATAGTGCGACCGGCTCTTTATTAAACGAAGACACAAATATGAGCAGCACGAGTATGTGTAGTAACAATAACAACAGCAACAACAACAATAATCACATTAATTTAGATACTATAAATGGAAAAAGATCGCGGAGTTTATCAAAGACTTCGGAAATAAGTACAACGTCCAGTGATACAGCTTATAATAGTGTCAAATCGAGCGGCTACGATACCAATAGTTCCGTCGATAACACTTCTAACAAAAGATCATCGCAGAAGATGTTCAAAGGATTCTCGAATAGCAGTAGTAACAAATGTAGTATAGATAAAAGTAGTGGATTATTAAATGACTTAAAGTCGGAGGCGAAGGAAGAAAAACTCGCGGTGGATGCAGACATATCGTTGATACAAACATCTCAAGGGAATTTAGAAGGGAACTCGACGAGGCAATATTTAGACACCGTGGATAACCGAATGAGAGAGGAATCTACGGAAAGGTCTGTCGATAATTTGTCGAGTAGCTCGAAGACCGACGATGAGAAACTCAATGAAATTATCGGCGCTGAGAGTTCAAAGCTGAACGAGGAAAGATCGTCGAAGTGCTTTCTGGAGGAAATGCAGAAGATATCCACCATATCGAAGTCGGACGATGAGAAATTAAGCGAAACTAAGACTACTATTGACGGGGCGAAAGAAAATACCGACGGTGAACATTCCGAGGGAGCGAGTTACAAGCATTGGGTTGACGGACTCGAGGAGAAGCGATCGACGAGTCAGGATAGAGAAAAGGAGATAATTATGGGATATAACGAGCGTTTGGATTACGAAGAGAACTCGAACGATTCGATTTCTGGTGAAAGAGAGACACTAAACTCTCCCGGGACGAGAGTACGAAGCGATTCAGAATCCAGCGACGAGAAGGACTTGGCTTTGAACGAAATAAGAAGTTTGTTGCAAAAAGAAGCTATGGAAGATTTGTCCTTAGACGAGGAAAAGGATGTTGGATACAATTTGCGAAAATCGAAGAAGGAGAATAGAGACAATGTAGATGATTTTAACGAGATGCTGGTAGAACTCGGCGTCTCCAAGTTCCAATTAGTAGCTGATAGCGTTGAATCTCTTAGGAAACTCATTTCTAGTCTTTCACAGAAGTCCGAAAATGCGAATCTCAATAGCAACGACGTATGTAAATTTAAAAAAAAATGTTTATTACTTTCATTGCTTGTGTAATATTCTAATATGTGACGTATTCTTTTCAGGGTGAGGCTGCGTTTTCATGCGAAGCAAACTTAATTAAGAAACTTGTAGAATTACGTTCGTCCGTCGAGAAGTGTGAATCGACTCTGCGCAGTAATACGAGGAGAGCGAGAATAAAGATGCTGAGAGAGTTGGCAAATTATAATGAAGGGTATGATCATTTCATATATCTGAGAAAGAAAGAAATCATTCATTCGATGTTACACCGTTTAACCTGGGTCCATTGCTCATTTGAACAGCGATATTGTTAAGTTCACGATAAACCCGATTTCGAGATATAATCATGATTCCATCGTTAATACATACTAACATCGGTACCGGACGAACTTCAAATCCAAAGTCAATGTAAATGTTCCCAGATTAAAATTCATCAGAACCTGAAACCTCTTAAGATTGCTACAATCAGTTTATCACCGATGAGGTGGAATTTGTCCACGTTAACTCCAGTATTGCTAATATCTTTATCATATATATGGCAGAAAACTGCTGTGTGTGTTGTAGCAGTGTGGAGGCTCAGGACTCATCGGGTGAGGGTGGTCTCAGCTCTAATTGGTGGGTTCTTGGATCGCAGGGATGTCCAATACCAACTCCAGGTGACGGATCATTACAAACGTTACCGCAGTCTACTTTATCCTCAGTTGGATCCCAGAATGTCTCTGACAAATGCGAAGATTGTCAAGAAGAGCTTGTCGGAGACGAGGACCAGGGTAAACACGTCGATCACGAGCCCAGGGAGGTCACAGGTGACACGGCGGATAACGAGGCAGGCCCAAGAATCGAAAGAGACGAAGAGCACAGTCAAGAAAGTACAAGAACGGAAGAAGAAGACGGTGAAAAGTCAAAGGAAGAAGGTACAACCGACAGAAATTTCATGATTGAGTCATTTTCTTTTGCTTTTGAAAATACGATTTCCATCAGTTAAGCGGCTTTTTGTAATACGTCCTAACTAGTTAACTGGTTAATATAAGTTTGAGCTAAACATGGGCGTCTTCCATTTACCTTCGAAGCAAGAAGATAAATAGAGTAAAAGGACTTGTACTACGTTTTCACAAAACGTCTCAATTGCTTCTCTTGCTTGATAGTCCCACTAAATTCTGTATATATAATAATGATCATCGTCGATTCCTGAAAAATAATAGACGCAGAACAACAGACGCGAAGAGTGTTGCGAGCACGCGGTATATCATCGTACACAGAGCAACTCTATTCAGATGATGAGGTCGAGGAGAATCAGCTGGAAGAATGGGCCGACGTTGAGGCAGTCTATGCGGCTCCCAGCGCACAGGCCAGTCCATCCACTTCTTACTCTCCTCCAAAGATCCGACACCCTGACGGTAGGTCAAACGAGGAGGACTCAGACCAAGATTGGATTCTACCGAGCTCTCGCAAAAGGAAAAATAAACGTTCGTGTAAGTCCTTCGATACACAAAGACCATTTGATCGATTCTCATGTTTATCCTTCATTGCTCCTTCTCATCTTTCTGCAGCTGCCAATCGGAGATTAAAATCATTCCAACAGAAGCTACAAAGTATTAATACAGACGCACTGCAAGAGGCTACGGACCCCCTATCTTCCAGCCCCATTAATACGACGAGCGAGAAGAGCGAACAGCATACGAAGGAAACTGAAGAATATCAAACGAAGAAGTTAACATGTGATCCACAAACACCCGGCATCAATATAGAAAATGCTGTACCAGGCACTGAGGTAGATCACGCGACGGAAAACGATGATAATCAAGCAATGCCTTGCACAGAGCAAACGTTCAAGATCGAGAATGTCGATAGCGTCCATTCGGAGCTGGACATCAAGGACGAAGGTCCGATTTTCGATTCGATGACGAGTCAGTATCCAAACAGTTACGGCGCGAATCTCCATCCGAATTACGTGATGTTCCAAACTGATCCTATGAATTATTACGTGATGCAGCCAAACGCTGCGGGAATTATACCGCAAAACGCGATCGTACAACCTGGCCAAGTCGTTTCAAACATCATACCTCCGATTCAGCAGGGCTATTACATGCAGGGAGATCAAAATTACATCGTTCACAATTCCCAGCCGAATTTCATGACCCCGCAACAGGCATTCCAGCCACAGGGGCCCCAGATGATGTCACCTCAGCAATTTATCGGTTATCCTAGCTACGTGCCGTACATGCTAAGTCCTACGCAACCTCAGTCAGGATACGTGACTGCATCCATACCCAAAGAGGCTATAAGTGAAGAAATACGGTCGAACTACTCTACAACGATTCATCCTTCGATCACGACAAACACGTCCTTCAGATACCCTCCAAACAGACCTCCCGTTTCGCGGCAAAGTTATCCACATCCCAATGGCGCGGTGATAAGAAGCAGCATGCCAATAAGAGGGAATTTTCCACGAGCTGGCAATGTTAAGACGACGAAGAACGTTCCGTTGCAACGTACGACTCCGGCTAAACCGCAGAAAGCAAAGAAAACTGGCGCACCTTCGGAAAACACGGGTCAAAAGACAACCTCCTTGATCGTACTCAGTGACAGTGACGACGAGATCGAGATGATCATCACCGAGAAGAGTCCTAACGTTGAAACGGAGAAATCCAAGGTCATACAGCGACAGAATGTCACACCACCGAGACAGAAACCGACCGTTACGTCGGAGATTACGATAGCCCCGTCGAAAGGCGTCATTCCTCCGCAGATAATTCAACGTATGAGTCAAGGTGGAATCTCGATCACACCCGTTAAGTCCGCGCCACCGGTGCAAAATTCGAGCACGCAGCTGGTCGTCGTTGTTAACGAGACCGGAAGTCATTATGCCTTAGCACTGCCGAATGGAAGTAAGCTGATCCTCACTCCCGAACAGGTAGCGCAAATACGAGCTTCGAACGGTGGAAAGCTCATTCTGTAAAATACGAGATTCTTCCAGCCCGTGCTTTGAGACTGAAACTCCGGAAGAACTTTTTTTACTACCTTATCCGAAAATGATGAATCGATCTCCGTGTGCTGGTACACTTTCTATTCTCTTCGACAGCTATTCTTTGGAAGTTCCTGTGACTCGAATCGTGAAGAATCGATAGCTCCTATCGCGAACGGTAAATGGCTTCAAGCGTGAAGATAAATCTGAATTCCATCTCGTTATGCGAGATAGGTGAATCTACGTTTAAAGAACTTTGCAGTTTACAATTAAATTGTGTTGACAACAAAATAATATATACTTAGATTAGTTTATATTACTATTATTTCGTATATTACTAATTTGCAATATTTATCGTGCATGTTAGAGGCGGAGGAGATCTATCATTTGATAATCTAGTTTCATACGAATTACACGTTTTCTACAATCGCAGGGTGATCCCTTTATAATTCGCTTCTATTCGCTTCGACGTTAACATCTCTGTAAATATTAATTTAAAGTAATATTATCTCTTTAATTAACATATTCTATACGTTAGCTTCGCATTACAAGTTTTTCTAATGCCGTTAATTTCGATAATGTGACGCTATAGAATTGTAATTCTTCTCTGCTATTTGCAGTGGTGTAAGAGTACTTGAGTGATACGTGGGACCTGTGATGTCTATACCAACGTCTATATAAATATTATTTTTATCTTATAAAGAAATATCGACCGCCGTGAATCGCAAGGAAGGCGAAAGAGTTAACTTATTTCCGATGTAGCAACTTCGAATGCACGACGAAGCTAAGATACTTGTAATTTACGAAGACCGCGTCGAGACTTTGGAGAACTTTCTTCGTAATAATTCGTAAGCACTTCGTAGAACATACAGACATTTTATTCTGTGATTCTAGCACGGCATAGCTTCTTTTACGTTCTGTTTATTATTCCTCTACGAAATTATTATTCACGGTGCGCAGCAGCCTCGAGTGATGTCGTTGATCAAAGTATTAAACATCACGCATTTCCTAAACGGTCGATAGCATGTAAGAGTTTTTTTTTTAAAAATAGCGTATTTATGAATGATTTAGTATTAATCGTAGTACGGTTGCCTTTGTTAAAAAAGATTCTGTACGTAATAATCGAATCGTAAATTACGGTACCTGAGAATCGCTATGGAAACACGTGAATCTTGAAAAAAGTGAAAGCTCTCGAAAATTCGCGAATGAGTTCATAAAGAAACTTCGTAAATCACGGTATTCGAAACTTTGTCAATCAGAGTTCGGGAATTTTGACGAAAATCCGAGGAACGTAAACGTACAAAATTCTGTAGATTTTAATGCATAGAAAAATATAATATTATTATAAGTTTCAGATTCGGATGTATCGATCTACAATCGTTATGGTATTTATTTCTTTGGATTTTCTAGTAAGCCAGAGCAATTAGTGTAATTTGCAATATCTCGATCTCTTCTTAATTCATGATTGAGAACAATTCTATTTGTTAGTTATAATCGCGTTGACTACATTGTAAAAAGGGCAATGGAAGAATAGTTCAACATTAGATCTACCAAGATGATCAAAACGTGCTCTGAATTTTTAGCAAATGTTCCTGAAGTTTCAAACTGTTTGTTCTTCAATTTTCTACGACTATCTTGTAGACTATAGGCGATTAAGTCAATCAAACTCTCCTTCTAACGAATTTATTTAACATTTTTAATTATATTGGATTAATCATCGGTAGATCTACTGTTACCCTAATCGTTGATGAAATCCAGAATCAGTCTCGTGAAGCAGAGATGTAAATAGAACTTTTTAAAATATTTTGTAGAACATCATACGAAATTGAAGTTCTCCCTTTTTTATCTTCTTATGAATTCCTCAAATATTTATTTAATTATTGCGTATAAATTTTAAATACATTTCTATAAAATAATATAATTCTCCTGCATGAAGTTCATTTATATTATTTTATAGATAATTCTTTCGGTACGTTAGAGAATTGTGCCGCGTCGCAAATTCCAACTTCAAATTTTGTAGACATTTTATATACTATTAGCATTATTTTAAGATTCAGGCGAAATTCGCGCAGAAGATCTTGAAAAATCGTTAGAACAATATTATCGAATCGCAACGACTTTCTGATATCTCTTGCAACAGCAGCGTGTATCTGCAGTCATGTAAAAGATGGAAATTTTCTATACCTCGAGAATTAAAGAAGTTTTTATAAAGCCGGAACGATGCACTACACGAGATGATGAGAAATAAAGGAAAATGTTCAGGTAAATCGACGTTAAAACAAAATACTTCATTAACACACGATTTATTGAAGCGTGTATCTTGAAAGTGGCATTAGTCAGTTTCTTTTTAGAAAGAGATATTTAACGGTTTGCGTTAACGTTATATTTCTTATATTTAAATATACTGAATACTTTGGAAAAAGAGAAATCAAGAGGCGAAACGGATAATTAATTAATGTTTTACAAGATAAAAGAAGAATATTTGTCGCAAAGCACCCCTATCAATTAGGGCAATTTTTCGAAAAATTGGGAACCGCTCACTTTGACCGCCTTGGTAGTTTTATTGCCTCAAATTATTGACGCTAATTTTCAAGTAGATTCATTTGCACTTATTACCTTAGAATTCTTATATTTTCTCGGTATAAATAATTAAATAATAATTGAATAGTATGGTATAAATAATTAAAAATCACCGTTTTTCATTACAGTAAAGTGACTTGGACCACTTTCAAACTAAACGGCTCATATATCTTACTTTACAGGTTGTCGGTAATTTTTACAAACCCAAGCTTATTTATTTCCACCTGCATATATTACTTTTTCCTCTTTTTTTACAAAACGTACATCGTATGTTACAAAAATATATAACTACAAATGCTTCGCGCTAAAGAAACTTTTGTACACTCTCAAGTGAATAGGAACGTTAAGTGTTTCGATAATGCGAGAAGCAACGACCAATAATTATATTTCGCGGTTCGGACTTAAATTCGCAATAAGATCGCGCGCGAATTAGAAAGAATTAAAAACAGAGTGGACACTGTTCGGAAGATCCGCTCAGACTTTCGGAGTATTAGAAAGTTACAGGAACTTGATTAACATTCTTCCCTATGCATTATTTACAAGACAAAACGTTTTAAAGTGTCGAAACCGCGTTGTACAAACTACTCGTTACGATTCAATCCAAGCGAATGTTAGACAACATGGAGAATAACGATCAAAATAATTCTACGATAAATTAATCCGCGACGGACGTCTTCGAATTTGTGAATCATCGATATTTTTAATAAATCTCTATCCCCTTTCAATTTTTTACAGCGAGACCTGCTCGAGTTTTGTAAATGTAACAAGAACTTCTTCGAGTCGCACGTAAGAGGTATCAATCTTCGTCAATTTCTTTTTATAGTACACGTTTCCATTAAATCTGATCCTTTTTCTTGTGCGCATCTTTATCAAAGGACAAAAACTTCGACAGACGAGTCCCGTTGTAAGGCGTATTGCTTCCTGGCGGATGTAATCTCATCTAGAACAAAAGTACAGGCGTTAGACTCGATTGGATCAAAGGTACCGCAACAAAAGAAAACGTTTCATTTAATTATCTTAATGTCTCATTTGTTCATTTACCATTTTCTACTATTTTATTTAATGAAGTATTACCTACCGCACGATCCAGCTTTTCGATCAGCAATCTTCTAAATCAGCTGGAGATACAAATTTGTAAACACCGCGAATTATTCATTCGGAAGTAGAGACAAAGATATTTTTGCATAAATTCACCTTTAATAAGTATACTGTGAGTGTTTTAATAGATGTTTATAAAAGATATAAAATCGTTGTCGTACGTGAGCGTATATAAAACAGTGTTGAACTTATCGTACTCGGGAAATCGATAATTTCGAATTTATCGAAAATAATTATCATGGATCAACGCGTGAAATTTGATAAAATAATATCAAACGTTCGCAATGCAATGGATAGCATAACGTTAGTATGTAAATGGGGTAAAGGGAATATTGGTAAATTGCATAATATCGCAAAACTAGTTCCGCGTTTCGAAGCAACTTGAAAAAGCCATACCTGAGAATTAATAATCAACTTGCCCAACTCCGTCGCTGTTAGTTTTATTAATGTTATTATATATCAAGTACAAAACGCCCATCAAGCTCTCAAAAAACTACGTAATTACCGATAAAGTCATGAATTTATCTTCTCTCGAAATGAAAATACAAAAAAGAAAAGATTCGAGTTTTCGTAAGAATTTCAATACAGCACGAATTCATGAATGAAATAATTTTTTTGTCTTTTCGTTTAACATATTCATGAAAGTCGTCGACAATTATTTCTTTTTTATCTTAAATACTAAACCAGTTGCGCGGAATTCAATTTTTTTCTAAAAGCAACCAGCCGTCGATATAGCCGATCGTCGACGAATCGTTTACTCGAACGTTCAATTAAAATAGAAAAAAAAAATAGTGCAATAATACGATCGAGCTCGAGGATGCAAGCTTGAGCATTAGCAAAGGACTCGGATTTTAATCGCGCATTGCAAATTGCACACTTGGCTCGGCCGTGCAGCGGTTTCATTCTCATCTATTTCTCGGCGAGGTCCTCTGCGGCTTTCTCATCCCCTTCCGCGTTTCTGAATCGCTTCTGGAAGAAAAAAAAACCGACACCAATCCGTTACACGTGACGAACACGATGGGGTTACGATGATCGGATGATATGTACGTGCATACTTTTAGGGTAGTACCGATCTCCTCTCGGGGGATAACGTATGATTTATTCGAGGTACGATCAAAGTGTCTTTCTACTTTGTTTCAACGAAGTGAAATAGAATGGGATGGAAGTTTCCATTTTTTTTTTTTTTTAAACAAAAGAAACACAGAAGTTTCCACTTGATACATTCTTCGGAAACAGGTTTCAGCTATCGCGTTATAAATTGGTAGGTCTGCCTTTTGTTCATCTCGAATTCCACGATTCGAAAATGTACCTCGAGCGACTGACATTTCGATCGGACCTCTTGCTTTTCGAAGTTTAATCATGAAACGCATGAAATTACGGCTCAAAGCGTATAAGCTCCCTTGGTACTTTTATCGTCGAAGGATCGTTTCTCAAACTGTGTCTCCGTCGTCTTTACGTTTCGTGTTCTCCTGATATATATTATCACTTGATTGAACTCATTCGAATGTACTTTCTCACGGTCAGTAGTAGCCTTTGGGCATCGCGTTATCACCTAAATTGTATCGTTTCGAAATTTCACCGCCCACGATCTCACCGGATGACTCACCATAATTCTGTACTTCTCTTTACAGGCATATTCAGTTTCGTCTACGTCATTGTAGCAATCGCTCTTATAATCCGCCGGTATTGGCCTGCCCTCGAATTGGCAAAGCCTGGACAACGGTTTCGCATTAACGATCATTTTCTCGAACCCGGTCGGCTTTTGCTGCGGGCAATAGAACACGTCCGGAGTGTTTTTATCAAAGACGATGCTCTTGCGCATTATGTCGCCGGCTTCCACCGTTACTAGGAGTACCTGGCGGAACAAAATATGGAATTAGATAATTAGTTGGTAGAACGAGATGTATGAACTTTCAGGAGACTGTGGAAGAGACTTCGATGGGTACAAATGTAGAAGCTTGTACACTGAGGAGTATTGGGCAAGATGGCGAAGCCTGGGGGCTATGGTGGGTGAGGAGGTAAAAGTTTCAACTCGTAATTAATGGGTATAATTCTTCGAATTCTTCTCTGGAAGATTTTTCCTAAATTGGCAATTAATATATCGTAGAAACGGTGGTTTAGAAGCCATGTAAAACAGTAGAGCTCTAGGCTAAATGATCACGCAGTCAAAAGCTACCAAATACGAAAGATAGAAGTAAAGGTGTAGGAGATTTTTACTATTTAATTCATCATAGCCTCGATGGTTCGAAAGCCATCTAAAACAGTAGAGTTCTATGCTAAATAATTGAAATATGAGATAGAGTTATCGCATCCATCGATTTCTCCTTGTTCACCATCTTTTTCCCGATCGTTAAATTAGTCGTTCGAATTGCAACGCGCTGCAGAGTACTTCCGGGATACGGAAAGAGTAGGAAGTGCGAGGGAAATACGACGAAAAGTACAGTTTCCTTGTAAAGTGAAAGACTTACGGCAAGCAGAGCCATACAGCAAACGTACGTGGATCCTGGAAAGAAACGGAAACGGAGAATTATTTTCATAACAGATGAAATAAAAATAGCGAAAGGATACAGTCCCGTTCCGTGCGTCAAATCTTACGCAAGACAGTTCTCGTGATGTTATTAAGTAAACGCAAACCGTGAAAACTGGGCTGCCAGGAAAAGGGAGTCAATGCCATTTTATATACGTGAGAAAGAGTCCGTTTTTTTTATTAAATGATTCATTGCTGCAGTTATGACCTCCTCTTTCTAGAAATTTGAGATTCCAAAGATATTAACACTTTATCTACCGTTCGCTCTTGCCTGTGCACCAATTTGCGAAGTTCTACAACTTTGAAATCAAAATATGAAGTACTCATTACGTTCATCTAATTTCAATTATTTCGAGACGGTGTAATTATTTCATTTTCATTTCTGATAACCGATTCAATTAGGCTATCGGTTAATGATTGTTCGCAAATCAAAAATGGAGGAGCTATGGCACGAAAAAGATAAAGCTTCGATCTCGCGATCTATGGATCCAAGTTCTTTGAATCCTCCTCTGGAAGATTGTTCCTAAATTGTTATTTAATATATGATAGCACTGGTGGTTCGGAATCCACATAAAACAGTATGCGCAATAACTCTGAATTAATTGCTGAAATAACAATCTATCGCTGATTTCCGATATAGCGTATGACTTAACGCAATATTAAATAGCATAAAATTAATGTTATTTTATCCTGACCTACTGATATTTTAATTTAATCATTTTTGGAACACTTCAAAATTCACTATTCCATTCATCCCGTCACGAGTGTGACTATTGAACGGCAAGGGGTTAATTTCGGTAAATAAGCTTCCAGTAGACACGGTGTTAAAGAAGAAAACAAAAGTGTTCATTTTCATCAGCCATGAAATTCCATTCCTACGACTCTAATGTATTCCATGCATGTCAAAGAAAAGTATCGATGAAAGTTTATTATATTACTGGCATAGAAGCCGTAACAATAACACGATCTTTCCGAACGGATCTTTGACATTATCTGAATGCAAGGGTGCAGTCAGTATCGATAGCCATCGTATCGATAGCTATTTTCGTCCGATCTAGTATCGACCCTAAGCCGCGCTCAAGCGCGTCTTCTGCAAGGACGACGAGGTCGACGCTGTTCCGCGTGGTGCATTTCACTCGGTGCACTCTTATTTCGGAAAATCGAGAACACCGAATCGATATACTTCGATATTATATTCTCCGACACTCTCGACATGCAAACGAGTTACTTTATATACCTTTTCTTTTGTTCCTTCGTAACGCCTTACGAGATCGTTTTATAATTTGACAAAAATAGATAAAAGCAAGAGTTGCATGAAAGTCATTCGAATCGAATCACATACATTTTTTCGTTCATCAAGATGTTCTTACTTTTTTTTCTAGGTCAATGCTTAACAAGGCTCAAGTACGTAAGCGTTAAGAAAGTTTCGCTAATTTAACGTTCGCAACGAAAACGCACGAACCGAGGAAATATTACTACGCGCGATCTTTTTTAGCTTTGTTCTTTTTCCAATGACCTTTCTTCCCCCCTTTAATTCTCGGTGAAACACTACAATGTTATTTCGCGAATTGTGAGAATATTTACTCGTAATACGAAATTATAGAAGCACTTTGATATTAAAATTAGTGGAATTAGAATCAACTCAAAGAATGAAGTTAGTTGGGAAATTACAGAGACGCGATATCGAATAGAATATTAGAGTATTTGAATTAGAATTGACTCGTAGAGTGAAATTACCTGAGAAAGACTTAACTCTAAAACGAATTATAGAAGCACGTTATCTTATAGCGAGGAGACCATACTTGGAGATGCATTTATACGTGACATTTCGATCCCGACATTTGTCTGCGGCATTTAAAACACCGATAGTTCATTCACCGTAGCACAGGAACAATTCTAAGTCACTGCTAAATCTCTATCGAATTGTACGGCAACCATACCACATTATTCATAATTGCTAATCACGAAATTTGCAAATTTAGTAAATACTATTTAACAAAATACGCTAGATTTACGAAGCTGGTAAAATTAACTTGTTCTAAATATTTTCGTAAATATTCCTAAAATTTCTAACGCCATTTCTTTCGCCATTTTCGAAATCTGTGGATCGCAAGATCAATTAAATCGATCAAGTCTCCGACCCCCTTCGTGTCTTTCCTTCTAACTAATTTATTTGATATTTTCAAGTATATCGAATTATCAAGATATTTATTAATTATCCAGATGTATTATCGATATTAAAGTCTCCAAAGTTAATCTAAGATTAAAGATTTAATCCTCATTTAATATCGAACTAGAATTACTTTTACGCGAAAAACTTCAATTCCGTGACACAATCCAAATCGACTCACTTAACTAAAAATAGGTATACAATCAACATCCGTAAATCTATCGTTAAATAAGTACACTATTACAAAATCCATATTAACATCACAAAAAAAATCCTCTGAAAAGCAATCCCTTACGTAACTTCGCAATACGATAAATCCACGAAACTACTGTACTTCATTCACTCGATGAGATAATTCCCCGTTATTAATAATCTATTAATTGTAAATAGTTATGTCACCGTGATCGCGTTTGTACAGTACTGACGTTACGCTCGTGTCTCATCCTGCATACCTAAACGAAGACGCAAGGTATTATTGCGTGGGCATTTCCCTTTTGATCAGTCGCTTTCACGACTCAAACGTATTCCAATATGCTCGCGTTTCGTACTCTCGAATCCCATCGTCTACTTTTGTCGCCGTTCGTTTTTCGGATAGATGAGTCAACGGTAGAAAAACTTACCCATGCTGGTGAATGCGTTTTGCATGGGCAAAGAACACCTGTCGAACCTCGCGAGACGGCGTCTCTTCGTCGACTGAGATTGCATCGTATTCCATGCTCCCCCGAGACCCTGAAACTCCGTGAATGCCGTTAGATCACACAGAACGTATGAGAATCGCTTAAGTAACAGGATTCGTGGCTAGATTTCACGGTGAAACTGATGCGCGTTTAATATATTAAAAAATAAGGTCGTAGGAAGATGGCTCGATGTCCTCGAGCTCTTCCTCGGTACTTTGTGGATCCTGAAATTTCGATTTTGTCGGAATAGAAAGTGTTGCGTTTGAATAGGATCATACAGAACGTATCGGAGTCGCTAAGTAACAGTTGAAATCGATGCGCGTTTAATCTATAAAAAGACAAAGTCCTTTTTAGGTCATTTATGCTGAAATTTCGATTTTGGGGAAATGGAAAAATGCTGCGTTTGAATAAGGTCACGGAGGTCGTATCGGAATCGCTTAGTAACAGGATTCGCGGCTAGATTTCGCGGGAAAACTGATGCGCGTTTCATCTATAAAAAAAACAAAGTCCTTTGTACTTCATTTATCCTGAAGTTTCGATTTCGTGGAAATGGAAAAATGCTGCGTTTGAATAAGATCATAGAGGTCGTATCGGAATCGCTTAGTAACAGGACTCGCGGCTAGATTTCGCGGTGAAACTGGTGCGCGTTTAATCTATTAAAAAACAAAGTCGTACGAAATGGTTTGATATCTTCAAGTTCTTCCTTTTTTCTTTGTGTATCCTTAAATTTCGATTTTGAGGCAATGGAGAAATGCTTTGTTGCCGCTGTAGGGTAAAATATTTATATTGCTTTTAAACTAATAGGATTAGTCTGTATTTTGAAAGGTAGACGAACTAAAGGATTTGAACCGATGTAAATTTACATATTTTTTTTAGAAATTCTAGAACCGGTTATTTTGATAGTCTTGATAATTCTAGCGTTAAGTGTTTAAGATTGTCTCTCTTCGTTACTATTACGATTTATATTTGTATCGATGTATTTAACACTTTTTGATCGATCTAAAACGAAAGAGGTAGGTGTCAGTTACGTGGGTGGGCGACTTCGACCTTCCCATATTCAGGCACGATAGTGTCATCGTTGCTCTTCGCGTGGTGAAATAATTTCAAGGTTCTTAAAAGCACACCAACGAATAACATCATAAAACGCACGTTATTTCAAAAATGTTTATTCCAGCACAAGGTACATTTTTAACAAGTTCAAAAATATACTGTACATTTGTTTCTCATACTCCATTCGGTACAAACATAAAAATATATCACCCGTAACAAAGTAAGCGTTACATGAAATACTAAAAAGCAGTGTTACTCCAAATCGTCCAAAGAGGTAGAGGCAACGTGAACACTGCTTAAAATGTAGAATCACCGATTCTATCCGATATTTATATATTGGCGGCCTGAAACAATGCGATACAGACATCGAATGTAAATGTGTAAAATTTGTATAAAAATTCGAAGAACGTCTCTTTGTTCTTTGTCATACCAGCTCATCCAAATCAATGTCCGATGTATCGAGGGACAAAACTGAATCCTTCAGAGAATCGTCATTAAAGTCAGATTTAAGCTTATCGTCCGTTTTAACAGGCTGTTCAACATCGACGATCTTATCATCCTCCATATCATCTGATCTTGCAAATTTATCTTCTCTCCTAAAAAGAAAAACATTACGTTTAGTAATTGTAATACTATGCATTTAATTGCACATTGTATTCATACTTTTCTTTTGCTTTGGGGTCGATGCTCTCCAGTTGAAACAATGTGGCGATTTTTCTAAGATGAGACTTGCTTCTTTCTTTCACCGACGGAATTTCATAGATTTCTTTCAAATAATCTTCCATAGGCGGCAATGCTGCTTCGGGATTAATTGCGCGATGCGACAGCATGTTCCATTTGTGTTGTACAGAAGGATTTGGTACGCATCCTGGCAAAAATGAGTGGTTTCCATTGTCGCTGTAACTGTCGCTGCTTGAAAGTAAATTGATCTCGTATTTATCCCTAAGTTTCGAAAGGAACGTTGAATTTTTAACAAGTGAATGTAAATGTATTGCACTCACTTTGACTCGTTTAAAATCAACGAATCTAATAAATTATCTATAGCGTCATTTTGCTCTTCGGACAATTGTTTAACGACGGATTTAATCGGACCCGTTGACATCACTCTTCGATCTTCTGCAAACGGTATTTCTATTTCCACCAGACACTGTATAATTACATGCTTTATGCGAACATTCACACTTAGAAGCGAACGGAAATGAGATATAAATTATACAGTACCCATGGTTCATCGCGGATGTTAATAAATGGAAACAAAGCTACCATCCTAGGTATACAATTGTTATTGTAAACTTTACGAACGATGGCCACCAGATTCCTGTCGTTCATTGCATGCACCAAGGAATAAAATGGTTTTGCATCGAACTATGATAAAGAGATATATTAATTTGTGATAACCGCTCTTGATACGAACGGAAGAAGAAATATTTTACCTTACTGGAAGGTACAACAACGCGTGTACTGCAATCACACCAAAACTGCAAGTCAATACAGTTTCTGTTTGTAAAGCTGTGAATCTTGTAGCTTCTTCGGCCGCTTTCGTAACTCATATCTTTTATTACTTTCTCTGCAATACCGAAAGTAATATCGACTTAAATTTACGACGAAAAAACTGTAACAACGGCATGTTAAAAGATGGAAGATTAATTACTTTCTGCCGCAAAAAATTTCTTTCCATATTGGTAACCTTCTGCAATTTCAGATTTGTCGTAAACACGTCTGTGCCTGTCTGTATACCGTGTAACAGTCACAACGTCTTTACCCTCTTTGGCTCGTTTCCACGATGGAAAGTTGTTAACGTCCGTTACCTTAGAAAAGTACAAATTTTACAATGGAATCAACAGCATAGTGAAATGTATCTCTGGCACATAATCTTCCTTACTTTAACATAAGTAGTAATTGGAATCCGTATGTCGATTAATTCTAACTCTGAATACCATGGTGATGGACTTACAGATGTTTCTTTAAAAAACTTCAATTCTGACATGTAATCATCAAAAGTAATATGCTTTCCATTGATCTGAAACATATATTTTAATAAGTTACAATGACACTTACCAAGAAGTGTTATGAAATCATAATAAAAAAATTCGTCTTATAACTTACATTTACCTTTTCATGCACATCTTTAAGAAAAACTTCACTGTCTGTAAGAGGAACAGCGGATGTACCATCCAATGGTTTTTTTCCCCTGTAAAAACAAAATAATTCAATTGCTTTGCATAGGATCAAGAAAAAATGAGTGTGGCCAATATACAGTACACAGTGAGTAATTGAACTTCTTCCTCGTTAAATGTTCCCACGATATCACGTGGCTTAAACTGAGATACGATGTCCGGTTCCTCGTTAAAGTCCGACAGTAAAATTAAGGTTTTTATACAGCCAGGCTCACTGAAGCAAAAAGTAGAGAATTATTAAATCTAAATACTTTGATTGAAAAGAAATATTTATAATAATCTCAATCCAAAATTTCATTCGTACACATTGTTTTTAATGTATTTCATTGCAGCTAAAGCTGCTTCAATCCAATTGGAACAGCGGTTTGTGCTTTTTAAATTTATAATCTTTTCCAACAAATCCCAGTTTGGGATTTGAACATCACTAAATTCTTCTACATTCTCCGTATCTAAAACATTGTTTGTAATTGATGAACCCATTAATAACACTCCAATTTCATCTTTGGGCCTGAGAAAAATCTGAAATTTCATACATGTATTACAGTCATGAATATTAATCAATAGTATTTAATACAAGTGACTTTAAAATGAATCTATATAATATTTTTTTCATACCTTTCTCTCAATTATTTTTTGAACAATAAATTTTATCTTCTCCAATAAAATTGGATCATTTTCCGAGCCAAATTGTGTTACTCCAATGTTTATTAATAATATCAGGGTTTCCTAAAAAAGTAATTGAAGTCTTGGAAAAAGTAGATTTTAAAATTATGTAGAAACTTTTTTATTATTATTAGTAATATTACAATATATATAAAAGAATATCTAGTAATAAAGGATTATTTAATTGTTCCTTTAACGAATATTCAGTGTCATTCCTAATATCTATTTTTCAAAAAGTATAACGAGTAGTAAAATATAAAAATAGTTAAATATAACCTTCTTCATTCTTGGAGGCATTTTACGCAGTTATATTTTTAGTAGAAAATGTAGATCTGTCTTCTTAATGATCAAACAATCATCAAACATCGAAATTCTAAGGAAAAAATTTATAATCATAAAGTATTTAAGTACAATTTTTTAATCTAAAGTGAGGTCACTTGATAAGAACATATGACGATATCCAGGGGATCCAAGTTTAAATTGCTACAGTATTACCAATGTTTTGAGAAATATTTCATGTCAGCATTGGTCAGCATTTAAAAAGCGGTAGCATCGCCGATTCAGTGTCTTCTGTACAGAAACATTTGAAATACGAAGCACTTAATACTTTTTTCTTTTATCTGAATAGTGTCATTTGTCTGCTTCGGGTGAAAGTTCAAATTATGCGGCAGTCAGTATAGTAAAACTACAGTATCTTGGCACCTCAGACGGAAGGGGAGATTGCTCTTGCATCGCTATCCCCACCACGTCGGTCCTGGAAACCTCAGATCGACGAATGACAACCAATAGTAAAACACTACTTTCGTCGTTCACATGAGGACGCGGCGAATGTGCGGTTATCTCGACCAATAGCGCGTCAAAATCGAAAATGCGTGAGGGAGAGGGATGTCCCTATCCGTCGGGCGAATCAGAGCACATTATCTCTGAGGTGCCAAGAAAGTTTTGGCCTACATTATCAACGTCGCAGGAATACAGTAATTCTACGCAGTCTTTTATTGAATAAATAATTTGAAGTCTTAGAAACACACAATTGTATTTTATGAATATTATTTCTCTACAAACATCTAAAGAGAATATCATAATTATAAGTATTAATGATTTAAAAAAATGTTAGCACGCTATGAGTCTTTTATTTCGCGCCAAAGAAAATGCAGAAAATTTCAAAAAACTAGATGGCGCTGAAAGCTGTGCCGCCAGAACCCCTTGAAAATAGCGAGTTTCCACTCTTTTAGCATTCGTATAGTTTATGGCTTAAGAGACCTCTATGGCCAGAAAAAAAACGAAATTTCTATGCCTGACGTTTATATTGTTTATATTCTGCCACTTTTCAGAGAGTTATACTCATAATTATAATACGCTCTTTAGAAATTTGCTGGGAATATGGAATTTTATAAATTACGTAAATGTAGTGGTTAAAAAAATTTAACAGCGTTTTCGATTTAATAAATTCTTTATTTATCATTTGTATTATACAACGTAAACATATGTGATGTAATGTTGATAAAATACATTATGTGTTTCTAAAACTATAAGTTGTTTATTTGATAAATGACTGTCGAATTACTATCTTCTCCTGCGAAAACAGTAGAAAGCACGATAAATTTAATAGTTAAGATTTATACACAGGGCTATACAAGCCGGGGAATTCCCCTTTCTCACATGCCAATTAATTAGTGTACAAAACGAAATAACTCAAACATATTGAGCACTTTCATAATTATAAGTATTAGAACATTTTCTAATTATTATAATTAACATAAAAATATTTTATTTAGAGTCGGAAAAAATGTTTTACATCTACTGCCCAATCGTTAGAATCTGTTGTAACTAATACAAATACATTAACATAAATATAATGAATTACATTAACATTAACATGAATATAATAAATTATATTCACCGAAATTCTGTATAATCGAAATATTAATATTTAATGTCAAACCATCACTAATTACTTCTTTGAAATCTGTCTGCACAGGCTACTTTGTTTCGTTTGAAATAATGAAAATAGCAGCGCGCATTTCATATATTTAAAATAATAAAGCTATTGATAGTATATACATTTAAAATACTGCGGAATATATACTTTACAATAATTAAAGAAGAAGAAAATTGAAAGTCTAACTTTAGTGTAACTATGTAGCTCTACGTATCCTGTGACTAACACATTATCGGAAAAGGCGCGCAGTATAGAATTTGCGACTTTTATTAACGCATAACGATGGGGACGTACAATTTTTTTTGGAAAACGCGCAATTTCTCGGTTTAATTAAAATCTTTATATTTCATTGTTAATCGAATAAATAATAAGAACATTTCAATAATTAATATATATTACACGTCCTGATAGCGTGTACCCTTCATCGTCATAGCATTAAAGTTTTTGCATTCACTTAGGTTATTCCTATTGCGTACAATGACAATTGTTTACTCACATTAAGTTGAAGTATTGTGGTAAAATTGAATCGATCGTTGGAATTAATTGAAATATCGAATTTTGATTCTCGTTAATTTGAATAAAATGAGTTCGGACACACACTGCTCGTGGCTCGAATTGACGGACGAGGATGATGCTCTCCTTAACGAAGCAATTTGTATGAGCACAAATGAACTCGAGAAGATAAAGAATTCAGAAGCAAATGCCACGAAGGTACAAATATCTTCTAAGGATGAAACATCAAGGGAGATAATAGACGGTAGTAATGAAAATATTAAAGGAGAAGAAATCAGTAAAAATATATTTTCTGATAAGAAACCGAACATTCGCGAAAAGGCAACTAGTAATTTTAATCGTATAGAGTTTGAAGATAACGTAAGAAACAGACCAGAGGATGCACAAGTTATACGCAAGAGACCTATGGAGAACAATGTAAGACACGAGGACAAAAAGTTGTGTCGCACCAGGCGTTACAGTGACTCGAGTTCTACCACAAATTCTTCGGATAATGGTAGGAGACCGGTAGAATATGAAACAGATCCTGTGGTATTGACACGCAGACAGAAAGAAATAGATTATGGCAAAAATACCATCGGGTACGACAGATATATTCAGGCTGTGCCTAAGTAAGCATTGAAATATTTCAACGACTGGTTTGTCTAAAAATATTGCAGCCCACTGAATAATATTAATACTTAATTGCAGAGAAAAACGTACGAAAGACCATCCAAGAACACCACCAAAATATATTAAATATAGTAGAAGAGGTTGGGATGGTATGGTTAAGCTGTGGAGGAAACAGCTTCATCTGTGGGATCCTCCTCAACAAAATGGCAGCGCAGAATAGGATAGTTAGAATTAAACTTTATTTTGTTACATAAATAGTTGATTCTACATTACAAAGTGTATACCGATTTCAAGTATTTTATACTTTTATGATACTTTGTAATCATAGGTCAGAGACATTAACACAAATTTCAATACAATTTTGCCTACAAAAAGTATTTGTATATATTGTAAACCTCTGTCAATGCTTCACTCTCAATATAAATTTGAGATTTGCAGATTTTCTAAAGAAAAAAATCATGTTAATATACAAATACATTTACATGTTATAATACATAAGATGTTCTATTCTAGCATATACAAATTTCGTAGCAAATATTTCCTAGGTGATTGATCGAATATTTAAGATCAAAATTATTACTATTTAAAGCTCTAGCTAAAGTGTTTCTTTCAAGGGTCCTTGGCACTCGTGCAAATTTCTAATTTTTTTAATATAGCATCGAGCTTTTGATTTGTTCTTTCCTCCATTTCACCTATTCTCTTCATTAGCCTAGTTTCCATATCGCAAAATTTATTATCGATGTAGGTCGTGATATCCACACTTTTTGGGACTGTAGTTTCATTGTCAGGATTTTCAGGACTTTTCTCGCCATTTCCCTCAACGTTTTTACATCTCAATAAATTCAAAATATTTGTATAGAGTGGATCGGTCAAATTCCCTTCGTTACTAACATCGAGTTTAGACAGTAAATTGTTAATTATTTGAGGACTGAGTATATCTGCAGCCACATCCTGAGGCACATAATTAGGTTCTGTTAAAAACAGCCGTATACCGTATATCCACAGTAATGGTTCTTCCCTTTTTCTTTGTATAAACTGTAAAAAAGAATCATTTAGTTTATCAAAACATTATCTCTTTCGAATAACAGAAAAACTGTGATAAAAAAACTTCTACCCTGATACTAGCTTCTGTGGCGGATGGTGAAATTATCGTTTCTGCGAAATAGACGAAATTTCCTTCAAATTCGTCTACGAGTTCGGCATATGCAGTCTTATCGTATTCCTCGAATTGTTTAAAAATTTCTAATACATAAGCCTCGGAAACTACGGCGATACGAAGTATCCTTTGGTGATTTGTTAATTTTATATTTAACATACACTTTTCGCTGTTACACGCAGCTGATTTCAATGAAATACATGTATCTAATGAGACCACATCTTGAATGTTGGTTCTGTAAAAGGAAACCGAGTGATTATGAAATTTTTCATTGCTAATTACTCTAACTACATTTATTACTTTTCGGTATCTTGCGATGATGTTACAATGGTAAAAGCTTCGTGAAATTGTTTATTATTACTGATTTCCCAGTTGCATGAGATTTTTATAAAATCCATGTTCGACGATAAATTATGAGTATTATTAATCTGTTGTTCGTGCAACGCTTCCATTATGTAATGTTAGAGTAAAAATTCATTACTTTTCAAAGCGTTATTGTTCTAGTACGCAAACCTTTCTATCAGACTTATTCTCTTAAAAGGTTATAACAGGTTATAGTGACTGTACGCAATGGTATGCTTGTAAAATGATTTACTGTTGCATAACGATTACAATTATATATTTAAATCCCTTAATTATTTGATTTTACAAACGTTTATCCATATAATTATTAACTATCATTAATTACGTATAATAATAAAAAGATAAAGCATCGTGAAGTACGCTATGGACGTTATGGCGCGTAACTTTCAATCGCTTAAAAAAGTAAAAAGCTACCGGTATACAAACAACAGATATTTCTCATAATCATCGTTAAATAGTATAAAACAATCAATGATATTTGCCAAGACACTTATTGAAGAATTGTGCAAAAATACGAACGTTAATTGACAAAACGCGGTTAGTGAACATTTCAAATAAAGTAATTTATACGAATCAAGTGTTAGCATGTGGTGGGGGTTGGCTGATCGGCAGTCGTGCAGAAATATCGAACGGGGTCCTTCGCGTGCAAATCGTGTATCTTCTTTGATTGTTAATTCCTATATTAAAGAAACATGTCGAAATACAGAATTGTTATGGTTCGCCATGGAGAGAGCGAATGGAATCAGTTGAATCTATTTTGTGGATGGTACGATGCCAATTTATCTGATAAGGGTAAGGTGAATTGTTTCATTCAAAAGTGTTTATAGAGCCGAGTATTGTTCAAGGGCAAAAGGTCGTACGATTGGATATCCAACGAAATGTTGAACCCTATTCAAGGCTATTTGTAAAGATAATACGTAAATTCATGAAACACGCACAGCTATGAATATTTACGTGGATAAGGAACAAAATTGTTTCTTATATTGACATAATAGTAATTGTATTTTATGCCCGGAACTTTGATGATATTTTAATGTTACTAATACTGGCATTTGCCAATGGATTTATTTATTTAGACTTTCTTAATGACGCGATATGCAATTTTAGGTAAAACTGAAGCCCTGTCAGCAGGGAAAGCTCTTAAGGATGTAGGATATACTTTTGATATCGCTCACACTTCAGTGCTGACAAGAGCACAGGAAACTTTGAAGACCATCTTGAAGGAAATTGGCCAAGAAAACATTCCTATTTGCAAAACTTGGAGATTGAATGAACGTCACTATGGCGGTTTGACTGGCATGAATAAAGCTGAAACGGCTGCCAAATACGGGGAAGAGCAGGTACAAATCTGGAGAAGATCCTTTGATGTACCCCCTCCTCCCATGGAACAGGATCACAAGTATTACGAAACGATAGTTAAAGATGCAAGATACGCGGATGAGCCAAAACCAGATGAGTTCCCTAAATTTGAATCCTTGAAACTTACCATTGAAAGAACATTACCTTATTGGAATAATACTATTATTCCACAATTAAAAGAAGGGAAAAAGATAATCATTGCTGCTCATGGAAACAGTTTACGTGGCATAGTCAAACATTTAGATCGTAAGTTTCTCATCTACTTCTAGGGCAGAATTAGGAAGTATTATATTTATGGTTGTACGGTATTTATTTACAGAGATGTCAAACGAGCAGATTATGGGCTTGAATTTGCCAACTGGTATTCCTTTTGTGTATGAGCTTGATGAAAACTTCAAACCCGTTGTTTCTATGAAATTCTTGGGTGATGAAGAAACCGTAAAGGCAGCAATGGCTGCAGTAGCTGCTCAAGGAAAAGCTAAGTAAATCTTGTTCCACAAGAAAGAGATTATATGCAGTGTTACATGCATTCTAATGTTACAAATATGACAAATATTGACTAGTTTTCTGTCCTATCACTGTTACAAGAAATACAATATCTCTTGGTTAATGTACAATTCCTATGTTGTATTTATGCAAAAGCATATCTATTGAATACAATGTTCTAGAAAATTAATACAAAAGTGAGTAAGAAATGTATTTAATTCTCCTGTGTATTATGTGATAATATAAAATGGCCAAGTTGTAGTAAATATAAGGTCTTTAAATATGACAATTTTTCTTTAACTGTTCTGAGAAACTTGTAACAAATACGTGTTCATTGGATAAATAAACTGGGAGCATATCTTGGTAAATGATCAGGAGTTGATTACCGCACGAGATGCAAAAGCGCCATCTATAAAAATAGTAAATTCTATCTATATCATCGTATCTAGAGTATACATTAATTGTACGTGTTTGTTCAGCAAATGCTGCCTTTTGTGGACGGATAACATTGATAAATTACTAATGGAACATTCATTTATTAGTCAGACGTCAAACACTGTTCGGATCTTTGAACGTTACTCGGTAATTCTAATAGATGGTTAATTCGTGATTCGACATAATCATTCGGGAAACCCTCTAACCTAAATGATAAAGAAACGGATAAGCATCGTTTACCAATAATACTTCGGCTACTTTGGTAATACGATATTAATTAGGGATGAATCGTGTTGATTTAAAAGTCGTCCTACTGGGAAATGCTGCCGTGGGAAAAACGAGCCTTGTGGAACGTTTCGTTAACGAGAGGTTTAACGAGAGCATGTCTTATCAAAACGTAAGTAAAGCTCATAAAGTCCGATAACGTTGTGCGTGAGATACTATTGAAGATATATTTACATTAGCAATGACCTTTATACATTTTCCCTAGTATGATTCAGTATAAGAACACGATAACGAAATTACGTAGTTTTGATAATTCGATGCCATTCGCGTTTATACAATGGAATTCCTTTTCAGGTCTTTTCAGATTTGTTTATATAGTTCATTTCTTACGGTATTTTACTTTTATTCAATATCTAACAGGAAATTGACAATGCGAATTGATATTAAGTCGATTTGGGACATGAAATTACAAAGAAATATTGCTTTTAAATAACGTATCAATCGTAAAATTAGGATTGGGTTAATAATTCTGGGATCATACTAATTTAGGCCGTCTTGTTTCTCTTAGTCCGCGACATGGAAGGAATATTCTAAAATAAACTTATTAAGATTTGCACTGAGAATCATCTAGGAGACGTGTCGCAAAACAAATTAACTCAGTTCCACTTTCCTTAGACTATAGGCACTGCATTTGCAGCTAAGCAAATACAAGTGGATGGAAAAAAGCTTGTCATGGGGATATGGGATACAGCAGGCAGTGAAAAGTAAATTGGATTTATTTCTGATCTTATCCTCTCTACTCTTAATTTCCTTTTATATATTTCATTATGAAAATATTTTTATAGATATGACGCAATGACTAGGATATATTACCGTGGAGCAAAGGCTGCCATTGTATGTTATGATGTAACAAAAATAAACACATTTCAGAAAGCAAAATTTTGGATAAATGAACTCAGAAGCATCGAGGAAGGGTGTAAAGTGTATATTTGCGCTACTAAAAATGATATTTTAGAGCACGGTGCAGTTCCATCTCCCAGCATAGAGGCTGTAGAAACGTATGCCAATGGCATTCAAGCCAAGTTTTTCATTACATCTAGTAAAACTGGGGAAAATGTCGGTAAGGAAATACCTCGAATATCTTATAAATCTCATAAAATTGTATATTTTCATTGATACTTTTTTCTAGCTGAATTGTTTAATGACATTGCAGAAGATTTTATGTCTGATCCGAATAATGTACAAAAGATAGAGGAAACAATTGATCTAATAAATGAAACTAAAGGATCATATTGTTGTCACCTAATATAAGAGAGTCAGTATTGATGTACTTACAATTTGTTTATCTTTTATATCGTAATCATAAGAGGAAAAGTCATAAATAAGAACAAGTTAATGGGTAATGTACCATTTCGTGGTATATTATTACATATAAATGTAAAGTTAATATCTATTCTTAAAGGTAATTTTTAAATTGTGTTTTGTATATTATCTATGCCATGAGAGTAGTGTGTCCATAATAAAAGTTATAGTGATCTTTGATAAAATCTATCTTACTTGTGCAATTTTTAATAATTCAATATAATTTTAAAGTATGCTTTTAAAAATTCAGTTTTTATCTACGTCTGTTGAATGATGAAATTCGTCAGTGCACACACTTTGATACACCGTATTGCCGTGTATGAGAAAAAAGCTTTTTTTTTTCTTTAGTTTTTCGATTGTCTCGCGTTTCTGTGCCTTCTCCATTACAAAGAATGGATTAATGGCCTTATCCTGCTGAAAAATCATACGAAAGAACGTTATAAAGCTAGAACTTTATTTTCTTTACAAAATATGTGTAGTAGTATTAATAAACAAGGATAGAAATCAGCATAAAGTACTTTTAATCGGAGGCTGTTTCATAAAATTACCTGCTAACACAATTGCAGAAATTTTATTGTGAAAATTCAACTCTGTGCAGTTGACCGAATAACGTGAACGATTTGACAGGGTATCTGTCTCTAAATATATATACATATATATTTATTTAAATTTATCACATCATTAAGGAGGTAAGACAGAGATACAGGTTTTCTTAGCTTGCTCGTAAACGCCGAAAAATATAAATCCACCGACCGTGAAACCGCTTACTCTCGGTAAGAAGCCCGAAAACAGCCTGAAAATATTACGCACTGAATAACTTACACTTGCAAATTGTTTATTATCATTTAATGTGCATTATATACCCTCTAGAACCGTGTTCTCGGTAAACTTCTTTCAACATTGTAGATATCCGTACTTCCTCCTTATCTGCCGATGTATTTGACAACATTATTCTTGTTTTTGCTACATCCAAAGGTGTAGTTACCGCAGCAGATATAGCAACTGCAATTATAATTATACATGCAAATATAAATGTAAATTACTGCATTGTTTCCTCTACCGGTATAGATAATTTTCGATACCCGATGCTGATCCGCAAGCGGCACCTTCCAACGCTGTGCATTCCCGTTCTACTTGTTTCTTCCAACAATTCTTGAAATATTCAAAAAGTGGCATTTGGATTAAGCCAAAAGGCAGATCTCGAAGGACGGTACTTCCGTAACCACGATATAACATTCTTATCGGTAGCCTATGAGTGTCACCTAAAAGAGCTTGCTTTCTTTGCTTAACTACTTCTACGGGCACTCGAACGAGACAAGCGGTCTGTTGATAATAACGATATTGTAAGAAAAAAATCGAGTACTTCGATTAAGTTAATTTTGTGTATGAATTAATTTGAAAAGAATCTTAATAATTCTTAACGAAGAGCTTACAATTTTCGTGGTCGATGGAATATATTAAAAAGCTTACTATTTCAGCCATACACGCGGCGCCCATGTGAATAATGGAATGATACTGTTTAGGTGTACATGGTTGAAAATACTCTTTTATTCCGTCGTACGTTATAAAAAATATAGCCGCTGCGGAGAATAGTTTTATTAAAAACGAGGAATAATTTTTAAACAAGTCATGTTCAGTTAAATACATACCAGCTGGGGCTGATCCTATCATTACAGGTCCCAAACCTTGATATAATCGTTTAAATCCACCCGATTCCACAAATCCATGTTGGCTTTGCAACCGAGTTTTTAATGTATCCACGGGAAAAAGAATCACGTCGCAAACGGTTCCAGCAAGCGCACCTGACTGACATTAATTAAAAACAATTATTTTGTAATTTAAAATTCATTTCTCAATGTACCATGAACGATTTCATCGAGAACGCGCGAAATTCAACGTAATTATCTTCGCTTGCTATTCTTGTCTCCCGTTTTCGAATTTAAAACGAAAATAGCAACATGCAGTTTCTTTTAGAAAAAAAAGCAACAATATATTTTTAGTGGATAATCAATGATGGATTATTATTATCCGTTTATACTAATCATTCAGTTAACATCATATTAACTTATATTATTCGTGACAATCTTTACTACTCGAAAATATTAATATCTGTTCTATTACTCATGACTCATTAAAACGATATATATTGGCACTTTTTATTATATAATTCTATTAGATACATGATTCATCTAGATAACTCGTTACACTCAATGTCAAAGACTTCCTATAATATATTTTCTTTTTTCTTTTTTTAATCATGCTGCACAATTCGCGCACAAATTTTACTATATAAGAAATATTGTTGATAATTTATTAATTGTATTTAAATACTCGAACAGATATGTACGTGTCATAAAAGTGATAAAACTGGCAATTTTAAGTATACGTTTATCTATGTTAAATGATATCGCACGCGCGGTTCCAACGTATCGAAATTGTACGCGCCAATAATCAAGCATTAGTTTTATACTTACGATCAGCGATGTAAGGAAAACCTTTTTCGCGCTTGTATTAGCCGTCGATTCTGAATCTTCGTGTAACATTTTCAATTAACGTTACTTTTCCTCGGTGGTTTTCGTAACATCTAATGTAATCGCCGCAATTTGAATTATAGCCGTAGGGTGCGTTAAAAGTATCATCTAGCCGACAAGTTAAAAGCCATTTCTGCTTAAATATATGATGTATCATGAAGGAATGAATCGGCTCTAATGATAATAACAGATCATATATGTATTTGTCTATCGTCGAAAGAATCACGTTTAAGAATCATTCGAAATGTTAAATCACGTGTACACGTATGATTGCATCACTCAAATTACAGGTTACTTATCGTCTGCTTTGTGTTAGCTACGGTACTCTACTCTTGTAGTGCTAGACGCAAGCCTAACCTAACCCGAGGCATTTTTAAATACTATCATACAGGTTAGGAAAAGCGCCCGTTTTCCCGTGTTCTTTTCACTAGAGAAAATAAACGAGGTTGCGCTACGAAAAATAACTAGATCCCATACGTACACATAGGAACTTGATATAATTACGTCATGAATTCTGGTAGATGCAGTATGAGGAAATTTTTGGCTTTTGCATTCGCTGCATTCCGGTTAGTCGACGGCGTGAACGAAATTATGGAAATATGATTTAATTGATGTTTTAGGTTTCATTAAGTGTTTCATGTAACCTCGAATTCTATTGACATAACTTTTCGGCGGGAATCTCGAAAGATTTCTATTTACCGCTTGATCGAACGAGAAAATGTCACAAAACATTTTGAAAAGCAGCTTGGAGAATGCTTCCTTCAATATTGTATTTCAGGTATTGAAACGATGTAACGTAATAACGGACAGGTTCATTGAATTTCGTAACTGAACGTTATTGTCAACTTCGATTAAATTGTCATGTAATTGGAACTGTCTTTCGTAATTGTACGAATTCTTCGTTACGTTTTTCAACGTTTCTCGTATTTCATTGCGTCAATCTGTTCATTGAAGATTTATTTCATTATAAAATTGTAAGATATGTTGGAGGCATGTTAGAACGAAGTTGTATTACAGATATTATGTCGGAGTGTTACCTTCATATTGAATGCCTTTGTTGTTCGACATGTGGGTCAAGCTGTTCTGGGAGTTATAAATGTGAGATTGTTATTATTGGAATCCCTGATACTCTTTTTGTCTCGGGAACCATTTATGAAAGCATGTTTAACTAATACAGCCGAACATAATTGGGCCCAAGTTGTAAATTTACTATGGGTGACGTTAGTTTTGCTATTAATTTACCATAATTTAGTAGGCCAATTGTACTTGATTACATGAAACTTTTATATATTTTTCAGAGTACCTATATGTATCATGATGTCCGTACTATTTGGATATGTCTGGCTTTTTGTTTTAACAACAGCTGAAGTATTACCGCCGTATTATACATTTGCAGTTTGGGCAGTTGCATTATCTTGCATTATCGAATTATCATCTCTAATTGTTCAACTAGTTGCCAGTGCATTTCTATTTGTTAAGCTGAAAGTAAGATTTTGATATTAAATCACAAAAATGTATAATATACTTTTAACAATACTATATCTTTTAGATAGTTCTTGATACTATAATGATCGCCATTCGGACACTGACCTTTGTTCCACTGATACTTTATCACCCAGAGAATGCATTACTTGCATTCGGTGTAGCTCAACTAGTTGCAGCAATATTTTATACTATTAGCCACTATGTATACTTTCACTACTATATTCAAAAGTTAAATAAGTCCAAATTAAAGAGGAGAATGTCTTTGAAAGATAGTAGTGACGAATTTGTGGCAAAAGAATTTCCGTTTAAAATGATAACAGATTTTCTGCCTGGACAGTTGGAAAATAATGTATGTATACAGACAAAATCATTTTGTTTATTAGTACGCAAATATAGTTCTCTTTTAGGATTCATACCTGGATAAAAAATTGACAATCCTTACATGGAGTTTCTTTAGGCAAGGCATAATAAAGCAAATTTTGACAGAGGGTGAAAGACTTATAATGACAGTAATGCCAGTTTTAACATTTAGTGAACAGGTATTTAAATGATTAATGACACTTCTCATACAAATGTTTTGCAAAATGTCAAATGCCCATTTTTACTGTTAAGGGTACATATGAGATAGTCAATAATTTAGGCTCTCTAGCAGCCAGATTTATTTTCCGTCCTATAGAAGAAAGTGGATACTTCTATTTTACTCAAATGGTGAAAAGAGATAAAGTAATAAACGATCAGAATCCAGTGAGTGGAAAAAAATGCTATTTTTAATGCTATAATAATTTCACTAAGATTTACTTACAGAAAACTCATAATTTTAGATGAAAATTCAAGAAAGTGTAACTGTTCTCACACACTTATGCTCGGCAGTTACATCGATCGGTTTGGTCGTTTTGGTATTTGGTCAGTCATACTCCAGTACCCTCCTTTGGTTGTACGGTGGAGCAAAATTAACTTCACCCTTGCCAATACTATTAATGAGAGCACATTGCCTAGCTATATTACTGTTGGGAATCAATGGTATAACAGAATGTTATACTGCTGCAACAGCTGACAGTACAACTATAAACAAAAGCAATTTAATTATGATCTATGAGTCCATTGCCTTTCTGGGTGCATCATACTTATTCGCTATTTGGTTTGGACCGGTTGGCTTCATCTTTGGAAATTGTGTGAACATGAGCTTAAGAATTCTGCATTCTACAGTTTTCATCAACAGAAGATACAAGGACACGATATATCATCCACTACGTGGTTTAGTGCCAAAGCCTATGTTTTCTGGTTCCCTTCTCATTGCAGCATTAATAACCAACATATCTCACGTAAAAAATATTTTATATCTACTATATATATATATATCGTTAGTTTATATTGCTATCGAATTATATGGCTCATTTTACGAATTTCAGGCTTACTTCTTCCCTGAAGAGAAAATGTTACATTTTGTGATTGGAGCGATAATGTTGATGATTGTATTTATATCGTGGATATATGAACACCATGACCTGATTAAACTTGGTACAAACAAATGGTATGAAAGAAGGAACAAGCACAAAAAGAACGACTGACCTTAAACATTTATGTTGTTATAGTTTGTTATTATTCGCATATAAATTATCTACAGAGGTACTGCAGTGCAGAACTTATGTAAATGTTGCAGAATTATAATAATTACGCATATTTTCTATATTCTTATAGTTGAAACTGAGTACAGGTTCCCGTATTACAACGGAATAATGTTTAAAAATTATTCCTTTATTTATTATAGTCTATCCAAAGAATTAACAAAACACATTAAACATAATAATGAGTTTACCTTAAGCTTAATCAGTATTATTAGTTTGAATAACCAAAGTTATAATTTTATATTGAAACATCCTTATAAATTGCACCGACCACCGGTCCTTGACGTTGTATAAGGCATTTTCTGTAAAATCATTTATATTTCAAATTACATATAACATTTTACACGAAATGCATTAAAACCATGTTTCAATGATGTTAAATAAATTTTCACAAAGTTACAATATTCTTTCAATTAATGGTATATCATTCTCTTACATATTAAGAGGATGTCATTGTAAGTGAAATAAGCTTAAGAGATTACAAAATAAAAATACTCTTCTCATCACCTGCTATCATTTTGAAGAGATATAATTGGAGCCGATGAATTTGGCTCTAATTTTCCAACTTGATCGGCTATAGCCGCAATTATTCCTGCACTATCATTAGATGCATCACCTTTTACTGTAAAAAAAAAGAACAGATGAATTTTCTAATGTTTTTTAATTACATATAAGTCAAACTTGAAAAACATTTAGAATGAAGTACCCCCTAAGCAAAGTCCTGCATGATCGGCTAAGATACAACCAATAATCCCATCGCCGTTACTTCTGTAAGAAGGATTAATATAGTATATGTAAAGTTCATTGTTGATAAAGTATTTACATTATTAACGATTCCTTGCTTTATTGTATCTGTATTAAAAAAAAGGGGATATCCGATTAACTTGTAAGGAGTTATACATATACAGAAATGTTATTGACTTATCAAGCAAAATTATAAAAAACAAATGATTACGATATTCAGTCATATTGACGTAGAAACTCAATACTTATTTACCACGTTTGAAACGTGAGTGGACAATGTAAATATTTATTCGTAACTTTTGATACGCAGTAGAAAAATAACCCGTCTTTCGCAATTAACTTACACGTCAACGAGTGTCTTTTCCAAATTCCGTTCCATTTTCGGGTTACGAAACGAAAGTGCAAAAGGCACGCTTATGAAAGCTCAATGTTTACAGAAAGTAATTCAATCTGTCATCCGATCAAGAAAAAGAATAGCATGATACATCCCTATTCGCAACAGGTTTAATCGAATCATTCGATATATCGTAACACGCGAATTTCCTAATCGACTATCGCGACTACCGGGTGTTTCAAAAGAAACATTTGAAACACATTTCCGTGATAAATCAATACACTTTTAATCGTTGAAAAATATAATTCAATCTTCAAATTCTAAGTGCAATATTTTATTAAAATTACTGAAAACATGAAATATACATCGACGGTGGCACAATATGTACAAATGCTGTAGTCAGATTTATTTCATAAATCGCCCGTATATTGATCTTATACGAAGTTTATTAATTAAAACTGCTGTCCAGTTATGTGCAATTTAAATTGTATTATATATATATTACATTGAACTATACATATTAAATACAGACACTCGAATCTGTTAATCAAATTTCCATGGATCAGTATGTGCATATATTTCAGTGAAATTCAAATCATTATTTTTCATTCACCCTGTACAATTTGATACACAGTCGAGGTGGCCGACGTGACTGGTACAGTGACAATCATGGCTGGTAAGTAGTAAGGTCTATCTTGTTTACTCCACGTTATTTTACTAAAAACCATGAAAATTCGATAAGATCTTGACCGTACAACATTATATCATAGCTCTAATGTAACTTTGTTAAACGAAAGTATTAAATTTCGGCCCTGTCGTTCCAGAACTTAACATGTAGAAAATTATGCATTCCGTGTCCTAATTCAGTGAAACTTACCGGAAAAAGAATATTCTGATGTTTAGCATATCGTGACAACGTTCTCTAACGCTTCGATCTTTAACGTTTTAACGTACTGCTTTGAAAAAAATCGTTTCTGTTAGGAATTTCGAATGGCAACGAAGGGTAATATAGTATAAGGACACCTGTTACTTTTGACAAGTAGATTAAACGGTTCTAATCAATGTTCGATTTCGATCATATAATCCGTGCATCCCAAATGTCCAGCTGGAAATCGATATTTTAATCGAATAAAGTTACCCATTATTCTTCAAATTACTTGTTTCTGTTGATGGAACAAATGACTTCCACTTCATTGATTTAATAATATTTGAATTTCGTATGATATGCAATATGAATTAGCTCACAGTTCCTTTCTTGTTATAAAGAAACTTTTGAAAGAATTTCGATCTAAGAGAGTCAAAGCATTCTCGCAAGAATTACATTTTAGTAACTGTAAGATAAAGACAACTAATTGATAATGCATTCTACGACGTATATTTTATATAAGACTGTCAATTAAACCTGTTGGATTTCAGGTAATAATCCGTATAATCACCTGGTGAAGACCATTACCATTGGATCTAAGGAATGCAGCTATTATGACATTGCTAGTTTCGGAAGAAAATATGGTAAATCTATTTATAATTGGTATTAATAATGAAACTAGGAGCGTAAGAAGTATATTGCAAAATTGTATTGCCTCACAGACAGACTACCTTTCTCAATTCGAGTCCTTCTGGAAAGTGCTGTAAGAAATTGCGATGAATTTCAAGTGAAAAAGAGTGATGTCCAAAAAATTTTGGACTGGGAAGACAATCAGGCCCTGGAAGATGGAGTTGAACTGGCATTTAAACCAGCCAGGGTAATATTACAGGTATAAGTCTTTGTCTTTTTATAAACTCAACGAATTTGTATATGATAAAAGATGTTATTAAAATATTGTTTGTATAGGACTTTACTGGAGTACCAGCGGTAGTGGATTTTGCAGCTATGAGAGATGCTGTCAAAAAACTTGGCGGTGATCCTGATAAGATAAACCCTATCTGTCCTTCTGATCTTGTTATTGATCATTCTATACAAGTTGATTTTAGTAGGAGGTATTATATTTGTTTTTCTAAACTTCGAGTTTGTTAAACACAATGTATAATACATTGCAATTAAATTTACTGTCACCCTTTTACCATAAAACTATTACATAATGTATTTAAATGTACCTAACACTGATAAGAACGTCTATGAATTTAGCAGGCATTATATAACTTAAGATAAGAAATAAAATTTCCGTGTGTTCTAGTACCGATGCTTTAAAAAAGAACGAAGAGCTGGAATTTGAGAGGAACAAAGAGCGTTTTATGTTCTTGAAATGGGGTGCCAAGGCCTTTGAGAACATGTTAATTGTACCTCCGGGAAGCGGAATCATACATCAAGTGAACTTGGAATATTTAGCAAGAGTAGTTTTCAACCACAATAATCTTCTCTATCCTGATAGCGTGGTTGGAACAGATTCTCACACAACTATGATCAATGGTCTCGGTATACTTGGTTGGGGAGTCGGCGGAATTGAAGCTGAGGCTGTTATGTTAGGTCAAGCAATATCTATGTTAGTGCCAAAAGTCGTAGGGTACAGATTAGATGGTGTACTCAATCAGTATGCTACATCGACCGATCTGGTCTTAACAATTACGAAGGTACTTTCGGAAAAATATTAAGAATTTCGATTAAAATGATATTAAAATAAAAATTGATTTATTTTATATGAAATATCTCTAGAACTACACAATTTTTGGTATCAACGCAAAGCTGAACGAATATACTTTTTTTAGAATCTTCGTCAGATCGGAGTAGTTGGCAAGTTCGTAGAGTTCTTTGGTCCAGGTGTATCTCAATTGAGCATCGCCGATCGTGCAACAATATCGAATATGTGTCCAGAATACGGAGCAACCGTCGGATTCTTCCCCGTAGATCAGCAGAGTTTAGTGTATCTGAGACAAACAGGTATACATTTATTTTCAAATAAATAAATCATCAAATTCGGATACCGCAAACATCGAGGAAAGATGTCGACGTCCGACTATATAAAAATATTCTTTGTAGGAAGGTCAGAAGAACACATTAACAGAATTGAAAGATATCTCACCACTGTGCGGATGTTGAGGAATTACGATGATGCAGGACAGGATCCCATATTCTCCGAAATAGTCACACTGGATCTTGGAACCGTCGTTTCCAGCGTCAGTGGTCCCAAGAGGCCCCACGATCGTGTGTCCGTTGTGGATATGAAGACGGACTTTAGGAAGTGTCTCACCAATAAGGTAAGACACGTTTCCTACAAATAACTATTAAGACATTTAATACATTCTTAATATAAATATGAACATTGAACTAACAAAATTTAATGTGCAATGCAACTGGAAACCATAGCGTGCGACTAAGCAGCGTTAGCTTTATCACATGACGAATATTCGGTACTTGTATGGGACAAACATAACCCAGTGACGATCACTTATTACCGTCAAACGGGATTACGTTCATCCCATGCTGTACTTCTAGCAATGCTAACACAGAGTGTACAAATGACTGCAACTTTCTTTCATGCATTTCGAAGCGTGAAGTGGTAAGATCCCATCGTATTATAGGCGAGAAGAGATGAAAGGATCCCAGGTAACTACTGCTGTGATATGAATCTTTTGTAACGACACATCACGGCAAGAGTTCCTTTGGATCTCTCCATCTGAGAAATTATTATCTGCGGTGCCTCTCGAATGCGAAATTAGTGCCGGTATAACAATGAGGCTAGCCATAGCAATCCTCGTTACCTTTCAACCGTGTAGAAAAACATGCTGAATCATAAGATGATATCCCACGAGGCTATGTCTCGTGCATTTTGCCTTGCTGATCTAGCTTTATGATCCTTCGATTCACCATACAGTTAGATCACCAAAGAAAAATAAACGGGACGTTTATTGATGATCCTTGTTCGGTTTGCGTTCCCATCGCTGATGAGATGCAGACAACTCTCACTATCAGAGACGAGTATTTCGATCTAGTCACGACTACGATACAGCGTTTCACTAGACGAATACTTCGCCCCTAACAGCAAGATTACTTCTTCAAGATCACACGCACGATTCCCATAGGGATTGATGAACAGGGGCGGACATTGGATGAATCCTACCCGGTGAGGCTATTATTCCAACCACACCGGACGAGATTTCATCCGACAGCAGCCTCCATTATTTCAGCAGTTCACTGAGCCGAATAGTTTAACTCTTTCGATGATAATAACTGCAAGATACCGTGAGAGAATAAGGATATCTACGGTTGAAGAAATCCTCTAAGAAATTTGAAATCATTACAGAACTAATTAGAAACTTCAGTGAAATTTGAAAAAACAGATTGTAAAGAGACACTGTTACCGTTCGCAAAATATTAAAAGTTACTAAGTTCAACGAAGAAGAATTTACGTATTACAAGAAACCGCAGTATTTTAAGGAACGACAGGAAGAAGAGCAGAATTATGGATACTGCACTCCGACTTGATCACCACGTATGACTTGTTCGCACTGTTAATTGCATACTGATGACCTTCCGCGCTCTGCAAGCCACATTTATACGTGTCCAGGTCGTCCCCTCCCTTCGACCGATGCACCGTCGACCCTCTTCGTTAACTCTGGCGGCGAATCTTCCACGAATTTCCCTTACCTCCCTGACTTGTCAGGTATTCAAGGATTTTCTATTAACGAAATTCATGCAGTTATACCTTTTGCGATTCGATTTGTAATGATCTATCAATCTTTCTTTTTTAGATTTGCAATAATTATCTGCGGAAGGTAGTAATATTTCTTGGAGAATATCAGTATGGAAAGTAGACATTTTCCTTTAGCTTTTAATATCAAATATAGAGTTGTAGAAAAAGTTCGTATTTCAGCGCAAAAGTGAAACGAGTTTTTTCATATTTTAAATAAAGTTTATGAAATTAAATATGTGCCGTTTTTGAGGCAAATCCATGATCGTCACCGTACGATTTCTGCGATTTTCTGGCAAGAAACTTTCCATTTTCGCGCTAGAATGCAAAGAAACTTTTTCTCTGACCCAATAGTAAGTAATATTATTATTCATTGCTTAATATTTAGAATAAAATTATCTAGTAGTGCGAAGTGGTAAATATCAAATAATATGTAATAATCACTGGTGCTTAATAATTATTCTCGTCGTAGATTCAATTGATGATAGATTTATGTAAAATATAAATTTTAGTTTGTGCAGCCGGCCGGTCTCGTCGTTAAACCTATGATTTACAACTGAAGTTTACGGACTAGCATGAAGGAACGATCGTGATAAAACGACAACGATAGACCGTGATTTTAAAAACAAGGGACCGATCGATTTCTATTGAATGATGTTCAACATCGGAATCGCGTTACTGTGCTATGACAGCAAGGACATTTGCTGAAAACTCATCAACGTGAATCATAGGAGCTGACGTTTCTTCTTCGTGAAATTCAATGCCCTCTTGCCCCTTGGTTTTTCGGATTGACGATGATCGATGGAACTTATGAATTTAATTCATTTCTCTCTTGTATATTACTGAGAAGCATGGAAAATTATTTCGCATACTGTTTCCGAATATTTCTGTGAAATTTGGACAATGAATTTTGGAAATTAACGATTGCGCTTTTACCTCGCTAATATCTGTTATACGAGCTGTTTATTTTGAAAGTGGCATGAGTCACTTTACCGTAATGAAAAGTGGTGATTTTTAATGACCAAATGATTTACTCCGAGAAAATCGGACGAAATAAACGGCTTATATACTAATTGGTAACATTTTCAATTTTAATTTGTTCATAAGAGAGATGTATATTCTACAAAAGAGTTTAGAATCGTTTAAGACGGCTTGATAATTCGATATTTAATTTTATTTACGATGTAAATATTTTATAGGAATACTGTTACGAATTATCGCATGAGTTTCATCGCCAATCCATATTGCAAATTTCATTGAAAAATTCCTTTATACTTACCGTATTTAAGCGTACCAATCGATCGATCTTGAATTTCACGAGGAACGCGAGGAACTGGCATTCGCGGTGCTACGTTAGAGATACGAACGACATGTAGCCTCGCGAAAAAATTGCTGATACAACTGTCCGTATTCATTCTGCAAAGCTCACACATTTCGTTGCAAACTACCGTCATTCGGTTGCACACGGGTTCAAATATTTTCGCTGTAACTCGTATTGCAACGATAGACTGGAAATGTTTGCAAGAACAATGTTTCTCGATGGTGCAAAAAGTCAAAGAGAAACCTTTGTCAAAAGAAATCTATTTTATTAATTAGACGCCTAAATAGAGAGGCAAATTGTAACAGTAGATCTACCAAAGTGATCAAAATGACTTGCCTTAAATTTTTCATAAATATTTTAGACATATTTAGCACCGTTTCTTTTCTAAATTTCAACGTCCACCTTTCGTAGACTGCAAGCGACTAAATCTTTAATTAGTTGAAATAATTCAATTAAATTTTCAGCCTTATTTCCTTTCTTTAATCGCATTTATTTGGTATTTTTGTGTATAATGGATTAATCTGGTAGATCTACCTGATATTTTATCAAAATTGAGTACCATTTTGAATGCTGTGTTACTTATAAACGTATAAGTATTGTAAAAAAATCGTAGATGGAGTATCGTAGGATAATTTTGTAAGTTTCTCCTAAATTAGCATTCTCTGATCTTTGCAACGGGTCTGCCGTAGTTTATTGGCGGTAAATGAACCTTCGCGGAAAAAGTTTCCGCAGGCCTGGCTATAAAATTATACCTACTTCGAGGAAATTAAAAGAATAGATGAAGGACGGTCTCGGCGGTATAGAAATTTGTGAAAGTTATCTTTGTCGCGTGGAAAAGCCGGGACACGGTGACGTCAGGAACCCAAATGTCCAAAACAATACCGTATATCTTTCGGAGATTAAGGAGGAACCCGAAATTTGGGTATCGTCGGTGATGCATTCAGCGTATTCATACTTCGTGCATTGTTCCGTAAAATCCTACTGTAACCGTTCGTATTGCTAGGAGTCGAATTACGGGAAATGTTAATTACATGCACATTCTTGCCTGCTTTAAATGAGACTTGCAATTAAGATGTATGATTAAATACTGTTTTGCGGAAGAACGGTTATTCTGTAATTTTTAATTGCAGAAATTTTATTTGAAATAATTTTAACGTATTAGATATCGGTCAGAATGTGCAGGAAGAAAGTAGCTTTTTTTAAACTGAAATAATTGTCAGAATTAAGTAATTAAACCGTAGGATTTATTGAAATATCGTCGCAAAAGAAGCTAATTGACGTACAGTGATGATGAAATCTTTACTTCGAATATCAAATCGTAAGCCAAGCAGTAGCTTGCCGTCCACCGTTGCTTCTTCAGCAAATCATTTAGGAAACAATGAATTCTCGATACCAGAAGGTCACTCACACCAACGGGTCATTAAACCCTTCGCTTAAACCGCGAAAATTCAGCTATTCAATGAATGTAAAAAAAAGAGCTGAATTTTCGCAGGAACAATGCTCTCATAATTCTAATATTTGTTTTACTATTTCCTCGTGAATAACAAAGAGCGATTAAAGCTGATAAAGAAAGAGCGATAAGTGTCCACTTTCGTTTGTAATACTTTGTAACAAGCCCTACGCGCTAATCAATGTGAATCATCGAGCTAAATAATTTGAAGACGATAAAATCGTGTGTTCGTCGATGACTAACATTAGAGTTCGTGCATTAATTGAAAATTACTTTCGAGGAAGGTGTGTCATAATATTCTAAGCCGTTTCGCTACGACGATTGCTAACGTGTTATGGATTTTCTTTTTCAGGTAGGATTCAAAGGATACGGCCTGAGTCCTGCGAAGGTGGACTCCGTAGGTATGTTCGAGCACGAAGGCAAGGATTACAAATTGAGACACGGCTCGGTGGTCATCGCTGCTATTACTAGCTGTACTAATACTAGTAATCCTAGCGTTATGCTCGGAGCAGGTAAATAAGTTACCTGGAGACATTAATACTAACTGTATCGGCATTTTATATGTACCTATTCGTACCGTGGCCGGTCATTTGACCGTTTATGAAATGACGATAATATTTTCACGAAAGAAACGTAGACGATTGTCAATTTAACATAGGAAACGGCGGATAAAGCAGCTTAGTTAATGAAACAAAAGATTGTGTATTTTCATTTCATTGAATCGGCCAGATTGATAGCGAATGGTACGATTAGTGTTAACGTTAGAACTACCGGCGTTATATCTATTATATTTGGATATCCTGAATAAGTACTTTGAAAAGAGAGAATCAATTAAGTAATCTAAGTTTTATAAGATTTACTGCACGGCTTTCTTATCAAGAAAAGATTTGAGACCCTATCATTTTCATAGCCTTGGTAGTTTTAGCGTTAAATACTGTGGGGTACATTTAATATTTCTACCTATGAGAACTAGCGTTAAATTTTATTCGCAGTGGACGAAATAATTGAGATAATTTCTCATGTATGTAGCTTTAAACTGAAACATTTTTTTCTTATTTATATAATGAAGGTCTCCTTGCGAAAAACGCTGTCGAAGCTGGATTGACGGTCTCCCCGTACATCAAGACGTCATTATCACCAGGATCCGGTGTCGTTACTTATTATTTGGAGGAAAGCGGTGTAGTGCCTTATTTAGAAAAACTAGGATTCGATATCGTCGGATATGGTTGCATGACTTGTATCGGCAACAGCGGTCCACTTTCGGATTCAATGGTTGAAGCTATAGAAAAAGTGAGCTGTTTAATCACCTTCGCTCATTGATTTCACGTCTAATTAATGTTTATTTGCGTAGAATGAATTAGTATGTTGCGGCGTGTTGTCCGGAAACCGAAATTTCGAGGGCAGGATTCATCCCAATACGAGAGCTAATTACTTGGCATCACCGCTTTTGGTAATCGCCTATGCGATCGCTGGAACCGTGGATATCGATTTTGAAAAGGAACCGCTCGGTAAATGAAAGGATTTTGAAATTGAGCAAGAGTTATAAGGACCTTTGTAGAATATCGTATATCGCAGGTCGTCGTGCGGATGGTACAGGAGTATTTTTGCAAGATATCTGGCCGACCAGATCGGAAATTCAAGCTGTTGAGCAGAAGTACGTGATTCCAGCGATGTTTAAAGAGGTTTATAGTAAAATTGAGAAAGGTAGCGGTAGTTGGGCGAGCTTGGCTGCTCCCGAAGGTAAACTGTATCCCTGGGACCCGACTTCGACGTATATCAAAAGTCCACCGTACTTTGAAAATTTAGAAAAGGTAAATGGTCATGTTATTTATTTAAAAATTACAATCATGCGTCCTCTCTTAACACTGCAGCTATCAAGGCGGAAAAATTTTCCAAATTGATTGAGAGTCATGCAGTAAATATTCGACTTCTATCTTACGAAAGCTAAATTAATTAAATGATCATCTTTTTAAGCTGATATTTCATCGATTCATCATTTCATTAACGAACTATTGTGTCGCATTTGTATCTAGGAACTTCCAGTAATTAAGCCTGTAACAAAAGCGCGTGTTCTTTTAAATCTCGGAGATTCAGTTACGACAGATCATATAAGTCCAGCTGGCAGTATCGCTCGTAACTCTCCAGCGGCGAGGTACCTCGCGAATCGTGGGTACGTTGAATAAAATAAAAAAAGAAAGTAAACGTCGATATCTTTTGTTACTAATTTAACATCATTCATATTTGCAGATTGACGCCGAAGGAATTTAATTCTTACGGTTCGCGTAGAGGCAATGATGCCGTAATGGCGCGTGGAACATTCGCTAATATTCGTTTACTTAATAAATTCGTTGGCCAACCAGGACCACGAACAATTTACATTCCCACAAAAGAAGAGGTCTGTGCTTCATATAAAATTTTGAAATATTACAATATACAATTCTTGCTTATGTTTGAATGCAATTAACGTTCGTAGATGGACGTCTTCGATGCGGCCGAAAAGTACGCCAAAGACGAAACAACGTTAATCGCTTTAGTCGGTAAAGAATACGGATCTGGTTCTTCCCGTGATTGGGCAGCCAAGGGACCGTATCTTCTTGGAATTCGTGCAGTTATAGCGGAATCTTACGAAAGGATACACAGGTATACAAAAGAAATTCATTTGTTTCACTGTACAGTAATACGACGCCCGAGGAACAATCGTCTAGTTAAGAAATTGCCTTAAGAACCGTCCGGGAAATGGCTCGCGTTTAACGGAATTTTATTACCATTTCTTCACTTTCACAGGTCTAACCTCGTAGGTATGGGTATTATCCCATTGCAATACCTACCTGGTGAAAATGCGGATACCTTAGGGCTGACCGGTTACGAGGTATACGATATAGCGATTCCGGAAAATTGTCAGCCCGGTCAAAAGGTCTCAGTTTCGACTGACAATGGAAAGAAATTCGATGTGGTTGTACGATTCGATACCGAGGTAGATCTAACGTATTTCAAACACGGTGGAATATTGAATTATATGATTAGAACGATGCTTTGATGAGACTTATGAATTCAATGGGACATGGATTTTATTGTCGCGAGACGTTACTTAATAATTTACTTAATTCTGGGTCTGGATTTACAGCATATAGTACTCATCTTATAGGGTGAAAGATTAATATGTAACAAATTCGGAACTATCGGTTTTATTAATGTGACGCAATATGGATAAATGAAATGAACAATAATACTATTAGAGAATTTTTGAACAAATATATTTATTTCATCGTATTTAAAAAAATGTCTTAGCGGAAACGTTCTATATGTTACAAAAGATTTTACGTGGGGAAATTTCGTATGAGCCGAGTAGCACATTTTTCTTACGAACTTTGCGTTCGTCGAAAACGCATTGTTTTCCGTGCATCGATAAAGTCGAATTTATACGCTTTATAGTTACTGTTTCGTACGTTTCTTGGGATAGTTTATATTTCTTAATGTACCGGATATTAATAAACTGTTAATAATTGTTTAGATATAAATCTATACGTCTTTTTAATTTCGAGCTCTAATATCTGTTATCGGTTAATTAAAAAAAACTGTGCACAGACTAGACGCAAATCACGGTGCATTATATAATGCAACATTCCTTTTTTTATTAACAAGATTCATTCTCTACAATCAGATTCCATCTTTCCATTCGACATTAATTTTTTTCAACTTCTAATCGGATAATTGGAATTTATACGATGCAATTTGCGGAACTCCAGTTTGTTCTAACTCTTTCGTACCTAAGAATTTCTCTACAATTGTTCTCTTTGTATGAATATCCTGAAAATGTAAGTTCAACTAAATGTTGATCCGTGGCCCCATACAAATGTGTGCTATCGAAGGCCAGACAGTAAACCGGACTTGACATTCTATTAAGATTCATAAAATATAGCTGAAAATTTCAAACAAATTATTATTCTCGTCCGATCGTAATTACGAATATTCCAAAGACAGGTAATATACTGACCTGTATAAAATTCTTTTGTCTTTGATCCCATAAAACAGCCTTACAATTGAATTGAGTTCCACTGACCATAGTGTAGTGATAATCGGTAGATATACAGTACAAAGTCGCGTCCGTCGGATCTGGCCATGCATTTACGCAAGTTCCAGTTCTAAAGAAACAATCGATAATATATTCAATGTCAATTGCTCCATGATTACCACGGGGCAATATTATATCAAGTATTACCGCATGTCCCATTTACGAATGTAGGTGTCATAACCACACGTTAATAATGTGTGTGGATTTTCCCAAACCATATCTAAAATTCCAGCTCCTCTCCGCCAGTTGTGTTTTACGCTATCAGATGCATTGTAACTGAAATTTTTGTTACGGTTGGATGTTTCATGTGCTCTGACAAGATATAAAATGCATGTGTATACTATACACAATTTAGGAAAGCTCTTCGATGTTTGACTAGCGTTAAAACATACCATTCGAGGTCGAATATACGGAGAGGTGGACCATCGCCATTTCCGGCAGAGCCCACGGCAAATTTATTGCCCATTGGATTCGCTGCTAACGACCATACTCTATCGTGGATATATACAGTTGTCAGAGGCATGTTATACGACTTGTTTGTCGGAGTTCTCCAAACCTAATTAAAGTTTTTCTTGTTATACCATTTCTTTGACGAGTTAAACGTATAAAGTTTCTGCAGAGATATTACTTTTACTGTCCCATTTCCAGAGCCTGATATAACCGTTTGAGAAATTTCGTCTATCGCATTTACGTCGTTAGCATGCGCTCTTTTTATGTTAAAGTTATAACGATCGTCGTCGCCTTCCAATTGGTTCCAGAACTTTATGCTACCATTTCTAAAATGATTATAAATATCGGGATAGATGGCATGTCGAATTAATATGATGTTTTAACAAAATTTAACGAGTTTAAACACCTGTGACCCGTTATAATGCATTGATCTCTGACAATGAACTTGCATATGTCTCCTCTGGTGCTATGACCGACAAAAGTACGATTGCTTTCCCTGAATGGTTCCATTCTTTTAAAACCGCAAAGCTTGTTTCCACCGCTCCACCATAACATGTCTCCCGTCAATTGAATCCAAGGCATCAGCTTTATCTTCTGGGAGAACAGAACCTTCTTCTCGTATCTGCCATACTGCCAATTCTGTGAAACGTGCCATTTTGTACGCACGCAAAGTAACGGATTGCACCTGTAAGGTAGATTCCAATTTCAATACCCAAAAAAATATCAAAGTACTCTTTTAATATATTTCATTCGCATTGATTACTTATACGTGAAATATTAAATTTTTAAAAATAATTGTAACATTCATATTATCGTTTTATATCCGCAAAAATGTAATTTTCCTGAAGGTTAACGAAATGTTCATTTCAATACGAATTTCGAGTTTGTCACAATAATGAATGACACATTGTTGAAAATTAAAATATATTAGAATAATTCAAGAGTATCAACTTCACTGTCAATCAACGGGTCGTAATCAATCCAATAGTATTTAAGGAACAGTGAATTATTTATGTAACGAAGGTTAACATAACCTGACGAACCTTTCGCAAAATTTTTTCGAGGCCTGATTCGTCACGAGGGGTTGTTTGCTCTTTTTGATCCAGAGAGTATCACCGCGTATGACATCGTAGAATCGCGTGCATACTTCGCTGAGCCGTACCAAATCGAATGCATGACAGTAATCGAAAATTAAAATCAAAACGTCAGATGGCAAGGTGTCCAAACGCAAGGCATCTGTCATTTTTCTCGGGCCAATCACGTGATAAGGGCAAATAAAGCAATCGTGACTTTATCATTAGGGAACTCGTGATTTGAAAAAATCCATTCCTTTCCCGGCAAACTTTTTATTCGAATTATTTCCTTTTCTTTACGTATTATTCATACATGATTTAGTTTTTATTTAAACATTGTTCTTAGTATGCTCATATTTGTCTTAAAAGAGATAGGTCGATCTTGGAAGTTCTTTTTTTTTCAGCGATCGAAAGTATAAGTTATATCGAAAACTTTTAACGAATACGCATAAGCAAAATTATGAATAACGTATAAGTAGTCATGAATGAACATAATGCATTGTTGTAAATTGTAAAATATGCAATTAAAGTGTTAACACTAGATCTACCAAGGCAGCCGAAATGGTAAAACTTTTTCTCAAAAATTCCTGAAGGTTCTAACGCTCATATTTCTTCATGTTTCTATGCCTATTTTACTAAATTAGATTAATTCTATCGCGGAATAATTTATCTTTCGTTATTTTTTTCCTTTTAACACGTTTATTAATTATCTGTGAGTATATTATACTAATCACGTTACGTTGCGAAGAAAAGAGAAGGAGAATTATTATGCAACGTGGGTGTTATTTTTATAAAGGACCTGAGATAGTATTATCAAACATTAAAATCTAATTATTCAGTCGATTTAAGTTAATTTGTATAACAAAGTAATTACAAAAACGTATGCAACGTATCAAACACGAGGTCATAGTCGTTGTTTTATAACAAACATTATAAAATCAGTCACATACTTATATATATGTGATGAATCTTTAGTAATCAATTATATCGTAACAAATATAACAATGACTTTTCATTCCTAAAGGAAATGAAGTATTTTAATCAGGTCTCTGCGGTGTCACACTCCTTCTGAGCTTCTTCAGGCGATTTCCATTCCACTTTAGTCTTGGTATCTATCGAGAAGCAAAAATTGTATAAATAAATTATTTGACAAACATCTTCAATAAATTGAATGCCGTTCACTCTTTGAATCGAAGCAAAATTTTATCGATTAAAATCACGTTGCTAAAAAGCGGAAATATCAAATGTAAAGTGTCTCATTTATTAAACTATACTTCACTTATTTTGCAACGATAATTCGATATCGAATGTACAGAAAAATTCGTGAAAGTTCGCAAGAAATATCATCGAGTGTTAAACTCGAGAGTTTAAAGAAAAGTGAAGCATTAATAAATTTTCTAAAATATATCTTCTTTTACCTGGTGTGACGTGCCTTAAGTATATCACATGAAGTACGAAGTACATGAACGCGGATACAACAGCAATCGTCGAAAATATTCGTAACGTCGTTACGCCGCCAAATTGTTTGTAGAAAATCCCTCCTATCAGGCTACCCACTGCGAAACCTAAAATCGAATGAAATTCAAAGTATACATTATAAGACGATTACTGAATCAAGGTTTTCAGTCTGTTGCGGTCATCGTTAACTGAACAATGGCCTGGAGTTTCCGGGTTCAAGCTGTGAGTTATAAAACTTCCGATGTTTCATCAGCATTGTATGTAACTTCCTCAGAGTGAACAATATCACCAAATAGAAATATAATTAGGAGTATTGTTAAAAAGGACACTCCCGTATCAGTACACCCTGATGAAGCTAGCTGCAATGCCGAAACATCGGAAGTTTTATAACTCTCAATTCGACTTAAACCCGGAAACTCCAGACCATCGTTCAGTTTAACGATTACCGAAGATTCAGCAAGAATTATGTAATAAAATGAAGATGAATAATACCAAATCCATCGTCCATTCCAGCTACGATTCCTTGAACGGTAGCGGATGTACCGGGAGGTGAAACTGTACTTGCATATGCAACAATCGTTGTATAACAAAGAGCATAGGTAGGCCCTTGCATGAACAATTCTATGGGGATTACCCACCATGGTGTCGGTGCCAAAGAAATTAAACCCAGTCGTAAGGCATAGCAGACGAAGGAGAATGTAAAGCTATAACCGTATCCGAACTTTTTCAGTATTTTACCTGAACAGGTAAAAGAGGATCGTAAAGTAGATTTGTAAAAGCGTTGTTTGTTATTTCAAATGAATCGTAAGAAGAGGCAGAAAATTACCGGATAATGAAAAAAATATCACTTCGCCGCCTAACGTTTCTGCGGCGACTATTAAACCTTCTATTAATTTAATTTCACCCATGTGACCGGTGGCTGCGGCAAGATCCTCTAAATACCTGTTAAAAAGGACATTAAATTGAGCTCGTGTTGCGTATTTTCTTAAACGGTATATTTGTAAATATAATTATATTGAAATGCCCGTGTAAAATTCATCGGGTCTATGGAACGAAAGATAGAATAAAAGTTTACCAAAATAAAAAATAAATTAAGAAGCTGTCGAGAATGCCGGCAAGCGTTGCAAAACAGAGAAATATAACTATGGGTTTTAGCTTTAGAAGGCGAAAAACGTCTTTTAATATACTCGCTGAGCCTGACATAATTGGCAGCTGAAATAAATATCTTCTATGAATTAATCGTATCGTTTAACATCATTTGAAAGTAAATCAGTCGTAATACGATTTATCGGAAACATTCACCTCCAATTTTTTGCAACAAAGCAAGTCTATGCTGGAAAATACTAAAACCAGTAGAAACGCAGGGGTGTAGGTTTTAATCATTTCTCCCTGGGACCACATATCAATGAAGTAACCGGCCAGAAATGCTGCTATACCGAAGCTTATTGATCCCCAGACACGTTGTCTGCCGTAACTCATTTGGCCGCCTTCGCCTAAGAATTAAAAGTACAATTAAAATTCCCATCGTGTATCATCTAAAGATAAAAGTAAAATTTATTAGTTATTTTCGAGATATTTAAGGGTTTAACGTTTTAAGATGTTTAGAAATATTGATGCTAATTTTATATTGATCTCAGTATAAATAATTTCATATAGTCAGTGAAAAATCAGAATTTTTCATTACGGTAAAGTATCTTTTGCCACTCTTCAAATAAGCGGCTCGGGATAAATAATCATCCAATTAAATGATTTTTGTACTGTCTGTGACTATGTCTGTCTATGAGTGTATATATGTACCTAATATGTCGAAACAAATCGCATCGCTTATAGAGTTACAAACATTAAAACCAATATTGCCAACAGACATTAAGAGAACAAAGCTCCAAAATGTTACGGACGTGTAGAGGCAATGTTTGTCTGCAAAATGATCACAAGTAACGTTGCACATAGTGCTCTGAGAACAGCCTGATGTTACGTTGTCGAAATCATTTATACAGGTAATATTCGGAGAGAAATTCGCTTCTCCGTCGATCGCTTGAAAAACCACGGAGATGGAAAAATTCCTCTTATTATCACAGGTCCAATAGCAAGTAGTGGTCTTTGCTCCGGTGCATAAATCTGGTCTTGCGATATCCTGAAAAAATAGAGCTTGTATTAGTCCGTAAATAATATATAAATAAGTGAATAAATAATGAATAAAAATTACCTCGGACGTGCAATACGGCAGTAATGTACATGATACATTCTTAAAGCTATGATCCGATAAAACCGGACCCGGAAGTACCGGTAAGAAGTACATAAATACGTAACAGGCGCTCGTGGTTGCAAGTAACATCACGAAAATCGTCTTCCTCCAGGGCCGAAAGTAATCAACGACAAATCCGAATGCCGGCTTGGCGATTAGAAATAAAATCGGGAGAATAGCGGTAATGCTACCCATGACTAGTGTCGATATGCCAAGCTGTTTCCCGTAAACCGGTAGAAATGGCAAAATTGGACCCATGGCTGATGAGAAATAAATCAAATAAAGATAATCATCACTACAGATGTGTTATTAACATCTCATTTCAGGTATTAAAAGCTCACCTGCCATGAAGAAAAAATAATGCGCCTTTATAGGCAACTGTTTGTAATTTAATTTCATCTTTTACGGCTTATGGCAAAAACACCAGAAGTAAATAATTTAAGTCCTGAAAAAGAATAAGATACTATTATATATAGTGCTAAGTAAAATTGCATCGTTCCTCGAAACAGGTTCGAAATCATTGTTACATAATTCAAAGATATAGTAAACTATCAGTATTATTTATTGAAAAACCCGTAAAGATTACGTAGGCGCCGAAATTTAAATTTCTAATTCACGCAAGATGACGCGACAGGCGCGAAAAAATGTTCACTTTTAACGACAGTCGGTATTTGCTCTATAGATAATGCGTTCAAGATAGCAAGAAATATTCCTCGTACTCGTCTTATCAAACGCTTTGATGATAACACTCGTAAAACACTAACGTTTTTCATTCCTTTAACAATGTTTTAAAGTCATCGTTTTTGGACTAACTTATAAACGTATACATTCTAAACTTACCAATTGCGCTACTCAGGTTAGCTTCGAAGATCGTGACAGCGCAGACTCTACTTGCTAAGTGTCAGCTGACCCTCCTTGACGGTCCACATATTGTTTCTTTAATAGCACAGAGACACTGTAAAATTTTATGAAGGGAGTTTGACGTATCGACAAGAAAACACGTGTGATAATAACTTCATCTCCGTGGAATGTTTATCGCGTACACTGACTCACTGCGTCAAGCAGCTCCAGCCGCCCCTGCTTCCGATGCAGTTACACAGGTTGTAGTACGCTTCTCAGAGCCGTATCATCCTGGGGACAAAGAAATTATTGTCAGGCACACTTTGTTCTTGTATAACAAACCTGCAAAATAAACATCGACTTTTCTATTTTGATTAAAAGTACATCGAGAAAAGATAGCTTGAAGGCGAACACTTGTGGATCTTAAAATTGTTGAGTGTTGTATAGAAACTGATGGAGATGTATTGAACGATACCGTACATCAGTGGTCCTCAAACATTTGTTAGGATTTCTTGCGTGATGGTCTCTTTACAATTTTTTAGAGTGCTGGCATTCGTTTCAATCGTGAAATTTTAATTACGTACAAGTTTACAGTCGCCGGTAAAATCTGATAGTATATCAGACTCCCGTCGCTCTCATTTTTTAAGCCTCCAATATTTTTTTTATGCCCGGGGTCTAAACCGACCTTAACCCACCTCTGTTTTCAGTCGAAAGGAGACGATTTTAAACCTTCCACCCTATTGTCATTTATTAGTCCCCCAGGGGCCTGGAAACGTTCCAGGTACGGGTTTGGCGAACCCGGGGTACCTGAGCCTACGTATCGAACAATGCTATTGTTACATGTATAAAGTTATGTCTAAAATAACTCTATACGGAGTGATAGGTTCGTTTTACTTTTATGTATTACTTAAAACGGTTGTAGAAACGTATGAATGAGATACTTTTAGTAACTGCATCTTTCAAAGAAGTATCGGTATAAGGCATGCCACGTAATGCGCATGCGATACCGATACAAATTATCAATTTTAAAAGCGCGATGTCGAGTGTACTTCTTTACGTTAAAATAAACATAATATTTGTTTATCTTTAAATAAAATAAATACCAAAATGAATGAAAACAGGTATAATCATATCGTGGAAAAATGAAAGAGTTACGGAACCGTTGATATTAGGAGCACGGAAAGTCTTTGACCGTTTTTGAATTAATAGAAGATAGTACATTTTTAATACATTTATTAATATTAATATATTTATTAATATTTGTTATATATATATATATATTTATGGTACTATCTTTTAATTAAAAAACGAACAGATCTTTCGGTAGACCTAATATAACGCGTTGCATATACAGAACAAAGTAACAGACGATCATAATGTTAGTCAAAGCGTCGCGCTGAAAACGCAATTAGCACTGGCGAATGTTTGCACAGTTGAGATAATAGCGACGAGCAGCCAGATGACTTTGGCATCATTGATAGATTATATAAATAACGATAGCATAATCACTTTCGTTAAGTATCAGAAATATATCTAATTTAATACGGCGACAGTAATGTATACTTATCTAAACGCACACGTGCATTGTATAGGATATCAACGATCTATTGTATCGAGATTTTAGTTTCGGAAATCTATTCAACGATTTTAATTGGTCCTCTATAAATAAATCAGCACTTTATAATTACACGGTACGTGACACGGTTTCAGCGTAAAGAAGTCATAACTATTTCCACCATTTTCTACCGTTATCTTAACACTTTATCTATCACTTATTCATTTGGACATCTCGCGAAAGTGTCGTCCGCAAAAGCTTCATAACTTTATAATGAAAACCCGATGAAATGATTATGTTCATCTAACTTCAATTACTTCAAGACAGAGTAATTTTATTCTTTCATTTGCAACAACAAATTAATAGGCTATCGATCGACGGCCGTTGGCAAACCGAAATCTTATTAATAGGCTTCCGACAACTAAAGTGTTAATTAATTACGCTATACCGATCTCACGTTACGTTACAATGTTCAAGAAGGACTGTAAGATAAGCAGATAGTAATTCCGAAGCGCAGAGATGTAATTACGTTATCTGCAGTTCGCTCTGCAGCCCGTGCATAAAGAGTAAAACAAAAGTACCGACATCTCTATCACCACCGATTACAATTATCTCGCTCGTTCGGAGCACGTTTAATGAATAGCACGCTCGAATTGCACTCACGAGGAGTAACTCTTCCTCTTCTATTTATGTTTACTCGGAAAAACGATGTCCTTTTCGGTTTCCATTCCGCGACGCGAAGATCATTTGTAAAATCGTACGTTCAGCGCGACGAGAAACGATGCTGCACAACAGTGGTAATAATTTGCTTGCAATGGTCGCTCTTGACAATTGTAGCATTAACAAAGTAATTCAGTGGCAATTGACGGCAGACTCAGATCCCTCCGCAAAAAGAGTAACAAGGCTCTGCGCCGCTGTGCTGTGCGCCATTAACTATATATTTCCTGCCATTAACTTTTAAGGCATAGAAATCACTACGCGATAGAAATATCGAAGAGCCGAGAGGTCCGACGAATAATTGGAATTTAAGTGAAATCATTAAGTAAATCATCTTTGCTTGCGAGTCGATCGTTCTTTCGCGCAAAGAAAAATCCTCGTTGTGTCTACACTTAGGAGGAAAATTTGTGTACATTTACTCACGGTAATTCCCGTTCTACATCAAATTACGTGTCCGTAACGAACCGTGATTCCTGCTTACGACATTAATCTGCTTAAGGAGGATGCAAGTACCGCGTGGAGGAGACATCGCGAGAAAAAAAGTTCCTTCGAGCATTCCTCATGCACGCGTGTACTTCTTAGAAAAGTATATGGTGTGTGTTGAGAGGTATAATGAGATTGAAACGACACAATGGAGTAATTAAGTCAATTACCGCTAGAAATGCCGGCGTTAAATCTGTTATATTTCAACATGTTAAATAGACGCTTTGAAAAATGGAATCAAGAGGTGAAGATGATGATGGATTCAGTCCTTCATGCTTTGTAGGTCGTTCACCTATGAATGTAGAACATTTTTGGAATAAATTAGGAACCAGTCGTTTTGTCTGCGTTGGTAGTTCTAGCGTTAAGTCCATTGAGTTGCAGAAGTTTATCGCGACTCTCAAAAGTATTAGGGGGACCGGAAAGTAATGTCGTTCTTCTAGGTCGTTCTTCTAGCTCAAATATCCATTGATTTTTATCGATACGCCATTGAAAATTTACACACTAGATGACAAAGGGTTGTTGATAACGAGGGTGATTACACCATTGAGTAAAAATAAAAACTTGTTACAAATTTATTTGTTTGAATTTAATGTCAAAAGAGGACATTACTTTCCGGTCCTCCGAATATATCACGATAGAAACAACGCGTTGGAACACTTAAGTCCATTGATTCACAAAACTATATTGCACCTCTCAAAAAGTATACCTCGATTGAAACAACACAGTGGAATATTTAAGCCCATTGTGTTACAAAAGTATACCGCGATGGAATACGTGATTCCATAAAGTATATCGCGTCTCCCGCAAAGTACACTGCAATTAAAACAACCCAACGGAATATTAAAATGAGAGAAAAAGGAAAGATCCTCGACGACTCGTCCTGCGAGTATTTACGATCGCAATTCGATCGTACGGACAGGAAAAGCGTGTCCGAAGCTGAAAGATCAGCGCGATTCACCGCGAGGCAGATTACCGATTCCATCTTTCTCCGGCAAATCCATTTCCGCGTCTTCTCGGATATTAACGTCGGCGACTGTACAAGCGTGTATATTACGCAGGAGCCTCCCACCAGGCCTTAATAATTCCAGTTCTCTACTGGACTTTCGGTCGCATCAGCAGCAGAGGGCATCGTCAGCCTTAATCCAGTCAGTCTCCGCGAACTTCCAAGCCGACGTGGTGTCCGCGAAGAAAACCGTCTATCCTTTCGTCACGTGGTGAATTTCACGTGAATCCTCCTCGTTTGCTTTCATTTAACCGGAGACATTTAGATTACACTCTTTACATGACATCGTTATCGGTTGATCTTTGTCCACGTGACTCTCCAATTCAGAAAGTTCACTGGTGAAAAACGTTGACCACCGACGAAACTCCGGTGTCTCATGCTTTCTTTCTTAGACCACGAAGACGCACCAGGAGAAAAGATTTATCTGTTATCTCATGCAAGGCGTGAATTCGAACGCGAACGAACGACAGAAGCGACTCCGTGACTCGATGGATGTTGGTTAATAATAAACGAATCTATGACATCACTTGTGCGGTCTTTCTGGGACCCCTTTTTTTTCTCTCTCGCCGTGAGAAATTTCAAGGATAGGCGAAAGTGTCGGTGTCCTGTTTCGGCATCGCGTGTAATTCAAGTGCGGCGATATTTCTTGTTCTCTTCGGTTCGGCAGCTTTTTTCCTCTGCGCAAGAAGATCGAACGTAGTCGGGTGCTTTACCCGTTAGATTTTTGGCGGTTCGTGAAGACGATGAGCGACGGTTCTCGATATGTGGAAGAAATAGGGTGTACGTCGGGATAACGGTGTTTCTAGTTTGACTAAATACATATTTTTCTACCGCGCGAACGTATTTATGCGACGAATTCTAACGGAACGATAACTATTATTATCGCTGGACCGGCCAGATTCATTCTCAGCTTTCTTCCTACGTTTGAGCATTCGTTAATGTCGCATCGCAACGAACGTGCGCGTACGTTTTAACTTATCGTTGAATAATAACGATTGAAAGTAGCTGAAACGGCGATAAAGACTTACGATTTGTCATTGGAGAACGCGGTGGTCGGACGGCCGGTGAAAATGGATATTCGATTATTCTTCCTCCTCGTTGTTTTCTGCCATCAGACTGTCAACGCTGAAAAATGTGAGTAAGATGTTACGAACATAGTAATATAAGTTAATCATCGTGAATTATTTAAATGCGAAATTGCTAACTGCCACTTCGACATTGTTTCTTTCGAATCAAACCTAATCTATCATCGTTCTACTATTAAAATAGAAACTACCTGATAATTTGCATGTCATTTTCACATTTACCGGTGTTTTTCTCGGTAGTTAAATTTGAAACGAGCAATTTGGGTTATAGAAAGTTAATAATTGCCCCCTCGATCCGTTTCCTCGTCTCGAGCCGGCGCGCCGGCTCTTTCGATCGTTCGACTGTGCAGGGATTTCACCGAGTCATTGTTAATTAATTACCGAAATATTGAAAAAAATACTTCAAACAGCAAAGAGTCAATAGCTTGGATAGCAAGGAGTTAACATATTCCGCACGATGTAACAGAATTGATAAAGAAAAGTACTTCCTACTTCAAGGTACCACAAGGTCATCGACTATGGCGACCTTGAGGATGGAGCCGCGGCTCCTCAAATATTGCGCCAGTGTTTAAATCCCTATACCTTTCACTTTTTCAAATTATCTCTTACGCGATACTCGTATCAGCTGGTTTTTAAAGTACTAGATACAGGGTGGCCCAAAAGCCACTAGGCCATTTTAAACTGTAACAAATCTGTTGCCGTTAATGTTCTTCCATTTGAGAACAAAGCGGTGGTCATTCGAAGAGCATAATGTAATGAAACTAATTAAAGTAACTTCCAAGAAGTATATTTATGTTGTCCATAAAAGAGTAGATGTGAATTTTTAATAGATAAGAGAGCTATTCCATGTTTAAATGGCCCGGTGACTGTTGAGCCACCCTGTACCACAGCTTCTCTTTAAATTTGGTACCACCAACTCAAACGATATAAAAGCAGTACAATAGCAGAGTCAAAGTCTCTGTTGTATTACTCTAATTAGAGTAAGTATTAAACCGGATTCAAAATTGATAAACACGGCGCCAAAATCTCCCTAATTACTAATTCACTTAAAAGTCAATTACCAGCGTAACAGTGGAAGCACAGAGCGCATAAATCTCGGTTCTAATCCACCGCGTCAACGAGCGTGTTAACTCCTGTCTAATAAAGTTACATAAATGCACAATTTTCTTGGATGAAAGTGGAAACGACGAAAAACCATTACAGTGAAACTATGCATCGTCCAGAGCGTTCACACGGCAAAAAGGATTCGCCGTCTTTGCCCGCGCCTCGCGGAAATTCAAAACAGCCAAGTGGAGTGCGTTATAGGAAACGATAGGCGAGTATAACGAATTCACGGGTCTTACGGTCGACACGGGGCGAAAGTGTTTAGCAATTATTAGAGATAATAAGCCGTTGCTTTAACGGCAATGCGAATTACGTGCAGATTCAATTGCCTGCGGCTGCTGACCACGGGCAACGCTGACTTTACCGTTCTGGAACCGGAGGACCTGGCTGCAACAGCCGCGTACAGCGAGTACAACATTCTAGTCACGAATGAATTAAGATTATTCCCGAATGGTAAATGGATTATTTTCTCTGCTCTTCATTCGAACGAACGAGGAGAATAAATTATCAATTTAATATTGAGGAAATAGGAAATACAGTCTTTATTTAATTAAATGAAACGATTCTAACGAACGAATTTATTCGAATTTGATGAAACGAAGAGAATAAATTATCAATTTAATATTGAGGAAATAGGAAAAGACAGTCTTTATTTAATGAAATGAAACGATTTTAATGAACGAAGTTAACGAATTTAATGAAACGAAGAGAATAAATTATCAATTTAATATTGAGGAAATAGGAAAAGACAGTCTTTATTTAATGAAACAAAAAATTATAAATTTTCATCAGCTGACCGCGGATGGTAGGGTTAGTGTTGAGATTTATAAAATAGAGACTCTTCGAAAGATGATATAATAAGTGAAAAATAAGTTAACTCGATAGTTTTAGTAAGTTAAGATCTAAGGGGTGTAAACGGAGTTGAAATTTCTGTTTTTCCTCCGCCGTGTGAAAAACGCTTTCCCAGAGAAACAGCACTTCGAAATGGTGGTTCTGGTTCACAAGGACGTGAAGGCTATTTGGGACATTAAAAGCAAGAGATTCTGTCATCCTGGTCTGGAGACTACCGATGATTGGACCAAAGCTTTTTCCACGGTTAGCGTTCACCATAGGATATTCAACGCTGCACGTTAACCCCATGCCTCGTGATTTCTTTTCCGTCTGTGTTCGCCGGAACGAAAACTATTCAACGAGACCGAGAAATAATAATTACACCGCAGAGTGCTTCTTGTGGACCACGAGCGTGACTTTGTACTTTCTGTAGATTCCGTGTATCTGTATTATCTAACAGCTGCCGATCTTGCGAAACCAGGTGAAGAAAAATAGAAGTCGAAGTAAATTCAATTTCACCGGAGTTGAAACTAAATCGCTCCTTCTCCTGGCGAACAAAAATGGCGAATTTAATTTGCGCGACGATAGTTGCTTATTACGATAAATTCGTGGAAATCATTGTTTCTTAACGTATTACGATTTTAATTAAATAATAAAAATTAGAGTTATTGAATTAACGTCCTAATCATACGTAAAGAAATAATAATCCCAAGTAATTTATCTCCGTAAGAAATTACCGCCGTACAAATTATAATTCGCTAATTTTCTTCACCGACGCAGCAAGAGTGATTTAGTTTCGATTTCGGTGAAATTAAATTTACTTCGACTTTTATTTCTCAATGAGAATTAAATAATCCTAATTATCCAGCAACTCTTAAAGTTAATAAGTAATATAAAAAAGAAATATATTTCCACATTCCTTCGCAACATTCGAAGGGTTTTTCGTAACCGGTGAATAATATGTAAATGAATAAATTAATTAATCACAAGGCAATGGGGTTAACGCACTGTCCTTTGGACCACCGAACAGGATACGAACCTTTTTAATTGCAGTACTTCGTCAATCGAATAATCCTGAAGATGTGCGACCCCGAGAAGTCCTTGCTGGAGAACAGAATGATGGAATTGTCCAAGTTCTTCGAGTCCGCCTGTATAGCGGGCCCCTGGTCCTCGGACACCACTTTGGACAGTAAACTAAGTACGTATTCAAAACCGGAATGAATTTACAGCGACTCTACTTAAAGGAGAACATTGCGTTTAATTGCCGTAGAATCGAAGTACCGAAATCTTTGCGCTGGATGCGACAATCCCGCTGGTTGTTACACGAGTGATAAGTATCATGGGCGCGAGGGTGCCTTACTGTGTCTAACTGATAACACCGATACCATAGCGTGGGCCAGATTGGACGATACTCTTGAACATTTCAAGGTAATCAGGCGAACCGTTCGAATATGCAACCGTTTCATTGGACGGGTGTGCCGGTGATTATTAGAGTGGTCTAAGTGGAAGAGTCTAATTAAACTTATCAGTGATTTGATATTGCATCGATGTACACTGCGATAAAATTGATTCGCGGATGTGAGAAAAAATTGGACAGTTTGACGGAGCTGATAGTCTCATTGTGTAAGACTTAAAGATGAAGTCTGGATTGTCTGCGGAACAGAAGTCTAAATATTCCGAAAGTAGAAACAAATTACTCGCGATTAGTCTGCTATTATAATTACCAATGAGCATTGACCCTACCGATATAATTTGATATAAATATCAGTCTGGGTTGCTCGATAGTAATTTAAATGTGAGGATAATCAAAATAAAAGATATACAAGGAAGCCATTACGCGTTTTAGGATGAGCAGATCAACAAAAAGGATTACAACTATTTGTGTCCCGACGATACCACCAGGCCAGTCGACTTCGGGAAACCCTGCGTATGGTTGTCGAAGCCTTGGCCGGTGATCGCGGCTAGATCGTTAGTACTTGCAGCAGAGTGCATGCTGATAATGCACGTGAATTGCATAGAAAATGCAGTAGACCCCGGTACAACGAGTGAAACATGTTCTTCCGTTATGCGAGTTTCGCGTCGGACTTGGAAAACAATTGGAGCGATTGTTTTCAGAGTGAATTAACGGAAGACTGCCGTTTGCGATGGTAGATCTAACTGTATGGAAGTTTGAAGAGAAATTTGCAATTTGTCTGTAAATTGTACGCATTCCGTGCAGCCTATGCGCTGTGGGAGACTTGCGGCTATGATGGCAGCTAAATTGCAGGTCTCGATTCCTTTTAAATGAGCTACTAATCAATTTTAAGATTTTTTTTATGTACGTAAAATAATAGCTGTAGTTGCGCAAGTAGTTTTAAAGCTTTAAAGCATTTGATGTTGGATATCACGATCATGAGCGGAGAACCATGAAAGCATGAGAGATAGAGAAACAGGGGTCTACTGTAATTGTACGAATAATTCCTTAACGAAGGTTCCAATCGCTTCGGCAGGGAAATGGCAGAGAAAGTGGAAAAAATGATGAGCTTCTTAAATGTGGCGAAGTTCGAGTGGGAGAGGAATCTTCAGGATTTAATGGAGAGCTACCACGCAATGCCATCCAGCACGGACACTCTGGAGACCCCTGAGGATTTCTTGCGAAGATGTAATTAGCCACGAAATTATTCTAAATTCAATTGTCTTGGATCTCGTGCGGGAGACACCTCGATCTAATTACCTCATAATTCACTGCCGGATTAGGATCTTGAACTCTGTAACTACTTTCTAATTTTTTTATTAGAATTCTGATCTATATTTAGAGTTTTAATCTATAGAATTTCAATTTCATAGAAATTCGAATCATATAGAATTTTAATTCCATAGAAACTTCAACTCCATAGAATTTCGTTTCCATAGAAATTTCAATTCCACAGAAATACCAAATCCATACAAATTTCACATACATAGAACTTTCAGTTTCATAGAATTTCGATTCCATAGAAGCTTCAACTCCATAGAATTTCAATTCCACAGAAATTCCAAATCCGTAGAAATTTCACTTACATAGAACTTTCAGTTTCATAGAATTTCGATTCCATAGAAGCTTGAACTCCATAGAAGCTTCAACTCCATAGAATTTCAATTCCATAGAAATTTCAATTCCACAGAAATTCCAACTCCATAGAAATTGCACTTACATAGAACTTTCAGTTTCATAGAATTTCGATTCCATAGAAACTTCAACTCTCTAGAGTTTCGATTCCACAGAAATTTCAATTACACAATATAATCAGCTCAGAGATATTAACACCACTTTGATTAACAGTTTCCGGTTTCATGAGCGCCAATTATCGAGCTCCTTGCAATCCGTCGAGAAGAGTAGATTGGTGCATCGCGTCAAATTTAGAGGACCGGAAGTGCCGCTGGCTCCGAGAGGCTTCCTTCGTCTACGGCGTGGAACCGGCGATTTCTTGTATTCGCGAACCATCCAGAGAGTCCTGTTTAGAGGCTATCAGTACCGGAAGAGCGGATATATTCGTTGCAAAGCCGCATGAGCTCCTCGAGGCCAGAAAGTGAGCGGAGGTCAGTGTCGTGAGTTTACGGTGAGAAATGGTATCCAGAATGTTGTTTTAGGAAGGGCCTGAAGACGATTATCCAGGCGGTGCCGAGGAAGAACGAGGATCTTAACAGGATCGCGGCGGTCGTGAAGCAGGATTCACGGTTCAAATACTTGAAAGACCTTAAGGGAGCAAGGGCATGCTTCACAGGATACAGAGATATCGGTAGGACTGAATTTGTACGCTGATAAAACCATTAACTAGATGTCTATGATAATACTTAATAACCGTGTGATATTCGTTAATATAAATGATGATTTTTTAATTCGCCTAAAATAATAGTTTGTACGCAAAATGACCAGAGCAGTTGAAGTAGGAAAAATACAAAAAAAGGAAAGGAGAAGCTGAATAAATTCTTCTCGCTTTTCTTCGCACGATTGACGGCGATTTTAACCCTTTGAAGATAGGGCCTCTTATCGCAATGATATATAGCACGGAACGACTTTAATACGTTTATCTACAGTTGACGCTGATATTATTTGATCTATCTGCTTTTGAATTCCGTATATTACGCGTCGAAGGATTAAATCGGGTATTTTGTAACCGATTATGATTGCAGGATGGAACGCTTTTATCGCCGTAATGAGAAACATGTCGGGCTCTAGCTCGGATTGCTCAGACGCGAACATAATTGGGAATTTCTTCGAGGACAGTTGCGTCCTTGGTCTTAACGACAGCAATCATGAAGTGCCGTCTAATTTATATTCTCTCTGTAAACAAGGTAGATACGTGGAGGTTACAATCACGATGATAAGTTCACCTAATGATAATTAAACAGCTCATTTAATCGCGCTTGCAGCAGGCAGAGCCGGAGATGACGTTAGTACTTTCGACTGTCTAACTTCTGGCCTCGGAGACGTGGCTTTCGTCAATTTAAAAGCCATCGAACAAAAGACTGGTAACTTTGAATCTTCCTTTTCTGCGCGATGTACAAAAGTATATAAAATCTAATTGCGTATAATTCATTTCGTTATTCGAGTTTCGCTCGATACTCAAGACTCTGTCTACCGCTCACTTTTTTGAATATCGTGCAGAAGTCTCGATATCCACCTGTAAAGCTCTGTGACTTCAAAATTCCATTTTAAAGTAATGGCCGTTACGTCATTATGATTTCAGCTGCTTCGAAGTAGAGTCATTTTATTTTATTTTCATTTGTAATACTCCATTACAACAAGAGTTAAGTTTTAAGATGGTAGACGCCGTTTAGACGCCGTTTAGATAACTCTTTAGATGAGGTTTGAAAATAACAAAGCAAAAAAAAGCATTCTCATCTCACAGGGACCTTGACGCAAAATAATAAAGTACGGGCAAAGAATACGGATTATCGAACGCTGTGTATAAACGAGGCAGACGCTAAAGATGACAGTACATGTTTGCTCACGTGGACTACATTAAGCGCGGTAAATATATTTCTTCTCTGACGGAAGCAACGAGGAATTACCACACCGAGATTATTAACTGGCGTATGAATTTCAGATTGTAGCTCATGAAAACACTACGGATCTCCGACGCGAGGAAATTTACTCCATGTTACTCGAGATGGATCAACTTTTCGGGCAAACATTTAACGGCGAAACACCAGCGTTCTCCATGTATGGAATTTACGATTTGAATTACGGCGTCATATTTCCGGTACGTAGGACGACGGATTGACGCTGGCTAAACGTGTTAAACACGCTAGCGTATTTTTTTTTAGCAATAAGGGGAAAATCAAAGTATTACTAGTATTTTTAGAAATGTTTCCATTAAGATTCATCGGAGCTTTCGCACATACAGTCCAAAGGTCTTTCGAGTATCGGAAGTTCCTCCATGAATTTCTCGTCCTTCGCGCAGCCGTAATACACGTAACCATTCCGACAATAGGCCCAGGGAAAATGCATGCATTTAAATGACACCGAAGGATCTCCTTTCGCGTTCAATGCAATAGCCCCTATACGAAATTCTCCGGTATTTTCCACGAAATTCGCTAATTCGATTGTTAACGCACAGTTTATTGGCACGTTTTCATCCAATTTTTCGGCGATCTTTCTTGCCGGAGCGTAGTAATATATATTCGAATCGTCTCCGGAAACGGAAACAGCGGCGCTCTCATTGGTGTAAATCCCGCAACCAATCACCGTGCCTATTGCGCTTACGCAGCCAATCGGCTTGCTCGGTTCTCCCGCCGTTGAGGTGCCACTCGCGAGACGCTTCTTTCGATCGTACGCGACTGCGCCAACCGCGCCAGCCTATATTGTTAAAATCGTTTTCGTAAAAAGATTTCGAATATTTGAGTGTTATCCGACAATCTGATATTAAAAATACATCCTTCGTGTCCTTTGAAATTTGTGAGGAATTAAGAAAAACAGGAGAGTTTTGTAAAATATTATAAAACTAGGCAAACCTGAAAGACGGTTGGCTCGGATAGCAAGGAGGTGTTGGAGTCCGTAGAGGCAGGATAAAAAGGACACGTATCTTCATGCAGTCGTGGAATAACACAATCCGGAGGGCACACGTCCTGTTGCACTCGGTCTTCGGCGTCTCCAATTACATTTTCCCACTCACTTTCAACTAATTCACCGTAATTCGAAACACTTTCACGACTTGTCCGGCTAACTGATTTACCCCACTCGCCTTCCTTGCACGACGAGTACTCTGACGGTAGGTACTCGCACTTCACGTTCAAATAATTTGGTGGCAAAATTTCAAATCCTTCTTGCAATGCGAATTTCTGCGCACCGTTCTCCACGATTAGAATGTGCTCCGATTTTTCCAACACTTTTCTTGCTGCATGGCGTTTAAAACTGTCAGTTAAATTCTTAAATTTGATAATTTCTGCGAGGATTTTAAGCGCACGAGACAAACCTAGTTTAATTGGATGTTCGATATCGCGAACAGCACCGACGCATCCGACTTGAGAGGCATTCGCAATAGCGGCATCCATCACAATTTCATCGTTAATATCCAAAGAACCTCCTTTAGCGCAATTAAAACACGGAACACATTCCATGTAAGAAACTGCTCTCTCTACCGCATCCAAAGCGGAGCGTCCTCTGATAAGATCACTGTACGCTGCAATAGCGGCATTTTTAACCTGCACGTATTCAGTCGTTTTAATAACTTTTAATTTCAACCTTTATTTCATTCAGGTCGAAATAAAGTTCACAAATATCCCTTCATTAACACTAAAACTACCAATTGATAGTTTTAGTGTTAAATATAATAGACTTAAACGCTGGTAATTCTAGAGTTGATGATGTATCTTTTATAACCTCTTGAAGCATAAATTCGCGAGCTTTTCGTGGAATTTTTCCCGCTCCTCCGTGAACTACAACAGTCGGATTTACATATAAAGGGCGCTTCTTTTTTTCCTTTACTTCGATTTTAATTCTTGCCAGGATCTGATCGATCCAAGAGCAATAATCGCACATTGTAACACGGTAACAAACAATTTTTGAGGAAAACGGGACCGAATGATAATACGTAAAAGTTAGTGAATCATATTCTGAAAAAAAAAACAATAAACAAATGCTATTTTTTCCAGAACGAAACGCAACATCTTCAGTACGAGGATCACAAGATGCAACGAGCGAGAGATTACAACGACATCGTTAACGAACTTGTTAAGCAAGGTTCTTGCAGTGGTGCAGAAAATTTGGTATTGTACCACGGTAGCACGATTTTCTTATTGTTTTCAGTTGCTATGTTTAATAGATTGTTAATTGCGTGATCGAAAATATTGCTACGTTTTTTAATACTCTCGAGGAACTGTTGGATTCCTACGTGATACTTAGCTTAATAATAAAAATTTATTACAGAATCCCATTACTCGATGTAATGCTTTTATTTACGTTGTTTTTGGATTATAAAACTAGTACTAACTACTATTACTTCTTGGACGGCATCGGTTTCACAGACGTGTGTAAATCAACGTGCACAAGCAGCACATTTTGTACAAATTGTGACTCGATTAGAAACTTTAATTGTTTCCCATTAACATAAACACGATTAAGATACTGTATTGTATATCTAAATTCTTAAATGAATTAATAGCTTTCCAGCTTTCCTCGGTACAAATATTACAATTCTACGAATTATACGTTTGTAGATTGTCCTTTTAAACAATTAAATCCATGATTCTTTGGTAGTTAAAATAGCTTTTCGTATGCCCGTGTCGTAGAAAAATTTGCGTAACGATTCACTAGAAGTATAAAACCTAAAAATTTCAATTTCTTGGACGGTATTCCTTGTTGGAGATCCTATTTTTCGTTGACTATAAAATTGCGATATATCGCATGAACATATTCAGCTCTTGCAAATACTCTTCTTTTTTGGTGTAGTGAAAATTCGTTCTTAGTTTGTGTATTTCAACGTTTCCGGTTTCCGTTCCAAGAGCCTAAAATATATCATTTTAATTGTTACTATTATCATATGAGAAAGAAATATAGGAAAAAATGTAGTGTTTATCATACTAAATACTGATGCGTCATATCACGTTGAATTTTACATGAAGATAATTGCATACTAGTTACGTATCCCCATTCCTGCATATTTATCGTACACGATGCATGTATGTCGCTATCATTCAAATCCCAGATATGGATTCTAAAATATCAATATGCATTTATAATTTTATCCAACGTTTTCCTACTTTTTTGGAGTAATTTAACATATATCTTTCATCACCTACCGAGAATTATTGTCTAATACGTAAATAGTAAACGGTTTCGACTTCGACCATTGCACAGCTTTAACACTAGCCTTACAGTTCTCGTCTTTTAATTGTAAAATTGGTTTTTCGGTATTTAAAGAATGCAATCGAATAGTCCCGTCGTCGCAGCCGACCTAATTATTGTGATACAAATTTATATTGAGCAGATTACAATTAGTTATCGATAGTAAAGTAAATAAATCGTTGAATAATTTACCAGAAAAAAGGACTGCTCGAATGGACACACTTCTATGCAAGTTACATTTCCACTGGGTCCTAGAATATCAGACGATATAAAAAGATATAATAGGTTTAAACATTATGATAGGTATAAATAAAAAATATTAATGTAATACAATAACATCTATAGTGTTATTAACGACTCACGTGTATCATATGTTTTGTACGAAGTAGGATTAGTTTTGTTACCAATACAAGTTGTATGTAAAACGTTAGTAGTATTAGTAGCAACATAAAGACTGTTAGTATCAATGCAATCGACATGCATGTCAATGAATGCAGCTGCATTGATCTTTCTGAAAGAATTGAGACGTTGGTACAGTCGTTTTTTATTGTACACCGTGTGAACTATTATATAAATATTTACTTCTTTTCGATATGCGATTGCAAAAGTATTTCTTGACTTTTAATAAGCTTGATATCACCCCAATATGATAGCCCTAAATCGTCGATATTTACAGCAATATTACGTAACACGCTCCATATAATAAGACACCCTTCTTCGTTTAAACTACATATCTATTAATTTCAATAAAAAAACATTTGTTAGTATATTAGCTACTATGTTATAGAAAATACGATAATTTGCATAATGCGATGCTACTTTCAAACGAACCTGTATCGGTACAAATCTATTGTCATGCCGTTCGTTCGTTTTGTCCTCGATTTTTGATAAGATACGTATCGCAACGACTTGCGAACTGGATTTATGTTTTTCATTATTTCCCGCTGTTGTGTACGTAGGTGTCCGAATTATCCAATCTAATTCGTTTGCCTTATCGGTGACCTTTTGATGCCACATTTCGTCCTCTTTCAAATTCCAGAGACTCATCGATCTGTTCGGAGAATATCGATTAGCTTCGTGGAACTGAGTATTGTAGAATGAAAAAATATTAAATATACCCGTCTTGTAATCCAGCAAATACAACGTTATAATTTGTCAAGTGAAAGCAACAAGTAGTAATTGGACATGACGAGTAAAATAATTTGATTGGCATCGATGGTTCAGAGATATTCCAAACGCAACCGATACAGCAATCGGTTATGTAATCTTGCTTACTGGACGTCTCGATCTCCTATTTTGAAATAGTATTATAAATGTCTAATTAATTTAACTTGTATCTGATAAAAAGCTTCTCACCTCCTCGGCGGGTGAATGGACAGTGAGCAAGATTTTACTTAAGGCCTCCGAATAATGAATTATTGTCACGGGCCTGCCTGCTAAAAATGTTACTGAATTTATAGCAAGTTTTAGAACACCGTCGCTAAATGGCAATTTATCATTCTCGCTTTTAAAGACATTTCCTCCGCCGAGTTTTCTTTCCTCCAGCAATGATAACATTACTCCTCCGGCGCGATTTAAAAATTCGCTCAGTCGTAATATATCAAAGGATGGCGTCGACAATGAATTTGCTTCTTCAGTATCATCGCTTCCAACGCCGAGTTGATCCTAGAAAATAGTCGATGACGCTTAGAGTAAGTTCTATGGAATATTACTCCGGTTTCTTCTTACGTTAATTGTAAAGTCTGTTACAATTTACCATTCTAAATAGATCTATATCTTCTTTAGTTCGTAAATTTGTTCTACATGTTACGGGAAACTGGGTCCATTTACTCTTAAGAGTAATCTTCTCCGTTTGTATTTCGATATCGATGTTATCTTCGCCGGTTTGCGTGGACATCTGTGAAATTATGCGTATCGTTAATTATTGCATTCTGAAGTGCAAATCTTTTAATACCGAACGTACTTGTTGAGCGTTTAATTTCCCATAGCTTCGGATAAACTCATCGTAAGGTATAGGTGTACATTCTAACAGGGACCATTCCATAACATCCAGCTTTATCATTTCTAACAATTCTTCGCCTCTGCTTAAAGCTTTCTTCGGTTTCTAGGCAGAAGAATATTTAAATTCGGTTACTGGAGACGCAGATTTAATTGTTCATACAAACTTTAATTTCTAAGATTACCTTAGCAACTTCGGTTTCTTTGGTATTACGAAAATCGATGAATGAAATTTGCGATAACGGCGGAGATTTCGCGAAATCTCCGGAACGGCTGTCTTCAAAGCCTTCGTCGGTGGATAGCGGCAATGATTTATTTTCTGATGGTCTATCCTCGCTGTTTCCAAAAAAAAAGAATATACATTTCTCATTACCAAAAGAAATGTTACTCCAGAAATTGAAATAAATATTTAATAATGCAAAAGATACATGAGCGTTTACAAAAATAAATTTAATCGTCTTGAAACTTGATTCTAGTCAAAACGAACCTAAATGCTTTGTTAACTGGTTGTCTCAATTCGAGCAATGGAGAAGACTTTGTTTGATTTGCGATAATTGATTCTACCCTGGCTGCTCGTTTTCTAGCTTCCGCGAGCTCGTAATGACCCGAATCGTGCATATGCTCCTCCTCGACCCTCTGGTGTTCGGCACTGTTCACAGTTTTACGCTGCGGTAAAATTACAATTTAAAGGAACTGCGTATTATTGTTAAATTTTGTTGCATATCGATATAAATGATAATACTTGTTCGGTGTGCAGTTCAATTGGTTCTAGCTGCAAGTTACTCTGACTGCTGTTTGAAGCTTCACTGATCAAAGATGTTTCGCTGTCTGTACATTCTTGAAAATCAGATTCATAATCCTGAAACATAGTATAAATCTGTATAACTGCACGAGAAATGTAATTTATTCAAATGCATCAATTCTGATAATATCACATTGCCAAATCGATCATTATATTATCATGAATTACCTCAAAATCATCTTCATAATTATATTCATTGTCTATTTGAGAGGTTTCTACAGAATTTCGTTTAGGTTCATCCTTTTTCTGCAGAGATGCCGAATGGTTTGCAATGGAATGCAACATTTTTACTTCACTTGGGCTCAATGTCCTAGACAATCTGCGTTCTCTAGGTACAGTGCCAGTTTTTATTTCTTCTGGCATATTCGATTTTTTTACCTTCTCTTTACTATTTGATATGGAACGAGCATTTTTATCCGTCTTAGCATTAAGCTTGCTTTTAAGGGACGGCGGTATATATACTGTACTTATTCCCCTTTTCTCAGAATAACCAGCTTGATCTTTTCCAATAGATTTAGTTCTTGCTACATTATTGCTTGTAGATTTTTTGGTTCTAGATGTAGGAATGTCTTTTGTGACTGTCCTGGATGTGCTAGAATGTGTCTTTGACAAAGAGACTGTACTTTCCTTGACAGACTTATTTGGAAGAGATTTAATTGACTCTTTCGTACTACTCTTACTAGAGGTAGATGCAAGTCTTGTATACTTGTCTCCATCTCCTTTTTGCTCCAGATTCTGAGAAGTTCTGGTACGCCTACTCTCCAATTTCCCACCTTTCTCCAAATCTTCATTTGGCAAGACATTTTTCGGCTTTGTTTTAACGTTTCTTGTGGTAGGAGTCTTCTTAATTGCTCCCTAAAACGTAATAGAAGCAGTATATAAATTAATACTTCTCGAATTTTCAAATGTTCCCACACATTTCGTTCTGTTCTTTTATAACATCGTGAATGGCTTAGAAATATTTGCGCAGTATATTTAATATCGTGTCGTTTACGTGTCACTATTGCATTAACAAGAAAGTCAATAGATTCGAGGTTGATAGTAAAGCAAACTACAGACCGAAATGTCAAACACATGAATATTCATGAATTGCAAGTAACACTCAGAATATTTAGGTGAGCAGATAATTAAATGTGTCAGGTAAATAACAATGAATACATTAAATAAGTATGTCATCGGATAGTGTAATAATGTACCACCTTATTAGACATTATATTTCTAATTGATCGTTGTTGACAGTTGCAAGACCACCATGATGTAAACTACTGTCAGTGTTAATGATGACAGCGCTATGTCTGGTGACAGTTTGAACTGTTTCATATTAATTCTCTATTTTATCATTTAGAGATAAGGTATTCTGCAAAGGAATTATCTTTATTACAGTTTTCAGTTACTTGACACATGCTAGCGGCGCAACAGATTATAGTGATTCTACGCGTTCATTTATTAAATAAATAATTCGTAGTCTTAAAAACACGCAATTACATTTTATGAATATCATATTACATATGTTTAAGTTTTATATTACAAATGATAATGATAAAGAAGACGCTGAAACAAGCCGCATCTAAATCGGTCAAGAAATAAGCGAGATATTAGTGTTTGCAAAATTTGTGTTTGAACGAGTGTTATTTCGCGCCAGAGAAAATACAGAAAATTACAAAAAACTAGATGGCGCTGAAAGCAGTGCCGCCAGAACCCCTTGACAATAGCGAGTTTCCACTCTTTTAGCATTCTCATAGTTTATGGCTTAAGAGGATCGCTATATGGCCGGTATGGCCAGGAGAAAACGAATTTGCTATGCTCAACGTGTATATGATGCTACTTTTCAGAGACTTAACAACTAATATGAAAAATGGTATACCAGTTAAACATGAATTTTTTGGTATACATTTATATATAATTAGAAGTCTACTTTAATTCTTTGACTCTATTTAAATAAATTTTCGCGATCAATACATCAATGTTAAAATTCAAAAGTTAAGAAAAATGTGAGTGAAGTCTATAGCGCCGTTCAGCGGTGATTCTCGTGGCATTCAACGTGTTAAAATATGAAAAAAAAGAACAAATACAATCGACTGATTCATTTCGATATTCTAACCATTTTTCTTTTACTGCTACATATTCAAACGTATCGGCCAAGTTAAATTACATGTGTTTAACTGTTTGCCATTAAAAATTGCTTATGCGAGAAGCTGAATTTTGTCAGAAGGAAATATATTACTAGTTGTAAATACAACGGAGTCAATACAAAATTAAGAATATGAGGACAACGGAAGTAAAGAAAGTTAGGTACATCCTACTAAATATGAAATTATAAATGCACTTCGTCTAACATTAACATCAATTATGTATGTAATACATTAATTAGATTACTTTCACGCGACAAAAATCCCGAGAGGCACTTACTTCGACGAAGAAACGAAAAATTAACAGTTTCCGATTTGGTCTATCAGTATTTAAGCAATATCGCAGATTCGGATAAAAGTCGAAAGCAGCGAAACGCCGCTTATCATAAGTTTCGAAGAAAGAACATCAGAAAAAAGGGCATTCATTCGTCACAGGTTTTATTTCCAAGTAAAGATTTCGATTAATATTTTATTTTCCGCGTTCTTTTAAGCAGCGGATGAAGGTTAATTTGTATAAGCAAATAAAACTGGCGGAAAGTTTTTACTCAAAGCACAATGATACTATTTAGATTATTATTGTATTGTATTTTATGTTATATATTTAGATAATTATCACGCTAAATCTTATATACGCGAGGCAGTTCTGTTCGGTTTGTGCACCGGACACTTGATTCCAAGCGATCGCACCGGAAAGATCTTGCGACTTTCTCCCAGCCTGACGTTGCGTCACAGTTATAAAGGCAAAATCGTTAACAACGAAAGCAAGAACGTTTTCGCAAAGTAATTTGGCCAATTGCTTCGTCCTTACATATGTTTCCAGCGGTACAGGTGTCAGCAAATTATTTGCAACATGAAGTCCCAGAGAAAGTATCGGGTTAATATCGAAAACATCAAATTAATGTTTATAGAATAATAAAATTGATAAAAATACCATCATTATTTGTGTAGCATTAAATTTCAATTAGGCTTTATAATGATATTAATTAAGTCTACATTATTTATTGCATTCGCCGTTGGCATTCTTTCTGGCAACGTTTAATCCATCTCTTCAATTCTCTTTCGCGTGCTTTTGTGCGATTCTGCCCTTCAAAGACCTGCGCATAAACATCGTCCGCATTTTCCGACGTTACTTCGTCACCACGAAAGTCCTCTTTACCCTTTTGCGCTTCGTTTCTCGGTTTATTCCTTTGCGATGAATTTAACGATACTCTTGCAGCTCTTTGCCTCGTCACATTATCATTTCTCGTGCGCGCTTCTTGAGCACCATTTTTAAAAGCATCTCGAGTAGAGTCTCTTCTACTTTCAACATGCATCGAATTTCCAGGCGATCCTAATTCGCAGGTACACTCCGAAGTCTCATCGGAAGCTGTAACTTCATTACGATTTCCGGTATTCTCTTCGATAGATCGATCGTCCCTTCGCGAAATATTTCTCGAACGTTCGTTCGTCAAATCCCTCGAAAGCCTTTGCCGCGCTCTTTTCGAATCGGATTCTTCCAACGTTCTTTCATCGCACTCGCAATCGCGCATGCGCGGCTTTCTTTTGCGCTTCTTTCGCCTCGTGGATAACGAACAGTCGCTGCGATTTTGAGAGCAAGCAATGCGATTCATCGAAACAGCGACTGGTCCGATTAAATGATACTCGTTTTCGAACATTTCTACGACGAATCTGTTGCGGTTTTAAGATAAAGTGGAGTAAAGTCGATCCTCCTTTAACGCGGGAATTAATCTGATTTGAATTACAGTCAACCCTCCTGTTTCCATGTAAAAGTACGAATTAATCACGATACAGGAGGGTTGGCTGCATTCTCAAACTCTGGCTAGTGTAATTATATCAATATGAAGCTCTCTAAATGCGAAAAATCGAAAGGGGCTATGGTGAAGGGATAAAGTCTTAGACTCATAATTTAGGGCCGAAGTTCAAATCATCCCCGATCACCTTTGGTATATTTTCCTAAATTATTGTTAAATATATCGTAGCTTTGGTGATTCGAGGGCCACCTGAAAACAGCAGGTCCTAGACGAACGAACCATAGCAGTTTAAAGTCGAAAAGAGTATTTGATAAAAAAAGAAAAGAAATAACGAGAAATCGGTCCATTTAAATTTCCCGGATCGAAACGTAAATCGAAATACTCATCGATACGCGATTACGTCAGATCAAAGGCGCGCTATATTTAACAGTTTTAACAGCAAATGAAACTGGTCGATAGATGCACAGACTGCAAATGAGATAAATAGCTTGCAGGTTGCCTTGAAACACGATCGTGTCTCACGCGAGACACATTTTCGTTCGCGGCAAGGCATTTAGCCTTTCGTCTTCTATGCAGAACTAACCCATCGGCACAGACCTGTTTCAGGCTGGTCTGAACCTGAGCGTAAAGGTCACCGTCGTTCCGATAATTAGCGTCGATGTAATTAACGATATCCTCGACGGAAATTGTCGGCAAGGGTGCGTCTTCGCGCTGCAACGATCGCATCGCTTCCATGACGCGCAATGAAAATCGGGACGAGTTTTCGGCGATGCGCGCGCATGGACAGATTTTCTGAAAGTTCGCGCATACTTTTGAATGTCTGCCGTCGTAAAAGTAACCTTTTCGAGTTGAAATATATGAAATTTGATAATCGTGTAGAGTTTTCAGGGAATTAAATGCATGTTAGGGTGATGAGTTACGAACTTTCTCGACTGGAAGCTCATTTTCGGCGCAACTTTCGAGGCAGGTTTTCGAGCACTTCGACCCTGAATTTTCACGACGATTTTCTTCCAACATCTCATCGAGTGCCTTACTTAACTGCTCGTCCGAATTTTTCTTTTCTCTGTACTTATCCATGGCTGATTTAACGTTTGTTTAAAAACCTGTCGAAGTTTGAGGCATACTACAAATATTGGGAAATGCCTGAAGCTGCAGCTAATTGATCACGGTAGCTGTTCAGTTACATTAAATAGTTTCAGGCAAGATGAAATAACTCCAACTCCAACCTACTCTTTCATTCTCTATTGCAAAGTAATAAGCTCCGTTCGTACTTCCTTCAGCCAAGCGTTAAAACCAATGCCTAAAACTTGCCGAAGAAATCTGCCAAAAATCGTGGAATCAATCTCACCGCCATAAACGTACAACAGTTTCTTCTCCAGTTACATGAGCTCGGAAGTTTCGTCTGTAACGTGTTTTCCACAAAGCCGTAGTATCGATTTGCAATTTAAATAACGCTATAGGAAGGCGTGCTACGGTCAAGGGGCGTGTGTCGACCCCGAGAGAAAAAAATAGGAGGAGCGTTAGATCGCAGAAGGGAGGACGGTATATGTAAAATATTAATAAGAACCAGTCACTGGACATGTCTGTCTCTACACGGAAGCAAGCCACATTTTTTCCCGAGCCGAGGCTTCCACGTTGTGTACAAATTACTAGAAATTATCTAGCCAGCGCTATGCCGTATAATACCAGCTGTTTTAATGACATATCCGACGATAATAAAATTATACCCTAGTCACCGATGTTTCGACGGCAATAAACGTTTCTCTTTGTCGCTCCGAATCTATTCCCGCAAGTGTCCCCTTACGGGGGTATCCTAAAGGCTTCTCCGTCTGAAACAGGGCTTATTTTCAGCGATGATGAAAGAGTGGAAAGACGGTATCACGGGACGGCCGTGCCGCAAGGTAAGAAAAGTTTAATCGCGTCTTCGCCCGGCAGAAAGGGGTGGCTCGTCCTCGTGATGACTTGATGAGATAACTTTGCTCGAGTTGTGAAACAACTGGCGTCACGAATCGTGACTTCGTGCGAGGGTGAAAGGAATCCGTGCCTCCTGTGCGAAGAAGCCGAGCAATCGGCGGCGGGGGGCTGCTGAAATTGAGAGCTAGACACGCGACCCCCTCGCCACGATGCCGAGGAACCTGCTATCGTGCGTGATCCTTGTCCCTGTTCGTCACCCTCGATCGGAGGATTATGGCTTTGAGATCCAGGGAAAAATACTTGTTGAGGTCTGGCGCCTTTGGGATGGGCCAATCGTTGGGCCATGCCTCAGCATTTTTACTTTTGTCAGGTTTCGTTTCTTCTCTTCGCCCTTGTAACTCGTTCGCTGTGACGTCCACTTGGTGCCTCGCTGGTCCAGGGCTCACTTAACCCCTTCAGGGACGATTTTTGTATAGAAGCTATTTTCATAGCCCTAACTGTACACCGGAAATAACATTGTCAGTGCAGCCAGACCATAAGATTTTTATTTTTCTTGTTGAGATATTCTGTATTGAATAATTTATTATCAAATTTTTGGTCTTTTTGTTAATAATAGTAATTGTGATTATAAAAAAATAAATGTCCACATATGTGGCCAAGGGTGTTAAGAGGTTAAAGCTTTTCGCTCCGAATTATTTTACTGGCTTTTCGTCAGATGTGCAAACATAGTCTCGGAAAATTGACTAACGTTGATTATTCATTTTTAACACTAGGTTTGTCGAGATTTATCATATATCTATCTCCACTGATACGGGACAATTAGTGTACGACAGAGAGAATTTAAAAATTAGAAGGCTTTGATTTCTTTTGCGTCTGTGCGTGCAATAATTCAGAATTAAATTGCTAAAAAAAAATTTATCAATGATTCCTGATATACCTTACAATTTAACGCATTTTTAATAACATAGAATTAATTCTACTGTGTTGTGTTCCACTGATACTTTCAATTTCATCATTTCTGCGAAGCTTCAAAATTTCCTATTCCTTCTACCGCACCACGAGTGTCACTCGGCCAAGGGGTTAAAAGTCACATAAAATTTCATTGATTTCAATATCGCCAGTGATCCCCATGGCGTTCAACGTGCTAAAAGATACTATGTTCTTCAGTATTTATTCTTCATATTGCATTTAAAGTTTACATCTATATGTTTACATCTATATATTTAAAAATTTTAAAAACATCAACCCTAGTTCATCGGGTTACCATGACCCGAAGGAACACGAACTTGAGGTACAAATGAGGAGAGCAGCACGGTTAAAAAGGATTCTCCCCAATCTGCGAAGATTCCACAAGCGGACAAACCCGAACGAGGCACACAAGGATGCGTAATAGTTGCATACATGTAACCCGCAGTTTCCAGGACGGCGATTAGGCCGATTACCCCGAGGTCGAGCATCGCCATGGGGGTTCAAGGGGTTTCGGGGTGCGTCCGGGGCCTCGGGTAGTCACGTGACATGATGTCACGTTACCTGGTGGTCGCAGACAGGTGTTTGGGTTCGCACGAGCAGACCAAGCGAGCGAGCACCCAGTCCAGCCCACTGCGGGGGCGTTTGCTATCGCAAATCCAGCCACATAATGATAACGAGCATCCGACAAAGCCGACGAGAACACCGCTGCTTAATGTCAGGACGATTATTTATGCTTCCACGGAAAGACGGTTCGCCATAATCGAACGGTACTCTGAGATCGCGTCCGATGAAATCACGGTTTGGGTTTTTTTTTAACAGGGGAAATTTTATTATTAATGTTTGATTATCTGAGCAATTTTCGTGGTATTGGAAGAATATTGAGCGTGAGGTTGAAATTTAGGCTGTTTATCGGACGTAAAGGTTTAAGAGGAAATTCTGTGACGATAATACGGTGAGTTTTACGGAGATTATTGTGAGAAACGATGGACGCAGTGGATATAATTCGGAGAATAGTTTGTATGATAATTGTCGACGCGTTATCCGGCTGTAAATCGGATCAGTTTTGTTTTATCGCGAGGTCGTAAAAGAGTAGGACGTAAAAAGAATTGCGTGGATGTAGGGGAAAGTAGAACGAATGATATAATCCTTCGATTTCGTTTCGTTCCTTATTATTGCACCTGGATAACTTGGTAACCGAAGGCAATTGTTGTTCCTAAGACACCTGTACTGCCGACTCGTGAGATCACGGCCACATGGCAGAGGCGCATCGCCCTTCATCGCTAAATTAGATATTACGATAATAAATGGCGTTATTTAACCCCACGATGCACCCCCTGAGAGTTAAATTTGAACGGTTCGTACAAACTAAATGGCTCGTTTCTTATTTCGCCTACGAAAAGGACACGCTATGCGATAAATCACCGTTGCACCTGCAAACCATTTCTTTCCGCAAACAAGTGCTTTAATCCTCGCTCCTGCAACTTCCATAAAAAATTCCAAATATCAATCGTCGAATTTGCATCTAATACTTTTGGAAGAAGCTATGGAAATTTTCCAATAATAATTAATGAACACAATAAAAATTAGTCCCTACTTCAGCAATGTCCGCGGATTATTGCAAGATCAACATCTACAATTGCTATTAAATCATCGAGAAAGCAAATATTCAAAATTTCTTAATAATAATTGATAAAGACGATCAAAAGTATTTACCCTATTCAACGCTTTAATAACCTACAAAGCGCAGAGATCAAAACGAACCGGAAGTTACGCGATTCTCAACCCACGCGTAAGGAATCGATCGTTTGACCATTAATTCCCATCCACGAAATAATTACAGCTATCGGGGAATTGCAAAATTGATGAGCTCGACCCCAAAGCTACCCGTCCACGTCTAATTTGCCTCGTAACAATTACCGACGCATTAAACATTCGTAGGCAACGTGAAAGTGTCAGCTGCCAATTGTCTCAGAAACATTAGCAACACGTAGCCCGTTTCCGTCTAATCGTGCCATGGTATAACGTTCTTGCATGCGCCGAGAGACGTCCATGGCTGTTGGTTCGCTCGTTTTCCTTGCTTTCATTGAAAGTAGAGGAAAGATTACGCTGAAAACGGCGGGCCAAGAATCGCGGGAAAATATCGCTCTTTTTACAGCGGGCCGATAAATGGTACCCCGTGAAAACACGTACCTGATCTTTATCCGAAGGAAAGTAAGAACTTGCCGGCGTAAAGTTCCACGTGGAGATTTTGTATCTTGCTGGTCGTGTAATGCACGTGCAACGGGAGATAGGATTTGGAAAGTGGTCTTAAATGTAGAGACGTAGAAATTTGTTCGCTTTTTTCATGTTTCAGATTCAGATTTTGTTTTAGACTTTAACATCGGGAATACGGTAGGTTCTCACAAGGTAAGTTCGGGATCTGATACACTCCCATTTTGATGAAACTTTGCGTAAATAGTTATTAGACCTACCTAAGAAGATCGCTGTAATTCGATCGTGCCAGTTTTCAACTTGAAGGGAGATATCAAGGTAAGTCCCTCTTTAAGCTAAGTCCTATCTGTCTCCTACCTGTCCTGCCTCTCTCCTGCCTGTCTTGCCTGGCTCCTACGTGTCCTGTCTCTCTCCTGCCTGTCCTGTCTCTCTCCTGTGTGTCCTGCCTCTCTCCCCTGTCTCCTGCCTGTCCCACCTGACTCCTGTCTGTCCTGCCATTTGTGCCCAAAGGCAGTGTCTTTACAAAAACAATTTCCAAGAAAATTAAAGTCGAGAACGTGGTCTCATATGATTTTTACCTAACTCCGACCGTATTTGAGCAAAGTTACAGTTTCTCTGGTATCTTGAAGGTCATTTGAAGGTCAAATTTGAGCTTGCAAGCTCACCTGTGATCGCTCAAACTAAAAGCTCAATCCTGCTTGCAACTAAATTTCAATTTTACTCCGTCTAAAACGAGCTTTTGAGCTATGAGCCCGCAGGTGTGAGCTTTTGAGCCATTTTTCCGAGTATTTCGCAAAAATTTGCAACTCCAAATGAGCTTTTTTAGTTTGAGCGGCGAGAGTTGAGCTTGCAAGCTCACCTGTGATCGCTCAAACTAAAAGCTCAATCCTGCTTGCAACTAAATTTCAAATTTACTCCGTCTAAAACGAGCTTTTGAGCTATGAGCCCGCAGGTGTTGAGCTTTTGAGCCATTTTTCCGAGTATTTCGCGAAATTTCGTCAAGATCCGAGTGAGCTTTTAGTTTGAGCAGCCACAGTTGAGCTTGCAAGCTCAGATTTGACCTTGAAATTTTCAAAGTTCTTAAGTGGAGCAAACCAATAATATCTCAGACGAATTTTAGCCCTGTCTGACTTGCCGTTGACTCGTACCACTTGTCCGATTGCTCTGCTCAAATCTGTTTAAACCGTATTAGAGAACTTATATCTATTATACGCTCGCTGGGCATTTGTAGGGAATACGGAAATTTTGGGGAATGGATCAAGGGTGGTGCTTAAAAAATTCAACAGTGTTTTTGATTTAACAAATTCTGTTTTCATCATTCACATTACACAACATAAACGTATGTGATATAATATTCATAAATTATAATTGTATGTTTCTAAGACTAGAATTTATTTATTTAATAAATACTTATGTTACTGTCCTGTGCATGCTCTGGCTGTCCCGTGGTTGTCCTCTGCCTGTTCTGCCCCTCTCCTGTTCGTCCTGCCCAAAAAAGTGTTCTTCCAAAAACTATTTCCGAGAAAATAAAGGCGAGAACGTGGGCTCATACGATTTTGAGGGGGTCAGATAATTTGCTATTCTTTACATTATAGCCTCAGTAGTCTCGCAGTCCACCTAAAACAGCACTCGAAGGTGAAAGATGCAGAAGCAACGATTCAAATCCCAAACACCACCTCACCATCCATTCCCAAACCTGATACGCAATAGCCAAGCCAATAACGATTATCTATAAATGCTATTTCCTGTAACAACTTTCGACTCGTCCGTCGATTCTAATCTCCATCATTCAATCACGCGAGAGATACGAAAATTCTAGCGACCTATTATGAGCGTCGATCGTCGAGATTAGGGTCGTGATACATGGTAAGGGTGAACGATTACTGTTCCTCGAGGGGTGACAATCCACGATTGGCCAGGCGGGCTGGCTTTTCTGCCTTCGTTCACCACTTAAAACACCACCTGACTCCTCACCCCTAATGATACGTGGGCGGAACGATCGTTCCGATCGTGTGTGCGCATGCACAGGAGGGCGGGAACAACCCTCGACGTCGACGAATTGTACAATTTCCTCGGCGATGATGCGTTGAGTGATCGAGCACGTGACGAGAAACGTCAGCGACGGGCGAGAAGTCGAAATCATAGTCCTGAGTAAACTTATCGACGATTCGAACCTGCGCAAGGTCCTCCGAGAGCGAGTTGTGACCGGTGAAATTCTTGACGATGAGAAATTCCGAGATTCATCGACAGAGTTTCGTATTATTCGCTTGACTTTGGTCAAAATCAATTGCAGTGAGAGAAGGGGAAATTGCAAGTTTGTAGGACAATGGAGAGGGTGGTTCTACGTGTCGTTGCATTGAACTTCGTCAGTGTGCATGGTTCTTGAGGATATGGAGTTTTTTCGTAGAGTTTGATGGACGAAGGATATTGCTGAGTCGAAGATCAAGTTGTTGCATCATCGTATGCAAGAAAATCTCCGTAGAGAGCAGAGCGAAGAGAAGGTTCACGTAGAAACGAAGTCTTCTGTTCTTTCTGATACTTTGCTGATGGGATACGATTGAATAAATGGATCAGGGTGAAGGAAGAATGATCTGATTCTTTTGGAAGATTCTTATTTGTCGGTTGGAGTATCGGTTTGTGAGAAATGGGCTCTCATACGCATGCAAGGACAATTTGCACCGGGAATACAGTGTCCGGGGCATTTTCTGCGCTTCATCTACTCAGGAGTTACAGCCTCTTCGCGCCGAGTTCAGGTACTTCCGGAATAGTCGAGCGCAGATCATCGAAAGGTGTTTTAAATTCGTACGATCAACGTGGCAATCAGTATTAGCATCTTGCGCTAGATTTTCTCCAGCGGGTGAAACATATTTTTAAATGAAACATCGAGTAACTTATCGTAAAAGTTCCATTTCTTACATTTCTTCCGTTAGTATCATTAAGGCTACTCTATCATTTATAATTTAACAGGTTGAATGCCTTTTAAATTGTATTATTATAATAACACTTATGAATTTGCTAATATATTCAATATTTAAATATTGGCCTTAAAAAGACGAACTCCTGCCAAGTATAGAACTACTTGTGCCCTTAGAACTTCTGCTCTACAAAGATGTAAATTTAATAGAAAAACTTTCACTTTCCTAGAAAATATGAAATTAACACTAATCGCACGGGCACATTACGTGCATCTACTCTTACTAGGGTCGGTCATTCGACTGGTAATAAAATAAGGATAATATTGTCCCGAAAAATATGCAGGTGATTGTCAACTTAATATTAGAAACATCACGAAAAATAGCCTGTGGTTAATAATACAAAAAAATGACAAATTTTCATTCCGGCCAACCGGTTATTTAATCGCGGATCGTACAGACAGTGTTAACGAAATACCGGCGGCATTTAACGCCTAAAGTATCCCTGTATCCTCAATCAGTAAGAAATTTCTTATTATTTTCGAAAATAAAATAATTTTCCTCTTATACTCGATTATCACTTTTAGTTCCGGACTACTTTATATTCTCGATTACTTTTAGTTTCTCTTATCTTTGAGCAAATACGCTAGCCATTCGCGCTGAGACAGCAGAAGCGGATCTTGGCGTCTCCTGTTGTCGGCGAGTCGACACTAAAATCGCAAGTTACGCATAAGCGAGCATATCGGTCGACCGTTTCCTCGATCTTGGACGATTTCCAACTTGTTCTCAAGTCCTCCAACAGCCGTGATCGTCTAGTGGTTAGGACCCTACGTTGTGGCCGTAGTAACCCAGGTTCGAATCCTGGTCACGGCAATGTGCCAAGGACACATTGTCACGGTGGAGGTGTTATTTTTTTTTCGCTTTGTTCACGTATCTTGCAATTCTTACGTTCATCGTTGATCAATATATATTTTCTAAATTAATAATATATTTTGTTTTGCATAAAAATTTAATGTAATCCTTTGCGATGCACTTTCTGGCGAACGTGTTAAACGTATGGTGGCGAACTTTATTATATGCCAAGAATTTCCGAATATTAATTATCGACTGTCTAACGCGCCGAGAAGTTTTTTTATTTATTTAATTAAATGATTACAATGAGCTTGCGTTATTGAGTTGTCTAGGAGTGAAAAATAATTGGATCTGCAAATCATTTAAGTGAAAGCTAAATTCTACGTGCCATTTTTGAACCGGATGTTGTTGGTTCGCCATCACGGTTTTAGATCGTTCGATCCTGTATTTAATTCGTGGCGATTATAATTCGATGCATTAGAATAATGCCGATTAACGTCGAGTGAAAAGTTGAAAATGACTAACTCAATTTACCGAGAATATAGAGCTGAAACGCAAAGATTCCACGGAAACACGCAATGGCGACCGGCCACGCAATCTTACTTATTTAATATTACACGATCGATCGTGCGAATGAACTCGCATAACGTTAGTAATGATACATCTGTTGATGTTGCTATTCTTTCATTTTATTCTGCAATAAAACATGATGAAAATCTTATTCGTAAGTTAGATATAGTTATACTTTAGTTAGAAAGTTGCTACATATAATATTATATTTTGTTTTCTTCTTGTATCCATCAAAAATTAATTATATTAAAGGAACCATGGATCAATGAAATGTCAAGGGTCGCAGACGAAAAAAAAAGTTATTCGTACCCCTGGTGGGACTCGAACCCACAATCCCCGGTTTAGGAGACCGATGCCTTATCCATTAGGCCACAGGGGCGGTTGACATTCACGTCGTTTAAAGTCGAAGCGACAATGCGATTAGAAAATAATTTATTTACACATCAGATAACACACTGTCAAATAAACTTGTCGTATAATAAACAATGTCAATTAAAAATTGCTTCGTACTTCGGCAAAAGCAATCATTCGAGTCCGAATGCAAGATGCATTTACTGTGGAGAATAAATGGGATCGAAACTTTCGATCTAATTTAATTGCAGACACATATATCGAATGGAACTTTGTTTTATACCGGTAATGACGATACGATCGATTTGCAGATTTGTGCAGATACGAGCCATACGGTGCTAGGGAATATAGCTTCGGAGATCCGGAAATTTTACGAAGTTCTGGTACACCGGATGCACCATCGTCACCCTTAACATCCTCCTCTTTGCCGGCCGCATTTTCATTTCCGGGAGGTCTGCTTCAACCTCCACTTTTAGCTGCTATGCCGCCGTTAATGCCGTCTGTTAACGTACCACAGCCCTTCTCGAATTCTAACGCAGGTTAGTTGGTGGTCCATTGATCGTACAATTAACGAATGAAATACATTTTTTATAAAACAGAATTGTATGGCAACGATAAGATAATTTAGTGCCACGTAGTTTCAACGGCCTCGGTAGCGCAGTAGGCAGCGCGTAAGTCTCATAATCTTAAGGTCGTGAGTTCGATCCTCACCCGGGGCAATTATTTTTATGTATTTACGAAAACACGCGTAACTCGATTATTATCCCTTTTAGTGCCGAACGGAAAGATTAATTAAATTAAAGACAGCTATATTTCCATAGTTGTTGAAAATCGTAGTAATCATATTTATCTAAACAATGGATAGGAAAAATGAAAACGGAGCCGACTGTTTATTACGATCAGTAGTTACTAATAGAAGAATCGTCATTTTCGAGGCATTTACAAAATTTTTATTTGATCGGCGAGTAATTATTCCATTAACGAAATAGAATCTATGGTGGGACGTCACTTCATTGGCACAAATAACATCGCAAGTGTCCATAGACGACCTAGGAGCGAAAAAAAGCCCATACCTGACGAGCAGAAGGACGAAAAGTATTACGAGAGACGTAAACGTAACAATCAAGCTGCTAAGAAATCACGTGATGCGCGTAAAATTCGAGAAGATCATGTGAGTATAGCTCTACATTAAAAATAATCGTGACGACGTATTCTCAGTCGTAAATATATGCTGAGACGTCTAAATAAATCTTTCAAAGACTCTATTGCAGCACGGCGATGAAAACACAGTGCTGTATCGTCGAAATACGAATATCTTTACATTTAGTTGATGTTCATCGTACTCTTTAATCGCATAAAAAAATTCAAACTCCCCAAATTCGCAGATCGCGTTGCGCGCGACCATGTTGGAACACGAGAATGCCATTTTAAGGGCGCAAATAATAACGCTTCGAGAAGAAGCACAATCACTTCGACATATGCTAATTAAACAGCAATCGCCGGCAATACAATCTATCGGACGCTCGATTTCATCGATAGCACCTGTTAAATTATCTCCGTCGCATTCTGGTGCAGCTTTGGACTGTCAAGTTTGAGAGGGGATCTATCTCGTTGGCAAGAAAAAAACAAACACGTACAGAATTTCGTTGGATGATCGTTCCCAGAGAGAAATATGTACTTGCAGAGTGATATTAAGAAGTTCTCGGTTAGATTCGTCTTTCCGTGATACGTTAATAGTTTTTAAATTCTATTAGAGCTTTCTATGATGACGAAGAGTCCGAAAGTTTCTTGATCAGCTTTGTAATTTCAAAGACGAAGGAACTTAATGAAACGTCGATACGCAAATAAATGAATTCGTTATTGGTGAAATTATATATTGGATATATACGTATAGAGTAGACTATACTTCTGAAGTAGCTGCAAATAGAGGCCCGAGAGTTAGAATTCTTATTCTTCGATAGTTAAAGTGACGAGACTCGCGTAATAGTTAAGTGAAGGCATTATTTGCAAAGTATTTTCTTCAAAATGGAAAGTCAGCACGTAAATAACGTCGTGATTGATTTGAAATTCACACCGGCTCAATTAATGATCTCGATGTAAATAATCGTAAATGTATCATGTTTTGTATTGACTGTTATTAAATAAAAATGTCCGCATCGCAAAGAAACCGATATTATTATTATGCAATCGATTGCTAAAATAAAACGAGTTTGGACGTGTCTGCTTGGTATTCTCGGTAAACAGTTAGCTATATAAGAAATTTATGAAGCACACAATTAGCTGAAAATAAGAACGAAAAGTCGTTCTCTCGAAGTCGCATTAACACCAACAATAGAATAAGAAAATTTCAAAAAAAATAATTGATTCAAATACGCTATATATTTCCGATTATACCAAAGCAAGTTTTAGATCAATTAAAATCCCCCAGTTTCTTTTCACGAAAATCTTCTCGATACGCATCTTTTCAGCTTAACAAGAAACGTAATTCTGTATTTTTCAAAGTTTATTAACCAGGCATAAAGAATTTCTGAAGAATTTATCGGATTGAAAGGTATCCATGCTCCAATTTAATGTAAAACTACAGCATCTTGGCACCTCAGACGGAAGGAGAGATTGCTCTTGCATCGCTATCCCCACCACGTCGGTCCTGGAAACCTCAGATCGACGAATGACAACCAATCATAAAACACTACTTTCGTCGTTCACATGAGGACGCGACGAATGTGCGGTTATCTCGACCAATAGCGCGTCAAAATCGAAAATGCGTGAGGGAGAGGGATGTCCCTATCCGTCGGGCGAATCAGAGCACATTATCTTTGAGGTGCCAAGAAAGTTTTGGCCGACTCTACTAACAATTCGTGACTGTTGTTCCCAAATTATAATTTCGCGTTGGCAGACCTGTCAAGAGGTACGTTTGCCGCAAATAGTTACGTTGTACGCATAAGTAGTTTGTTTTATGTATTTACAAACCACGAAGAAAGGGGACTGCCTGTTCTTTACGACTTACGTTGAAGTTTTTGGTTTTTATCGTTAATATTACGGAGATTCTCGTGCGTTACGTATTCATCGATATCGTGAAATGTTTCTTCGGAAATCGCACTGAACTATCAGCTGATTCGGATTTATCAAATTTTATTCGCAAAATCCGTCAGAGTGAACTGTTAATAATTATCGGAAATATCTCGGAGGAAAATTATGTCATCTCCAGGGTTCGCTGTTTTGATGCTCGGACTCGGCATAGCAGCGGTTTTATATTATGTGTTCAGTAGCGAGGGAGAACAGTCAAGTGAATACGGAGAACAGAGAGAAACAAGACAGAATTATCAGTCGAATAAGTAAGTGTATCTGTGACATTCGCTGCATACTGCGATACCATATTTCTGTCCCGTTATAATTTTCAGTAGCAACGCAGGAAGGAGATCCATGTCTAACACGATAATAGATATGGGACAATGTACGATATGCTTAAATACTGTAGTAGCATCTGAGAAATTCACATCCTGCGCTGGCAATCATGTTTTTCACGAGAAATGCATAAGAGAATGGGAATTGCAACGACCTTTGGTAAATCTAAGACAAACAATATAATGCATTATCAAGTAGTTAGAGCATTGATAAGTATATTGCTTGTTTAAGATTTAAGTACAGTCAAAATTTTAACACTACTGTTATACCCACAAGATGACATTAATTTCATTGCCATTGATTTCAAAATGTATGATGCAAAATTTTATATTGCAGGGTTCGCGCTATTCATGCCCAAATTGCAGGCGCGCATTTTGAATGTGATTTAAAATTATTATGTTGCACATGTAACAAGTTTTACTCGGTACAATATACTTTGTATTATGTTGAAGTTGAAGTACGTTCGTTGAAGGATACATACATAACATTACAAATTTCGTGTAAGACAAAGTTTATATATAAAATAAGTGAACCTGTTACGACAAAACAGTCTATTTCGACCGCAATATAATAGTTTAGACATAACGAAGACGAGAGATTTAGGAAGCATTATTTTACGCGGAATTACCGTTGCACGAAAAGTAAACTTTTTATTGTTTGCATTACATCGAATCTGTGATTATTATGAATCGAAAAAAAGTCATGATTAATCTAATATTAATAAATTTGGATCATTTATGTTCTACCTTCAATTTTAAAATACGCATGAGCCAATGATACGTGCGCTGTTCTTTATGCCATTGCTTGAAGTTACAAGCAAGTGTTCCAAATGAATCCAACGGATATACAGTTAAACGTTCTAATTATTAAGAATGACTTATAGTCAATCTGTGTCTTATAAAACGGTTTTAGGTTCTATGAGCGATCTTTGCATAGAACTGAGTGTTCTCAAAATACTACTGTATTTTTTATAAGTGCTTTGTATGAATTTGTTAAGACATCTCTATTTAACGAGAGTGTAATAATATTCAGCCACATAGGATCATGTTTATCTATGTTGTGCTTCAAAATTTTTACAATTAGACATTTCCATATCTCATGGACTTACAATGATATTGAAACTCACCCTTTCTTCTATTCTACCATGCAATAATAAGACTAAGATGAATTATAATACATATAAAATGTTATAAGAAAGCCAAGCTTTTCTAAAGTAATCATTTTTCAAAATGGAACGTACATATTGTATGACTAAATGTTCATTTTATACCGATTCATTACACTCTGCATATATAAATTATGAAATGTTCATAAATTGCAATGTTCTACTTTGTAATATTCGACATTTGAAAATATTTTGTACAAGTGTATAACACATACATTGTCGTTTATATTTAAAAAAGCAACAAAAATACTGTCCATTTCATTTATCCAAATATTATGGCTAAACAACATTGAAGGTAATTTTAGAATAAACCATACATTTGTATGAAAGCTGTAATGTAGCTTTGACTTAATCATCGATAAGAGTTAGAAAATGCTTTTATATACAAATAAAAAAAAACATGTAAAAAAATTACACTTCGTTGTATCTATTTCTATCTATAGTTACTTTTTCTCCAAAATTAATATATATTGCAAGCAATTACGTAAAAATTATATAGCTGACGCGGGAAAACAATTTTCTTTTTTTTTTCTATAATGGAAATACATCGAAAGGGAAAGTGCGATAATGATAGCAAATAACTTCGTAAATATGGTACTTCTGACATAGAAAAATAATTTTCTTTCTTGTATGACGAAATTATCGCAAAAGAGAAAGCATTATAGCACGGCAATCGTAATATCGTAATAGTCATTTACGTCGGCCGGTTAATTCATAAAGGTAAATTTCGTCACGATGGAGAAAAACATCCGTACAAATGATGCGACGAATAATCAACATGTATCAACGTGTTGCATACGTGCGCACAGAAAAGAGAAAAAAAAACCCATGTATAATATGATATTCACGGACGTAATCTTCGCGGTTGCACGTGTGCCGCGCTTTCGTTTTCACCGACTGTAAATGGACTTCCTGTTTCCGGTTTACCATTTTCATCTTTCGAAATTCAATAGACAAATTATAGTTTAACCATACACTCGTCGCTCTTTATTCAACCGGATATAAATTCCCTTGAAAATTCCCGAACTAAAAGAATAATCATTTAACTGTTCGTTAAATAAATATCGATGTTATTCATCGATTGAAACGAATATTTTTAAAGTCTTTCAAACGATATTTATGTCATAATTAAAACTACGAAGTATCGATGCCGCGTACTATTGTAAATTGGCTGACCGAAAGATCGAAGGATCGGATCGATAAAGCGTAGAACTTCGTTAAATTCGCATTTTCACTCGGCGCTCATACAGGCAACCGCAAAATTACGATGGCCGTAATGTTTGTCCAGTGTGAACGGTACGAGAAACATAGGGAACCGGTCAGTTACCTGAGAAACATTCTACCTGGTAGCAGGGCAACCGTGTTCCGGAGCGTTAACCTCAAAATCACACCGTTCTCCGTGATAGCGGCAGGAGGCAACAGTTTGAGGATGCAAAGGTGGCGGGAACTGGCACGTCAACAATGATCGGCACTTAAAAAATCCCGTGTTTCGCGAGCTATTGCGCTCTCAAATGTCCAAAATGCATCAACCAGCCAAATACGATGCACTGTTTGCTGATTCTGTTTATCGTTTGTTCGACCGTGAGTTCAGAAATCGCCTTCGAAGAACAAGGTAAGAAGTTTCACGTTTAAACGTCCATTGACTCACTCGACGGCGCGAAACACGTTTGTCTATTAGTTTTCCGATATTTTGTATGATAACGTAGATATGTGATTTGCGAAGTTTCACGGAAAATCATTGAGACGGAAGTGTGTTCGACCGACGCGAGATTAATGATCCTCGCGTGGAACTTGTTTCGTGTTCTGGACCGTACTGTGCGTCAAAAGTCGAAAACACATCTATGATTCAACGTCATTGACTTGCAATCACAAAGATGTGGTTCCCCTAGATTTTTTAGCGCGCACTTTCGCATGCTACATGAATTTTATCGTTTTAGTCGATCTTTTTCGTTCGGTTCTATAACTTGATCTTAACGAGAAATCGTTTCGTCTATCATTGTAGAATGTAATCGAATAGATTATTATTATGGAATTGAGAGTACGTTATTATTAATAAATTTGTGTTGGAGTGAGAAAGTCTCATGGAATCTTCTGCTGTTAGAATTTTATTTTTGCGGAAGAGATCCACGGTATGAGAACTGCTGGATTAACGGTGAAGTTGTACCATCCGATTGCAATCATTGCAACTAGTTAGCGACAACGCTCTAACGAGATAACGTGCTCTTCTTTTTTCTCTAAAATCGGCCCATCGATTTTCACGGAACAGAATACGGGATCGTGAATTATTGCACGACTAAAATTTATCGTTTCTTTTGTCGGTCCAGTTTCAGAATTGTTAAACACAGCCTCAACAAGTTAGTGTTAATTCTTGATTTCGCGCGTATTACTCGAATTAAAAATAATCTAAGCATGATTTACAAATTTTCCTAATTGTGACGATCGTTTATTTTCGTTAAAGTCATAGTCACGAATGTTCTGTAATTAGCGTAGCAAATAAATGTAGTTGAATCACGTCAATTTAGTTTAATCAGATAAGTAGCAAGTAATGTCGGAAGTATTTTTGTTTATTTTATGATTTCTTGGAAGAAACGAGGTTAGTAATGTGTCCTATGAAAGTGCGACCCTGCACTTCATCGGACAGAAGACTAGCAATTAATTTTAATTATTCTCATTCCTTCCCGTTCTCGGAGTCGTTGCACGTAATTAAATCATCCTTGCCTGATTTAGCAATGAAGTAATTAAATTGGCAATAAAACACCAACGAGAATCACATTGTATAACGAACACAAACTCGTCTATGTTTATGGGAACCTGATCTTTAATTGCGGAAACATAATGAGATACGTGCCACTGAGCTGAATATATAGGGTGATTCGTCTAAACTGTAATGAACTGATACATCAGTAACTCTAGCGAGATAAAGGAAACAGAAAATATTCTTTTAATATTTAAACAATATTTCTCTTTCATACGCGCGTTATTGATTGCGTATAAAGTTAGACTCAGACTCTTAATCAGTTGGTCCCTGTTCAAATCCTTCGTTGCCTCTAGTAAATTTTTTCTAAATTGTTATTAATTATAGGTTCTGGAAACCACCTCAAATAGTAGATCAAATACTATTTAAATCAGAAAAAGATACAAAACAAAAGTATTTTATCTCGTTTTATTCTTAACAAGTTAACATCTAGTCTTTGTGGAGGGGGTATCCTATCAGTTGTCTATTAATCGAGTCAACTGTACGTTGAAGTACATTCTCGCGCATGCTCGATGATCTTACAGACCTCAAATGCAATGAAAGTAGAATCCCTCTAGGCTTCTTGTTTTTTTTACCTGAATATTGTACTACCATCGCACACGAGAGTTAGGGCTAGCCTGGTCAAAGTATGAGGTTTAGCGGTCACAACTGATCTACCGATAGTATACAATTTCACGGGAAGTTCTAACGCAATCTATAAAGAAACTTCAAGCGATCATGCATTTCCTTGTTCTCTAATAATGATCCGAGAAGATTAAAATATTCTTGAAACCGTTTTTTTTTTTTAATTATAGTAAAAGAATTGGTACGAGTTTGGGCGCCTCTGGTATGGCTCGCACCTGGAGAACTATTTTTACCCCTTGGGGTACCTGAGTTTCTCGACCACATGCGAACCGACGACGATTATCTTCGTACCAGAATCGACGTAGGTAAATAATGAAAAGATTTATCTCGAATTGACAATTCTAAAGCTGTAATTTTTCTATTTTCTCTTTTACATTTTCGGGCCTTTAACTTCTACCGTTTAAAGATCATCGTCTGCAGCGTGACTAAAACTACAGACAAATTTTTCCACAAGAAATACTTATTTACTGTTAATTCCTTCAACGATCTTGATGGAAACGAAATAATTGAAATGAATAATTTTTAAACGATTAAAATGAATAATCATCGACAGAAATACTGCTGAGGAACCGATCGTCATTTTTATACGGCCGGAAACCAGCCGGCACGGTGCCGATTTACGCTGTCGTTAACACCTGCGCAACTGCGGGGACTTTTAAAGATACCGCGTACCCGAATGGCGGGAAAATTGAAGAAAAATCATGGAAGAAGACGTACGAGTCATCGATGATATCGAAGAATGCACTTTCTATCGACGAATCGTTTGACTCGTCCATGATACTGACGAATGACCTTTCGGGGAGTATTTGGAAAGGTGACCCGAAGCATGACGCAAAGGTAAGCACCGCACGTACTCGAATTAGAAATAAGAATTCTGAAAACCTTGAAGAATCAGTTTTTCTTTATGTCCTCTCGAAAAGAAATTCGCTTTGTCCTAATATACGTTATCATCGGCAACTTTTTACGAAAGCGATTGCAGAAGAAGGTAGATTTCGAGATGAAGAAAAAAAAAGAAAACAGGTTCCGAAAGCTCCACTTTCACGTGACCTATTGGATGTTCTATCCGTTCAGCGAGGGAAAGGTGGTCTGCGTTCTGGATCTCGGATTTTTTGGAAGCTGGCCGATACCCACCGTAGGTGGAATGTGCCTTGGAATGCTGAAAGAATATGGGAATCATGTGGGCGATTGGGAACACATGAGTCTTTATTTCAAGGTAGATTAACTTCCAGCTATTCTCCATCACGAAAGCAGCGCGTTTTGTCATCTCTTATACTTGTATTACTTATCTCTTACGAACCGTATTAATCTACTTTCCATAAGCATTCTCGTTTACCCAATAAATTATCTTTCTCAATAAATCCTCATAAATTAATGGTACAATACTGTAGCACCCATCTATCGAAACACGAAACCCTAAAAAGACCTTTTTCAAATTTAGAATGACAATCATCCCTCGGAGATGTACGTGTCGGCCCACGACGCAGGCGCGTTCTATCGCTACGATTCACGGAGCGGGACTTTCGTGTACGAAAGTCAGGAAACGCGAAAGGGTATTTTCCAGAAACCGATATTTCCAGAAAGAGTCTTTACCGCTGGAAATTCCCATCCGATTCTATTCAGCGCCCGCGGATCGCATGGACTGTGGACGGCACCGGGAAAACATAAATTCGTAAGGCTGCCACGCTTGTACGACGAGAGCGGCTTTGGTACTGCTTGGCCCACATGGAAGAAAATGGAGCTACTTCCGAAGGAGGACACCGACGTTTTACCTAGTTGGATGACTTTCAGGGGGAAGTGGGGCAATCCTAGAAGCAACTGTCACCCTCTGGCCAGGCTCGGCTTTAACATCTGCGAGTTCGTCGACGGGCCGACCGGTATTCCTACAAAAAAATCAAGCTTTCGCTGCTGATACGCGTATGTGGAATGCCCTACTCACGTTTCAAGGTGATAGCTCGAACTTCTTCGACGGGAGTGTTGATACTCGAAGGATTTCAGTTGTTTGCGAACACTGCCACGTAATTTGCGCGTTACTTAATATATAAATAAGATGTGAATATTAAGCTATAGGTAGAAAGAAGAAACGGCAAGAGAAGTTGTCGGGTAGATGTCAATAAAGTATCGTAAGACGGTTGTTTCGTTGAATTGTCGTTCGTTTTAATAATTCGTTTCAGCTTAGCGAGGAGTTAGAAAACAGCGTCGTCGTTTGCAAAGACCTTTTTCTTTTCTTTTTGATTAATAACACGTTGAACGTTTCGTAAAGCTTTACGGTCGATGTAAAACGATAGTAAAATACAATCTCGTCGTTACAGATAGATTGGTAATAGATATCAAAGAGTATAACAGATTTTACAGGCATTGCACGATACGTGTTTCTTTGTTTTTCCTTATTTTTAAGAAGGGAGAACTTTAGGCAAAATGCAGCACTTAGCAGTTATCGTTTACGACTCGATATGAATCGTCAAGGCGAGTCCGCAGGGATACTTTATTCCCTGCATCGAAATCCATCTGATGGAAACGATGCAAGAGAAGAAACGAGTCCCACGGATATATATATATTTTTTTTTGGTTTTCTTCATAGGCCTAGAGTCGAATCAACGCGCAGATATTCGAAACAAGCTAATCAGTGAACAATCGCGTATTCCGAAAGTTAGATCGTGCATATCTACAGTGCGACTGCATCTAGGCCTATCATGCGCGATCGATACGATCCTCGTAATCTACATTCTAAATTGAGAAAGAAACGTATATAAATATTGCATTATTGCGTAAACTGTCGATCGTTGATCACGATTGTATTGCGGTGCAGCGTTATTACTGTAGATTCTACGAAGAACTGCATGATTCAGACTCGAAATATGGAATGTCCCCGTGCGTCGATTCGAGAGATCCACCGTTTCGTTGTCCACCATCGATGGAATGCGTGTCTTCTCGTCCGATAATCCCAGATCGTCGATCCTCCTTCGTTCAGAGCTTCTGTCGGCTTTGTTCATTGAGGGATGCTCGCAATTTCGTTACCAGCACCTGCGGAAAGAACACTCGACTCTTAGATATTCGAGCGACAATTTCGTATCAACGAGATCTACTCGGAGACCTCATCTTCCTCCAGGGCCTCGACGGCGATGCTGCGAATCCCGTTCCTCAGCAACGGTGTACCCTTGTCCTTTCCCAACACTCTCGCGTTCAGTTGAATCTTCAACGGTGTTCCCGCTTTGCAGCACATTATCTGAACTTCCTCCTTCAGGATCTTCTCCTTGTAGGCCAATAATTCTACTTTTAACCTACGATATAGAAGAATTATAACTCAAACGTTCACAGGCCAGTTCGATTAATTCCAGTTGATCCATTTGACAAGTGGGCGGCAGAATTAGAGGGGTAATTTACAAGATATCGTTGATCAAAGTGTACCTTAAACCATCCTTCTCCTGTCCGAAATCGATGATGTGACAATTAGGATTGTGATTTCCAGCGACCACCGCTGGAACGTGAGCTTTTCCATCGCCGTGAATGCATGTGTCCCAAGGTACTGAAAATTCTACGTGATATCTGAAGAAATAGAATTATGATTACAAATACACCGAGGCATTTCAGACAGTGTTTTATGCACGATGAAATTCGATCGATTTACGACGTCGTCGTCGTCGTTTCTTTTCTTTTTTTTTACTACTACGTTTATCGGCCGCGCTGAATATGACCTGTGATGAAGTTGTAAAAATCCAAGGTGAGCGTCTATGTGCCCGTGTCGTTGTGGTTGTATCATGATGTTGTTGTCTTTTCCAAGGCCACTTCCACCGCTGAAATGGACATGATGCTCTGAAAAATGATTCCTAATTAGCGGGAATGTTTTACAGAAATCTATGAGAAGTATATTACGAAATTAAAAAAAAACAAGAAGAAATCACATGCGCGATAATTCTGTATAAATTTAATGATTAAATAATTTAACTCTTTGAAATAATAAATAGTCGATGGTTCCTGAATTTCTGTGCAAGGAAATGAATTTTTCTTCGGCATTAAATTTGCCTAGGCCTACTAAAGTGTTATTAAGCTACCTAAACCGGTATTAGATTTACGAAATTGGTCAAAAATTATTTATTTATATATATTTTATGAGATGGCCGTTGAATATCTACTCTATGACTTTCCTATAAGCTTGGAGAATTTTTGGAAAAAATTGTGAACCAGTCATTTTCACCGGTTTGGTAGTTCTAGAGTTAAATTCATCCGCGATATCAGCGGGTCTTTCGAATTTTACGACACTTAATTACATTTAACCTTGTTTCACCAAATGTTAGCCGGTTTGCATTAGTTGAAATCAGCACCGGCAAGAGTGCTCAATTGTTTCCCCTTTTAAACGCGTATGTAAATTACCATGGCGTAGATTTCAATGAGATAATACAGAGAAGTATCTGCCCGCGAAATGAAGGGAGTAATAATACGTGTATTCAATTTTCACTCTACGCTCGTGCAAAAGAGCGTAAGCATAGATAAAAAAAAATTCAAAATATAAAAGAGGCAAGATAAAGTGTATTATCTCGAAAAAATATGTAAATAAATAGGAAAATACATGAATTTTACAACATTTAAAGAAGCTCGTTACAATATGACAATTCTATAAGGAATGGAACATTGATACAAAAAAATACGAGGAACCGCATTTCTTCATTATTTTCTATGTTCCACGAAAATGGTCGAAATTACTATAGTATACAAAAGATAAATTGTATACAGCGTTACTTGTGATATCAGTTCGGATAAAGTGCATACAGTAAAAATGCATTCAAGGTCGCCGAGCGCACGAAAGCGGAAAATACTTTTCCAAGTATTCGATTAAAATGTCTAAGAAAATATCTGCACTCTTTGCTGCCCCAAAAAAGCAACGTATTCTTAAAATCACTTCGTAAAATTATTGTTCGTTGGATGAATTAAAATATATATCACGCTTCATTCGTCGATTTGACGTGTTCGAAGTGGCGCGCTTTCAAATGACCCAATTAAATGTGCATCCTAACCTAATAGCTGGACGATTAAGCGGTGGCAATGCAATTGCTAAAAACACGATCGTCAATTCGAAATTCGATTTGGCTTAACGTTATATCGATACCGAGAATAGGTCGATCGAAGTGCATCGAAATTTGACGGCGCATCGACAGGATCAGAGTAACGTGGCGCGGAAGGTGGTGCATTTATTGCTGATAAAATAGCTGAGTGAAATTGATAAGTATCGTGTATACTCGTAATGTTTTAAGTACCTTTATCTCCCATATTCCGTAAGGCAGTTTGGCAGTCGTACTTTCATGCTACACGAAACTAATCTAATATTCCGTACTGCAACGAACTAACACCCCTTCCGTGTGTTGGTGCGTGCATATGCTTCACATATGCACAACTGTCCGGACGCATTAAGTGATTCGTCGGTTCGCCGATAGAGGCGCTGCTTTTCATCTTGCCAGTGGTTCGCAAATCACGGCACCGTGGAATTTATAGAAGTAACGAGCTTGCAATATGAGGCGTTTATTTAGCAAATGGCATAAGTTAACTTTCTTTAATAAAAAATGGTAACTTTTCAATGACCATACATTATTTATACTGAGAAAAATATAAGTATCGAAGATACCAGGTACACGTGAATCTACTCGAAAATTGGCATTCATGTTTTTAAGGAGGTTCACATGCGCAAATTTGAAATATTTTGATTTAAAAGGAAACTGGTAAATGTCCATTTCTTCTTATGTTGAGGTCTTTGAGAGTTTGTACAAAAGCTTTATTGCCGTAACATGTGACAGTTGAAACTTTTTGGATGAAAACATGAGAATATTTCGTTTTATTTAACTTGCCATTTGAAATGCGAAAAGGAAACATATATGTTTAGCTAAAATTGATTTAAATACTCTTTTCTCAAAAATGGACTTTTAAAGATAACGGCTAATATGTAAAATTCCGTTGACGTAATAAAGTTCCGTTTCATCGTACTACAAGATGTTTCGTTAAATTATTTTCTTCTGTATAAACGTGTCCATGTGTTAATCGTTCCTGGAAGTCGTTTAAAAGATTTATAAAAAAAAGAAACGCCGTTTCAGAACTTTAGAACTTATTAATTTAATAATCAAATCTCACCTTGACTTTAGAGAACGTGGCAATAAATAAGCCGAATGGTACAAAGACTTTTAATCCGCTTCTGTTCACGAATAAGTTTATTCCTAGCAAAACTGCGTGTGAGATCTGAATAATAAATTGGATAATTTGCATATTACACTTAGGCGAAAACTTATGTAAGCAGGAATCACGACCGCGTATAAATCTTTCATATTTCTTACACCGAAACCGCAACTCACGTGGACCGTTACACATAAAAAAAAAAGTAACAGTGTTATTTTCTGCTTGACTAATCGTCAGCGGAGGTTAACGCTTTTTAATGGCACAAAATTATTATTTACGGGGTTTTTCGTTATTTCGCTTTGAATCGAGCGATATAACAATCCATAAATGAGACTTCGATGATAGAAAACGAACGTAAGTCGTAATGAAGCGATAGCATATCGATAGCGTATAAGCGATAGCATATTTGAAAGGGGCCTGTAATTCAAAGGGCCCCACAATTCGGAGGGGCCCGCAATTCAGAGCAGTCCATAAATCGGAGGAGCGCGCAACTCGAAAGGGCACGTGATTCGGAGAGATCCGTAATTCTTAGGGGTTGTAATTCGGAAGAGCCTGTAATTCCGACAGGCCCGCAATTCCGAGGGGCCCGGATTCAATGGGGACAGTCAGTGCCCCTGACTATTAACTATAATTGTGCAACTATTAACACGAAATTGTATAAAAACAAACACTCCTCTGGTGGATGGCCTAAGTTGCCAATACCAAAAAAAATGATATATATAAATGAGGCCCCATTAATATTTCATCTGGGCATAATTTAGCTCTGAGCTGTAGTTTAAGTTAACACGAAGTTGTACAAAAACAAACACTCCTCTGGTGGATGGCCTAAGTTGCCAATACCAAGAAAAGTTATATATATATAAATGAGGCCCCATTAATATTTCGTCTGGGCATAATCTAGCTCTGAGCGACAGTTTAAGTTAACACTGTTAACACGAAGTTGTACAAAAACAAACAATCCTCTGGTGGATAGCCTAAGTTGCCAACACCAAAACAAATTATATATATAAATGAGGCCCCATTAATATTTCGTCTGGGCATAATTTAGCTCCGAGCGGTAGTTTAAGTTAACACTGTTAACACGAATACCCTACGCGTTGTCGAAGACTTTTATATTTTTAAATTATCCGAGGGAAGTATTCGATAACCTTATTTACGGGCATTCGATAATTCCATTAACAAAGAGCGAAGCGAAATATTGTCCGTGGAAGAAGGTTAAAGATCAGTGGAAAACATGGAAATCATCTTAGATACTTCAACTTTTTTTCTAAGGATCGAACTCTAACAAAGTTATTCGAAAATTACTGTTGAAATTGTATCTGGAAGTCGTACAAAAGAGTGCGTGTATAATCTTTTAAATCACGTACGACCATTTTATTAGATTACACCCAATCGAGGCTGCACTTCTTACTCGTAATTTCCTGCAGATTAATAATGATGAAATATGTAATTATCATCTTATCTTGGCAATTTATCATCTAATGCGTACTTCCTGTGTTTCTATTTGGCGAGATTTATTTTTAACGGTCTACCACTCTTATGCAATGTGATTGCCATTAACATGCAATTAATAGTATTAAACGTAGAAATATGTCAAAAGCTTCTAAACATTTTATTTTCCCTCCCCTATATCTGTACTTTTCTGTTTTACGATTTCCCGATAAAATCAAACATTTCTTAGAAGTTGTTCGAGTCTCGTTGCTTTCTCACCCGAGCAGCAATCAGCTCACACTGTAACGTTCTCAGTGTATTTTACAATTTGAAAATTACTTACAAATTGTTTCCCTCCGCCAGGGTCAGAAGAAACATTGTCATTGCAATTTAATCATCATTTAATACGAATCTCGGAAACGATACGTTCGGCCTCACGCTGTCGCATGTCCCGATTCCTGGCGAGGATTGTATCGTGCGAATCCTAAGATATTATTAAATAAAATTAAAAACCACGAGAATTTCCACGAATAAGTTTAATCGTAGATGACATAATACACCAAGGCTACGAACGTATCAATAAACATTGTTCACACGAATAAAATAAGCTTGTAGTTACGTATCATGATCGTCCGGTGCTGAATTACTTACAAATATCGTGTGCGCTATCTAGGAAGAGAATGACTCATTGAGACTTTACGAAATATGACTAATTATCTTGATAAAATTTTTATATAATTTTCACCTACGAATACATTGCCGAAAATCTTGATTTTCTGATCACCGTTAATCTTATTATTGCTTCAGCTTTAACTGCAATAGTAATTTTTATCAGGACTTATCTCGTTTAATGAATCTGTTAGTCTATCATTTGGATGAAGAAATGCGCAACGATAAATAAAAATAGTAGCGACAGTGACATACGCGCAATTAATTTATTGGAGGGCCGATCGAAGAAAAGTAAATCATTCTGGAGTCAATTATCGCAAAAGAATAGAATTTAATTACTCGCGTTTGATATTAATTTCGATGTATTTCTTATGTATCATTTAATACACGTTAGATCGAGTCAGATAATCATTCTTCCTGAAAACCACAGCTCGTCCTTCCATCCACATATCAAATTTCGAAGTTCGTCGTAACCTTCCTCCTCCAACCGGCTCCTCTACGTGAGATACATCTGAACGATCGGAACAACGAGAGGCAGACAAAAGTTACACGAAAGTCACGCATCTGAACCGGCGTTTCTTCGGGAAAGAAATTCGAAGGCACGTATGAAGAAGGAAATAAACACGGGACTCACGGTCTGCCGTGAATTGCTAATACAATTACGAGCATCTCACGAGGCAGAAGAAATTTCCAAAACAGTTTGTACAAGCTCGAGCGGAGACCGTCTCGAATTTCCATTGTCCGTTTTTATACATCTCTATTTTTTTATTGTTCGCAGCTGACGCGATACTTAGAACTTGCATGGCGTCAACGATTAAAAAAAAAAAAAGGTAGTAAACTGCAGTTTCTTTCGTTCTTCTACCATGACCGAGTAATTTAGAAGATAATTAACAAACAATCCAATCTATGTATGTGCTGCGTCTTTACTTTGAAATTGGATATTTTAATTGATTGGTAGCTGGATGGCTTCATCGCCATTATTCTAGGATGTATCTTAATTCTTCTCCAGAAATTTTCCATCGAAGACCAGTGAATGTTTTCGTATACTGCCCGGAGGACGTTTTTAACCATGACTTCGACCTTCGTACCTCCTCTACAGGTATACTTCGCGCGCAATCTTCTACCCATAATCGTTTCTTGACCGTTACGTACGATTTTTTTTATGCAGGATCGTTAATTTTATCGCACCTATCGGCATTAAGCGGAAGACTCATCATGGAACTCTCATTACCGGCATGAATTGGAAAGTTCAAATGTTAGTTTCGATTGCAGTTACGTTTTTATCGTAATGTGTTACTGGTGATAAAGGAGGTTCCATTAAGATTCCTGTATTAATTGTCGCGCCCTTATTTTTTTAAGGGGAAGACTCATCTTGGAAGTTTCTTTATTAGCATGAATTGGAAAATTAAAATGTTAGTTTCGATTGCACTTACGTTTTTACCGGGTGATAAAGGAGTTTCCATAAAGATTTCTGTATTAATTGTCGCGCCCTTATTTTTTGAGCGGAAGACACATCTTGGATTTTTCTTTATTAGCATGAATTGGAAAATTAAAATGTTAGTTTCGATTGCAGTTACGTTTTTACCGGGTGATAAAGGAGTTTCCATTAAGATTCCTGCATTAATTGTCGCGCCCTTATTTTTTTGAGCGGAAGACTCATCTTGGAATTTTCTTTATTAGCATGAATTGAATAATTAAAATTTTAGTTTCGATTGCAGTTACGCTTTTATCGTAATGTCCTCCGGGTGATAAAGGAGTTTCAATTAAGATTCCTGTATTAATTGTCACGCCCTTATTTTTTGAGCGGAAGACTGACCTTGGAAGTTTCTTTATTAGCATGAATTGGAAAATTAAAATGTTAGTTTCGATTGCAGTTACGTTTTTACCGGGTGATAAAGGAGTTTCCATTAAGATTCCTGTATTAATTGTCGCACCCTTATTTTTTTAAGCGGAAGACTTACCTTGGAATTTTCTTTATTAGCATGAATTGGAAAATTAAAATGTTAGTTTCAATTGCAGTTACGTTTTTATCGTAATGTGTTCCTGGTGATAAAGGAGTTTCAATTAAGATTTCGCTATTGATTTCGCGCCTCTGTGAAATGTCTGACTGAATTAGAACCTACAGGATTAGATCTCCAAACTATCGAAATTAATATCTAACGCGAGATTAATTAATTTCTATTCTCTTGCAAAAGTTGGGTCCACAATAATTTCCACAAGAAATTCTGCAGTGGGAAAAAGCAACTAGAAGAAATGAAAGAATAAACGATCTCAGGATCCAAGCGACTTGTTATCCCTTAGATATTCCATGAATATCGTATTAATTCGTTGACTTTTCAAACCATATCACCAATTTCATTAACAACAAGCTTGTCAAGTAAAGTTCAATGATAAAAAATAATTAACTTTTCCCCAGTCGAAGCAAGAAACCTCGCTACTCTTGGAAATATCACTATCGCTATCATTTTTATTTACCATGTCGCATTTCTCTAGCCAATGGAGGAATAAATTCATTAAAATTTTAACGAGACCCACGCGTTATTCGGCATCTCGTTCTGCGAGGTATTATCTAATTGATGAGTATTATAATAATAATCTGCCAGAAGCGAAGTATAACCAGTCGTGGCTCTCCCACCCGAACAATGACAAATGGTCATTCGCCGAGCAGGAGAAGGAGGAATCAAAGAACACACATCGGGATAACATGCGAGATGCGATCGTATCTCGATGTATAAAAACTCAAGGGAACATTCGAGGAGTATTCAGTGTTCTGTGAACAACGGCACCGTAGCTACCACAACTTCAGAATTACAATCATGAAGACCATCGCTGTAATCTTTGCCCTCTGCTTCGTCTGCGCTCTGGTGAGAATTCTTTCTTATTTCGTGTCTACGGATTTTCTTAGATTCAGGTTTCCCGTAAAATACCAATCGTCTGCCATAATATAAAAAAAAATTGAATGTTTGAAAGAAATGGGTAAAGAAGAACTTTAAATGTAAACTTTAAGTTCTCCAAGTATCAATTGAACCTTCTCCAAAATTTCTCATTTCTTTTTTAATTACTATTTTCCAACAAATTCAATTTTCTTTTCAAATAGAACTTAAAAATTCTTGTAGAAGAATTAATGATAAACTTTCGAGGAAACGGCACGTTTTGTTGGGATCGTTGATAGGTAGTTTGTAGAATTGTGAGAAGGTTTCTTCGCGATCTTTATGAAATTCCACGATTCAAAATTCATCGGCAAGTAGTGTTGCGTAATCTGCGTCACCGATAGATAATTTGCGAAGTTTTCAAACTATTCGATAACCCGTGAGTTCGTCAAACGATACCGGTTAAATAACTCGTTGCGCACGATAAAACAAATGCGAAGATCGGTATATTTTTAGAAATCACTTCTCGACCGTGATTTTATTCATCTTCGTAGCTCTACTCGCCGCGATATATCGCCATCAAAAGTGTTCTTTTTCTAAAAAAAAAAATATATCTTCTTACAGGGAGCTCTCACCGACGAACAAAAAGCAAAATTGAAGCAGTACAGAGACAGCTGCATAGAGGAGACTGGTGTTGATTCAAGTAAATAAAAAAGACGAAAATATAGTGGCACAATTACAAAATAAAAAAACAACGTAATCTTTTCTTCCAGCTGTCGTGGACAATGCCAAAAAGGGGGAAGTCGCCGCGGAAGACGAGAAACTTAAGTGCTTCGCTGCCTGTATGCTGAAGAAGATTGGAATCGTAAGTCACGCAGATAAATCTGTCTAAGCAAGGTCAGTGACCTCTCTAAACGATATTTAATTCCGCGATAGATGAATCCGGATGGTAGCATCAACGAGGAAGTTGCCAGAGCCAAGGTACCGCAAGGTGTTCCTCAAGATCAGGTCGAAGAAGTCGTTACTAGATGCAAAAATGTTTGTAAGTAAAATATTCCTTTATTTTCAATTAATTTTCGTATTAGAATTACCCGCGCTAAGTCTGCTGTATTTGAATATATGAAATAAGCACTTTGAAAAAAGTGTTAATCAAGAGGTAAAAAAGATGATCGATTCAGTCATTTATACTTTATAAGATGGACATGGAATATTTACTATATTGTTCTATAAATTTAGAAAATTGTTATACTGATGAAATTAGCAAGTTAATAGCAGTCACTAGTTTCCAATAAAATTCTGAATTTTTACTGCCTTGGTAGATCAAATATTAATGACATTATATTCGACGTTGAATAAATTGGAAAATAGTTTCAAAGACTTGAGAATAGCTCCTTGAATTTATGAAAAATGTTATATTTTCAGCTGGAGCGAACACTTGCGACAAGGGTGCAAAGTTGATGAAGTGCTTCATGGACAACAAGAAGTTCTCCATTCTTCAGTGAATATCGAACACGACACGGAATACGGACGATTTGATGAAATTAATTTGGAAAACTTAATTGTATAGTGACACGACATACTCGCACTTGTGAAAAAAATAAATCCACAATTCTTTCGTACCCATAGACTTCGAAACCTTTACTTTCCTGCGCCTTCGGTGAAACCTATTTTTCGAAATATATTCTACGATGGAACGTGAAAACTATCTGTCGGCATTTAACCCTTTTGTTGCTATTGGTTTTGATGTAAAACCAACTTTGAAAGAATTTGTTACGGGATAACCAGAGGTGATCCTGTGAAACCACGGCAAATAAAATCGTTTATTTTATGTGCCAGTGATTATCTAATGGAACCATCACTTCTTTTTCTATTTTACAAAGAATTAGCACCAATAAATGATACCATTTTCTTTTTGGAAGAATTTACTTGACAGTGAGTCTTAAAGGGTTAAAGTCGCTGAGTTGTCTGACTATTAATCCCGTTTCTACTTGCCGAGTCCGATGGACGACATGCGTTTACTTTCTCTACTGTTATCTACTGATTCGTTTCACCTTATTTAATCTCCATCGCTTAACTATTCTACATAACAATTTTTTCAATTTATGTTTTATAAAAATTACGTAAAAATATAGTATTATAGGCTGAAGAAAGAAACAAACTTAATTGTACACGTAGAAAGATGTTTTATCCTTTGGAAAAAGTAATTTGAAGAAATTCAAAGAATAAAAGATTTCTAGAATCTATAAGTCTAGTTGTCCTTTATATATACTATGAGCATCGTATTAAGTTGTTTTTTTATCAAACAATTTCACTAATTTCATTAATTACTTAGGGAATAACGTCCAACGATAAAAATTTTGCTTTTCAAGAAACCTCTCGATATTTCTGTCGGAGGTGAATTATAAATGTTGATTATATTTTTTATATGCGTTTTATTTGAAATTTGTAGTTCTAAATGATGAAAAAATGAACACGTTTCTTTATCTTTCTTGAAACGTCCTGTATAATTTCCTGTTCGACGAGTTCCACGTTGGATATGCTTCCACAGTGAACAACATGGCAACGCGAGAGATAAATCTCCCTGTGCTTTACGCGGAGCTTAATAAATTAGGACAAAATGGAGAGTATGAAAGAGCTTTAAAAACAGCGAATAAAAGTGAGTTATTGTGAATCTATAGATGCGAAATTTTATGAATTTACTATGAACATAACCTATAACCTATTTTCGCGCTATAATTTTACTCAACGGAGATTATGAATTAGTTTTAGGAATATCTCAAGATGAAGAAGCCGCTTTTCACTGTAAAGTCATCTGCTGCCTTCAGCTATCGAAATTCGCGGAAGCGTTGCAGTTTATCACTAAGAACCCTAAGTTGGCAACGTATGGCAACTACTTGATCTAAAGTTCAATGTCAATATACCTGGTGATATAATAATGACAAAGGAATCTCTAACATTCTTTCAGAAACTTAGAGTTCGAGAAGGCGTACTGCTTGTATCGCCTGAATCAAGTTCCCGATGCCCTAAAAGTCGTGGAGAGCGTCCAGAATCCTTCCTTGAAGCTCAAGGAGTTGAAGGCACAGATATTATATAGGTTGGAGAAGTACGAAGACTGTTTCTCTGTGTACAGAGACATCATCAAAAATTCGCACGACGAATACGAAGATGAAAGAGAAGCAAATCTTGCTGCTGTACTCGTAAATCTAGCGATCGAGGGCTCTGTAAGTTTTTTTCGAAGGTTGTGGAAGCTATAATAAATTGGATTAATGAATTTTTCTTCTGTTACCAGGATTTGGAAGTATCTACGCTGCGCGAAGATACTTACGAATTAACGTACAACGCGGCATGTCGTTTAATCGCGCAAGGTAGCAAAGGAGATAGGGCAATGTTGATCGAAGCCGAGAAAAAGCTTAGAACGGCTGAGAAAATGTGCAAGGAAGGTTTGGACGAAGATGGCGTAGGCGAAGAAGAGATAGAGGACGAATTGGGCATCATTAGAGTTCAGCTCGGCTGCTGTTTGCAACTACAGGGACGCGAAAAGGAAGCGCAAGTGTTATACACTTCCGCATTGAAAGCAAAACCGGATGATATTGCACTTGTTGCAGTGGCGAGCAATAATCTTGTCTGTTTGAACAAAGATCAGAACGTATTCGACAGTAAAAAGAGAATGAAGAGCGCCACTCACGACAGCCTAGAGCACAAGCTAACTTCTAGGCAGAGGAGAAATATTGCGTACAATCAGTGCTTACTGGCTTTGTATACTGATCAAGTACGAATACATGTTACTTCGTATTTTTTAATTAACATATACTTCCGTTAAAAATTAATATATTACATTTAATTGTAGGCAGAACAATGTCAGCAGCTTTGCAATAAATTGGCAAAGGATTATCCGATATTAGCCGCGGACGCGATGTTCATCAGGGCGGTGCAACTCGGTAAAGAGGGAAAAGCAAAAGAGGCAGCAAAACTGTTAACGCAATACGCGGTGGGAGAAAAGGAATTACCGATGAAACTTACTTGCGTGCAACTTTTATTGAGCCAAGACGAGAGACAGGAAGCGATCGACATCTTGGAAAATCTAAACGAAAGGGATAGATCGCTTCCTGGTATAGTTAGCGCACTTGTTACTCTTCACATGGCTAACAATAATCGCGAAAGGGCATCGTCTGCCTTCAAGAACGCCGTGAATTATTACAAAAAGAACAAGGTACATGGGAATCGACAGTTTTACGTCACTGTGATAAATGAAATGTCTTTTCACGCGAAATAATGATTTTTAGGAAGCTACCAGCAATTTGGGAGGCCTGTGGCGGCAGGCCGCTGACTTTTATTTACGCGGTGGAGAAATAAAGGTAGCTGCGGACATTCTACAGGAATTGGTAGATGCATCACCGTCTGACACTAAGACACTGGCCCAATTAGTAGTGGCTTACGTTCAATTTTCTCCGGAAAAGGCGCAACTCTTATCGAAACGTTTGCCACCGCTGCACGATCTCTCCGAAACGACCGATGTCGATGCATTGGAAAGCAGCAATTGGATTATTGGTACCAAGGTGGTGAAGAAGAAGATAGAACCGTCACCAGGGTGAGATTTTCGATAAATTTTCTAATCAGTGTGATACTGCCACTTCAAATAGCAATTGTAATTCTTCTCGATTCTTCCTTAGGAAACCTGTCGTTGATGTAACACAGAAGAAACGCAAGAACCGTAAGCGTAAAGGTAAACTGCCGAAGAACTACGATCCAAATGTTCCGCCAGATCCTGAACGATGGTTACCTAGACACGAGCGCAGTGGATTTAGGAAGAAACGAGACAGAAGAAATCGTGACACCGCAATGAAAGGAACTCAGGGAGCTGCCGCGGGAGCCAGTGACCTTTAGTACGTATAAAAACACGGATTTCGCATTTATCTTAAGCTTTAAATTCTCATTTCTATGGCCGTAATATCTCGAAAAAAAAGTTTGAGTAATATTGGTTCTTTTCACCTATTATTACAGCGATATCACAAAGATGCCTACGAACGCTAAACCCTCTCCGAACCCACGTCATAGTCCAGCTGTGGAAACATCCGGTCCACGTCAACAACAACGAAAGGTTCAACAGAAGAAGAAAAAGAAGGGTGGAAAGTGGTAACGATGAATTCCTACTAAAAAGTTATTACTCTTCGTTACTGTACATCCGAACAGTAAGATACTGCCATTTAAAAAGGAACTCACTATACATTGTTTCACGGACTATGCGTCGTTATTGTTAGAAACTAACTATCGATTAAGCGTCGAGATATAACTCAGTGATGTTTCAACATTGGGACGATAATATACGGATGAAATGGTATGCTGTACATAAAATATTTTATTTTTCTTCTTTTTCTGATAAATCCTTCCTGTCAAACTCATGATACTCAGCAATATTATAACATACAATATAGGTAACGTTTGCTTTCTTTCTTTTTTTTCATTCTTGCGTACATTGACTAGGATTTGGCGATACATATTTTTATTCCTCTGTTGGTAACAATTGTATATAAAAATACAATCTGTAGTTCTCGATTACGTCTTTTTCTTTTCTTTTTCGTTTTCCTTAGTAAATCTGAATATGCGTTAGATATATCGTGATTGTGCGTCAGATTTCTTTTTTAACCCGTTCGTGTAACATGTATAAGTGGCACAGCTCACAATTTACAAATGCTTTTTTTTTCGTTTATGTTACATAGAGAACAACCATCGTATGACACGTGATATTTCAATAAATAGAATTTTCATCATCGTGAAGTAAAACTCTGTGAAGACACATTTTGATTATATATCACTGCAGTAAATCGATGTACGTGTAATGTGTGAAGGTCCTCATTACTTTATATTATCCTAACTTATTGTCTCGCATTACATTGCACAACACAGTATATCGTTTGTCGTTCACATATAAATTTCATAACAGAGGCAACCATCGAAGTAAGAAATAACTGCATTATAAAACGTTTCTACTTTCTGCATAGAACATCCTACTATCGAGACCTACAAAAGACCCTCTCTGAAAACATTAGAATACTCGATACCATTCACGGTAGAAAAAAGAAGCCTTGGGCATTCGGCGCTATCGTTCGACTGGTCTTGCATCGTGATATGCATACACACAAAAGAAAAGGAAAAATTCAACTATTAGAAACTTATTTACCAGTCCGAAGTGTTTACGTCTTCGCAATAGGACTCCGATCGTCCGCTCGAAAACTGCGAATAATTTCCCTCATGCCACACTCACCTATCGGTAAATTACCCCGTGTTCCCAAAACCAACAATCGAATTAATCCGACGAACTTGAGAATTTGTCAGAGATGATAATAGATGAGTAAGGCACAAATACACGTAAGCGCCGTGTAGCACTCGATAACACGTGGTGGAAATAATTTCATATCCGTCATCAAAACGTAATGCTACTTTTCAGGAATTATGCCTTCCCAGGCATCCTCTCGCTGTTTATTGGCTAACCTTCGCTTTTCTGTAACGAATAATTCCCATTTCTTTTGCATTTCTTCTTCGTATGATATTAATATGCACGCGAATGCAACTTACCTTTTGCCTCTCGCAGGACATTTTTCTCGTGCTCGCGTTCCTGCCTAGCCGTTGCCAATCTCACACCTAAAGCTCCGGTTACCAATCGTCTCGCTAATGCTGCACAGGTCTCTGGACGACTTCTGTAAGGTTGCAAAAACTCTGCGCTTCTCTTTGCCTTCGTTTTGCTCAGAGCCGTAGCCTCGCTCAACGGTCTCGTCTTTACAAAAGGATGGTCAGATGCCAGCACCTCGGCGGCTAAAAGTAAACCGAAATATGTAGTGACTCTTTTTTTCACTCGGTCGATTTGCGTCTCTCCTTTTTTTATAATTACCAACAAGAGGGCTGCTAAATACACCGAGACAATGAGTGTCGTCGACCCATTTCAATTCGAAGCCACCATTTTTGAAGGGACTGAAGACAGCCGCGAGATCGCTGGTCTTAAATTCCGAAGGGAAATTGTAAATCTCGACAACGTGACCGAATTCATCGCTGGATACCTCGATGTGTTTCGTATACGCTTTATAATCGCTCTTCGGCTGCTCGATCATTACCTCACCCACGGCTGACGTAAGCTGAGGAACGTATTCGATAAAGTAATATTATAAATTTCGATTAGTCAATGAATTACATGTTAAATACTTGCCTCCTCGATAAGAGTCGGATCTAAGCAGTCGCCGTTATCGTCGAACAAACTGTCCCAGTCGCATTCGTCTCTGTTTATTTTTTTGATCGGCGGCGAAGGCGGTGGTGCAGGTTTACTTTTTGGTCGTTCAACTTTCTTCACCTTCTTCTCCGGCGGTGTTATAGTAACGGGAGTAACTTGTTTGATAGGTTTTGATTCTTTATGTACACTGTCAGAGATTATCAAGACATCCGACACCATGGTCCGCTGAATCATTTGCGTGTTTTTCTGATTCGTAATTTTATCTTTGTTCAATTGTTCGTCCTTCTTCTGATTATTCGTAGCCATAGGAGTCGTGTCGACGTTGTCTTTGTATTCGTCAGATCTCTCTATTTCCCGGTTAACATTAATTTCGCTATATACATATGCTTCAATGGGATCTAATCTAATGTTATTTTCACTAAGAGACTTATTAGAAACTTCTTCCTCCTTCTCGGGCTGCGATAATTCAGTTCTTTCGCATTCCACGTCGCCGGTCGTAGAGTGATTTGTTTCTTTTGGCACATTTTCCTTTGCACTGTCTAATTGCTTACAGGTATCTTCGTTAGAAGCTTCTATTGGAGGTATCTCGGTAGAACTTAATGAAACTGCACTCTTCGAGTCTGTCCGAAGACACTGAACGTCTTCACATTTCGAGTTGCTTTGATCTCTGTCCGAACATACGTTATTGCGTACCGAGTCGCACGCGTTTGTTCCCTTCTTTGTACATTCTGTGCTCTGCTGATTGCACGAGTCCGACTTCCTAGCGTTTAAATTTGTTTTCGAACTTCCGTGAGAAATCGACGTCTCTCGCGACGAGCGACTCGATCGAGAGACTTCCGCAGGTTGGGGACTTCCCTCGGATTCTAGGCTTCTACGATGCCTCGGCACGTAAACCGCACGATCCGGCCGCCTCTGGCGACTGTTCCTAAATGGAAATTTACAAATTCGTCAAGACATAGTATTCCCAATACGTTTGCAGAATGAAACGCAGAACTGCAGAATTTATTTTACTATTCTAGCTCGCAATAAGTTAACGTTCCTTAAGAAATTGACACCTTTTAACACTTTAATAACCGCACGTCTACGCAGTTAAATTTCGTCAGGGCTGACAATATTTTTAAAGAATTAAATTAAGAATACTTTATATAAATTCACGAAATAATTGAACATATACGGACACATACTTTTTAATAAAAGAACAATAAAAATAAACACGATAACGATTAACTAAGACTACGACTAACAGTTCTTTCGGCTATCACACACATGTGTGAGCGGCCATTAAAGTGTTAAGAAGTTAACTATGTCGCAAAACGTGAACTGTATCTGAAGAAGTTAATTATATCCGAAGAAATTAGCAATTTCTTAATAATCTTCAGCTCTTACTTCGTGGAAGAAGTCGAGTCGGTAGTAACTTGCACCTGGCTCTGTTCCGTATTGACCTGAGATTCATTCTTCACCCTTCTAGCCGCCGGCGGCCTATAAATTTCCACCGCGGGCACCGATTTCACTGAAACAAAATATTATTCGAATTCTACACCTACGTATACAGTTTTATCTTTGTTTGTCGTAATAATAAGATCCATCCAACTCTTCCAATCACCTTGTCTTTGGACGCGAATCCGTTCTGGCGAGGCAGAGGGCGATCGTCGTCCTTCGACGCCCATCTCGCGCGGTGCGTTCGTAGACTTTGTCGCAAGGTTTGTTTTGCACTCCACAGCATTCAATTTTGGATCCCTGAAGAAACGAAAGCGATGAATTAAGTCGAATGCATTCGATTATCCTTGGAGACGTCGTCCCATCGACGCTATACCGGACAATACATCGCACGACCTTGAGTTGGTCAGTTTCACTTTCGTTCGGCACTGCTACGTCGTACGAATTCCACCGTTACGTTTCGTAATCTCGTTAGAATCGTTTACGAATTCCATGCAAACCTCGCTGTGACTTATGTCATTAACACTAGAACTGCGAAGGCAGTCGAAATGACTGATTCTTCATTATTTAAAAAAATTCTCCAAGTTTATAAGAGAGATTTGATATCCTACGCCCATTTTATAAAACATAACTTACTGAATTAATCATCTTTTTCGCATCTGCAAAAGAGATTAACGCCGGCAATTTTAGTGCTAAAATTACGAATCGGCTGACGGATTGCTATTTGGTATTTTAAAGTTGCGCGCCGAATTGAAACTTAATTGATTCCTCTAAGCTTACTGTATTTTGCTTCACTTATCCTTCGATGGACGAAATTTCTTGCACGAATCCACTGATCGCACGCAGAGAGTTATTTTAATTCTTATCAACTCGAATGCTTCCTTATCGATCGATTACGGAATTATCCGCGCCCCTCAATTTACGCGGTATTTTTGATAACAAATATAGGAATAAATATAGAAACTTCTAGCTCTTATTCGCAATATTTCTTCGTTCGTGCCGACGGACTCTATTTACGCGATTTCCATTGGCGCAAAATAAGCCCACGTGGCACGAAAAGTCCGCGTAATTTGAGGAACTTGTGCACATAGGCGAAAATTGAAAAGCACATTGGCATTAACATATCAAGCACATCGTCAATCCATGGAAATCGACATTGAACTTCCCCTTTGGCTGCAGTCAATTCCTGAAATTCTTCTTCTTGCATCTTGCAAGATAAACGAAGCATTCACAGTAGCATTATTTAAAAAAAGACTAAATAACTTTCTGCATCATTTTGCTATCCTCAACGGGCTGTTACGCGCACTCGTTTGATCAAAAAGATCATTATAACCGAACACCTCGCAAAGTGATCGCGCTTTGTGCAGCCTGAACGGAAAGCAGTAAAGTCGATTCCGTTCCTTCACGCGTTTCACTAAACAACAATTTTATCTTAAAACTCAGATACTTCGGAATCCGATCGATGAATGAATGGTACAATTTTCCAACAATTTTCGTGTACCTTATCACGTCACTTTTGTAGCACACAACGGTACGTCTCCCGCCTCCCTGACCGATCGAGAATGTGTGCAGATCGACGAAACGATCCTGCACCAACTGATGTATGATGAACCTCCGGTAGTTGTTTACAGGTGGAAATACGAGTACTCTGTAAAAGTGAAAAGAACGAGCCGTTACGATCGCGCCTGAAAGTGAGACCGCACTGAGGACGGCCGATGGTGAACGTAACCGCGCCTTCCCCCGGGCGACGCGCTCTTGCTCGTATCCCGCCAGATGAACGCCGGTTAACTTTTACATAACGTTTACTTTCTCCTTCGTTCGTTTCCTTAAATCAGAAACCATCATCGTTTGCGACTCATTATCGATGCTTCGGAACGTTAGATCGCCTTATGAACGTGCATCACGGCAATGTGCTTCTAATTACTCGTTGAGGTTATGTGTCTAAGCATAGACGTATCCCTGCGCTGAATGAAATATGGAAAGAGGGGTAGGGATTTTTAACGAGAGAACTTCGAAATAGTAGGAAAACATAAAGAATATTAGATACACACTCTGAAGTATTTTCTTCCTTTTTGCTTTTGAAATTAACGATCTTTCCATGGGATTCTCGTGAAACTGTAAGATACAGTTTCGTCGTTACGGTGTTGCGCGTTACGCGATAACTAAATTGCATGCCAGCCGTTCAGGTGGAACGGACCGTGTAGCGAGATAAATTGCCCCTATCCTTTCTTCCCAGATGAAAGTCGAGAAGAAAAAGAAAAGTACGTTTACTTAATAAGCAAAACGACCTTCCCCGTAAGCCGCTCGATATTATCGTAAGTGCCGAGGCGTTAATTACGTCTACCAGAGACGACAACGACGACCAAAAACGTCGAACCTTGAACTACAAAGAAGAAGCGGAATACGATATCTCGTAAGTGTTGCGTGTTCACGTAATCGAGCGTATACGTGAGCGACATAACGCGTGGGACAAGTGGTGCAGCTTGTTGGATTCATTTAAAATCACACTTTCCTTTTCCATTCGTCATTTCGGCCGATTGTGTAATATCTATTCGATGCGATTACTTGCAGAGATCATTTTAGACTTAACAATTGACATTGATTTGTGTTAATTGAAAAACAAATATCCTCTATTCATTATTAACGCTACAACTACCGAGGCGGTTAAAATAACCGGAGAGGAATTATTTGAATTCCCTAAATTGATAGGAGAGTCATGCAACAAAAATTCCACTTTTATCTTATAAAACATAAATGACTTAATTGATCGTTTCTCTAACTCCTTGATTTTTCTTTTTCCAAAGTAATTATTCGGTATATCCAAATATAGGAAACATAACGCCGATGGTTCTAGCGTTGAGCGACGTAAAGCTGATCAACAATACGTAATATACGAGACAACAGTTACGTCTCATCGACGATAATAATGATAGATAAATCATTTTTCAACTTTACGGTTATCGATACCGTAAAACGATTAAAACAATCGCAATGCGTTAGATTGGCGTAACGAAACGTCCGAGCTATATTACTTTCCGTCTACTTTCACGAGTGAGAAATCGCTCTTTCAAAATGGTTATACATTCTGAATTTTTATTACACAATACTTACACGACGTGCGAATAAAATGTTATGTAAACATTACGAATCCAGTTGAAATCTACGCTTTCGTACGCACGATACAAGGAATACCGAAGCTCTCTTTCGCAAAGTCAATGTAATGAACGTTCGATTAATCCGACCGCGGCATAAATCATCTTTAATCATCTAGCGGCGTGCGCGTGCTCTGCTCTCGGCTTTGAACGATATAATCGGCAACATCCGCTATTTACAAGCTCATTAAATTTGTTTGGCCGGTCTTATCGAGATTACGGTCGATATTTTCATTAAAGTGAAATGACTCTGTCCCTTTCGTTTCGAATCATGAGCCAAGGAGTGATCGCACTGTTAGATAATATCAATGAATCATCGGCACGCAAAAATTTACCTTCTTCTTTTACGAGGCAATCTGCCAATGAACGCGTAGTACTTTCTTGTTTCGCAAAACGCTATGCAGTTTGGTAAAAATAGAAATTCTTTCTCAAGGAGGCAGGGGAAAAAATGTTATCGGTATTGTAGATAGGCAGGTTTTGTAGAAAAAGGGAGCCATTGGAATCCAAGAAAATAGCGGAATTCTCTTTTCAAGCCTGGCTATCGTATTTACGTATTCGTGTAGAGCTATCATCTTCTATGAAACTACGATATCAGCCATTTACCTTTTAACCGAGTTTATTTATAAACCACACGCTTGGAAACCGTTGGAGGCAGTCGATAATTCATCGTACGCTACTCGGCGTTTGTACGGCATCGTCTTAACTTGTCTTCGAGGCCCTAAGGGTCGCTCTAATTACGAATACGCGATACGTGACGAGAATTTTAATATCTCAGAATCCGATATAACACGATAACAGGACGATATTCGAGATTAGATCTTATCGAATCAATACTACCCGCGCAAAGAATCATTTTATCTTCATTGTTTTTATTGACAGACGTCAGGTATCGTTGAATCGCGTTAGTACGATTACGTGTTCATTTGTAATTATTAAGAAATCTCTTTGTCAGACGGTCGTGAATACATTGCGATGAAAATGTCCTCGGTTAAAAGGAAAGTACAAGCCGAGGGTAATGCTCTATGATAGATCGTAAAAAGTACTGATCTAACCTTTAAAGGTGCGTCGTTGCAATAAGAAACGTGATCGTTCGGCTCTCATACCTTTTCCGTTTCTTGTCCCTCGAAAACAGAGTCACGTCGTACTCCACGTCTTCGGCAAAAATGCTGTCTTGCAAGCTCATTTATCGATAGGACAGCACGTTAAATACGTACAAGGAAACGTAGAACGTCGCGATTAAATTCATCGAGAGTTAGTCAGCTAAACCCGTACGCGTTAGTATACTCGCCGTGCTGCTAGACAGCAGCAGCAACGGTGTCTAATAATCGCACATTGGCCATAAACTACTCCAGTATCCAGTGCGCATGCGCTGGCTTGGTTTAATTTCTGAGCCGAGTGCGCATGCGCGATAGTTCGAAACGCGGTGTGTCGTGCGGAAAATTCGTTCTGTGTTGTGCTCCAAGATTTTCGGCAAATTTTCCGGAAAATTCACGTGAGTTTGCCTTTATCATACAATTTTTCTTGCTTCTTATGAGTCGTGATGACACATTTATCGTTTGTGGCGTATTTACTTACGTTATTTGTTCACAAAATGTAATGAAATTACATAGCCACGGATTCGGCTAGAATTGCCGTTTGAAATCACGTTCCAATAGTCGCAATAGTTCCAATCGTTACAATTACTTCTTAATTACCGACTAATAATGTGATATTGATATACATGTTTATCGATGTCAATGTATTTTCATTGATATCGTACGTTTATCGTTGACTCGCAATGAAATTTAATTCAATTCGAGTGAAATTCAGTATATGAAATATTCGTTCTAACGAATTCCGAGGATTTAATATGGCGGACAGAGATTCCGTTAGGCGGCGTTGCACGATAGAAAAATCGTCGCGACGATTAAGATTTTCGTAATTTGTTTAATAAATAATACGATCGAACTATCTTTTAACAGCATACTGTACAAAACATATTTATTTAATAATTTATAGAGATACACACATAGTGTACAACGTAGAAGCCCTAGCATTCTTAAAATGCTGCTACTTTGTAAACTTGATTTCACTTTTTTTTTCCGTTTTGTTTTTAACCTCCCTAATATTTATATACAATCACACGGTTCTCGCTTTACATTGTCAGATGAAACGAGTTCACTTACTACAAGCGTCAAGTGCCCCCGTATTCCGCTCAACAACACAATCGTTGCCCGTATCATATTCCTCGAAAATATTTCACATCTGATAAAATTCTTTTACATTCCGGGTGAAATTGAGTGAAATTCGGGGTCGAATTAGAATGTGTACAGCGCATAAACATACAAAGTTAAAGTAGCCGTGGCCATTTCAAGGCCTAGCTTTTTGTTCTTGCTTTTTTTTCTTTCATCTAATACAAAGCCGCGTCTACACGCAATATTTTCAGAATTCTGTCAAAAATATTCTATGTACAATTAGGGCATGTATTCAAAAAATTCACGTCTTAAGATTAATCAAGAACTGTGGCTCTGTTCCGTCGTATTTCTTTTTTTTACCCCCTTTTACGAAATGCAACAAGCTTTTTGTCCTCTGCGTGACAACACTCTTGCTGTTCTTCTTTCTTCTTTTTTTTTATCTCGGAATTAAAAGTTATCTTGAAAGACTTAACGAAATATTAATTCGCAGACAGGCGAAATGTGTCGTCACGATCGATTTATAATATTACAACTAAATAGACATATTTCTCGATATGTTAACGCAATGAACGTAAATGATTCTTTTACGATGTCACACTGTATTCTTCTCCTAAATATACGTATATGTAACGAAATTTGCTTGTAAATAGTGAGGAAACGAATACTGTATATTTGCGTTTCGTAATCTGTATAACTGAAAAACGTATGAGAGAATTGATTTAAAATAACCATAGTTTCGCAACGAACGAAAACATGATGGAACATAAATGATAATACATATGTGCTAGGTAACTATTAGTATTCCGATTAGATCGATGCGGTACAAAGATCAGTCTAAAGCCATTTCCTCCCTGTTTACACAAAACTGTTACCGTTGCTTAAAATTCAATGTCAATATCTCACTGTATAAGAACACAGAAATAAGTACTACAACGGGTAATACATGAATAGAACTAGGACACGTAGAAAGTAGGTACAGATTCTTTGTGATTTTCATCGAACACAGAAATATTAGTCTTATATGTCTATTCGTGGTCTATATTGTAGCCTTAACGGTGGGTCCCGAAACCTCCATCTTGTTACATAAACAAATTTTAATGTGTGGTCCTTACCTAGAAGTTCGTCATTGCACAAAATATCAATCTGCAACAGAACGATTCTATTGAGTAATGAAACAGATTGAAATCTTGAATATCTATAAAAGATGCAATCTGTACGTACATCTCTATATTTCTCCATGCCATTTAGAACTTTTTTGGCGATAAATTTCTTCAGATGAGTAATGGTAGCTTGGGCAGAGCACCTGATAAATCTTCGTTTTAAAGTTTTTAAACTGGCATTTATGCACTCCAAACAGACATTGACCTAAAAAAGAATATTCATTGGTTAGTAAAACCAATGAAATATGTAAGTTCAGACTTTGATCTCGTTCCAATTTTACCTGCTCATCGGCACGATGATAATCCGATTCCGCGTGTGCATCGGCAGATGCTTTCTCTTCCTCTATCTCTCCTGCATTCGGTAAGACATCTTTTGGACACGGCAAACCTCTGGCTCTATAAAATTCTCTCTCCCTCTTAATTTCATCTGAAGTAGAATATTAAAAAGTTACTCCCACCATCTTCATCTTCGTGAAGATTTTGAATTTTACAATTCTCAGTGGTATTAATATCATACTTTCTTGGAGATCAGGAACTAATTTGTAGACGATATCTTGCATAGTTCTGTCGAAGCTTATGTATTGAAGTGGATGTGACTGATGTATTACTATTTGGCATGTCGGACATGTGTGCTTCTCTTCCAAATGCTTTACCAGACAACTTTTGCAGAACGTATGTAAACATTCCGTTACAGTGGTGGCGTCTATTAAATAACCTCTGCATATTTTGCACGTTATATGACTGTTCAGGGTTTTTAGTTTTATTCTTCTCTCCATGGCACTGGTAATAACCATTTAATAAATTTCACTACCTGAGAAACAACATAACAGGAAGGTTGGAATAGTAGGCCATAAATATTATTCTAACATATAGAAATTTTATTTCAATATTCAGGACATAAAAATATCTCGTAAATTTACACGCGCAATTATACAAAATAATGAAAGAAACTAAATAATACGAGGATTCATTAGTGTCAGAAAAGACAAGGGTAAACAGCGAGGAGGAGGAAAATTCAACGAGATTCTTCGTAGATTCGTCCAGCTTGTAGTCATTTTCAATTGCCGGGAAGAAAAATAACGGAAAGTGATTTCCAATTAGTGGGACTGAAACAAATTAAGCTCTTGCAGAAAGTGGGTTATCGTATTCTAACCTGAATATCGAGTGTAGCACGCACTGGTGACTCTCACTCGATTCACTCGTTGGGAAATTTCGAGTAATCTATCCGCACCACCTCTAGCATTTTCTATTGTTAAATCGAAGCTATGTGGAAGAATAAAAAATTAAACGTTCCACTACAAAACTTGGTAAAAACAACTTAGTGTAAATGTGGCTGATGACAACAAAACGAACTGATCTCAGCGCCATCGGTCGTTTGCTAGTCAACTTTTCTTTGGACACGCGGTTTTGCCTGCTGGTGGGGGTGGCTCTGATATTTTATTCCGATTGACCGTACCTTTAATCGAGCTAATTTCATTATTTACACGAACTAAAAACCCGCACAGATATCCGACAATCGAATTAAATATTATTTCATTGAATTTCGGTTGTGTCACGACATTTTTAACGCTCCGACCAGCTCCGAGAAATTCGCCACTTTTTCGTAATTTAAAATACCGTTCAAATTTTATTAAAATTGTAATAATTCAATATTCTTTTTTTTTTTCTAAAGTAATTCAATAATCTATTATACTGTTTGTATAATTGTATACGTAGTACAGTCACGTTTTTAATTAGAATTCTGTATGTTGAAAAATGAAAGTTCAATTCGGACGAGGAAGATGTGGATGTTAAAAATCACGGAAGAAAAAATAAACAGCATGCAAGGCACATCGAGTACAATGTATACAGATCGAGTGATTTATTCGAGACGAAACTCACGTTACAATAATTCAATTTACGCAGGCTATACATACATGATCCTATGTACCTTAGGTAAATGCTGCTTTTTACTGGCTACCTTTAGGTGTTGGGTAACAGAGAAACTTTTTTTTTTAAATAAACAAATCGGTGCTATGTACAAAGACTCCTCCTACGACGATTAACACGTTTCGTTCTTTACAAAAAGATAAACACATCGCGCTCCGAGAAGAGCGTCGATTGTCTCACGTTAAAAACAATTACATGTTTTTTTTCCTTATTCGTTAAACGTATGTAAAAGAAAAGAAAGATGGGATACACTCTAATTGCTAATATACAAGAAATAAATTATCTACTACTAAACACCTCTCTCGCATGCACCATATTCTGTATGTGTTTTTTTATATATATATACACGTTCTCACGTACATCTCTCAGCGTGAACCACGTTAGAAACGGTTCCATTACGTACAAAACTATCGCCTCGTCGTTTAAAAAATTATACAATATCTCTCGTTCGTCCCTTTGCACTTGCCATCTTTCAACAAACGCGTCTCCCTCGGAACCTCAACGTCCCGGTGTCGTATTTCAACGTGAAAAAAAAGGAGAGAAAAGGGAGAAATAGAATTAACATATTCCAACGTGAAAAAAAGGAGGGAAGAGAGAAATAGAATTAACATGGAACACCGGGATCATCGAAGGGTCCGTGACGCGACTCTTAAAACTAAATCGTTTTTCTACAAAAGAAATAAAAGAGAAAATAAAATAAGATAACCTACGAAATACGCGTCCCGCGATCGGAAAGTTTGCGGTCGTTGTCCATGAAAAGTCTGTTCACGTAAAAACTCTAAGATACATCTACCTTCTACTATTTTACAGGAAGAGAAAAACGTACAGGTTTATAAATTGACTAGTTATAAACGCAATATCATGCCCCTCCGTTCGTTCTGAACGTTTCTCGAAACGGAACTTCCGCTTTCGTCTTTCTCAATCTCACTCGACGAAGAAACTCCCGGTGGAATTACGTTTACCTTTTCCACTCGAAGAGTTCCCTTCTTTTTGTTTTCTTCTTTCTTTGTTAATGGCACGGTAACAACATGTACAAAATGTGGACGATATAAAAACACGTTTTATTCCTACTCGTTTTCTTTTTTCGGGTGTTGGACCCAATTGGCACACCTCGAAGTACATCGAAAGACACGTCCTCGCGCTGGACGATCCTTGAAACCCGAGAAGTGGTTTTATCTTATCGTCTAAAATGTGGATGATGATGCTATTCCATATTTGCATTCGTAATCGGAATTGATTTTCCCCGATGACTCTGTTCTTCACGATATTCCCACTTCACAGGAATTATTGTGCACGATTTAGGAAAATAAATATGTATCTTCATCGATGACGGATTTAAGTGCCAGTCTCTCCTCGAAGAGTATTTATAATTGACGTTCGTTCTCGTTGGACTCTTAACTCTACAAAAAAAAATACGCTCTACAGGTCAATACTGATTCGTATATTATTTGGCGTGCTCGCTTTGTCAGTCGATTGCTTTTCTTCCGTCCTAGCGTCTCGTTTAGATCGATAAACACGCGTTCTTTCTCTTTTCTCTAACGCGTCCCATATGGTGCTCGAATTCGTTCGTTTCTCTCGCATTACCTATGCTTGGCGTCGAGAAAATCACAAGCGTTTCTCACGGACGCGCGATTCTTCGCCCGATTTTTCTCTATTTCGGGGGTAAGGTACGGTTTCTCTTTTATTACAACAAGTATGGAAACTTCTCTTCACCCTCGTCGTCCTCGACTTCGCTCGATTCTTGGCTCGACGGCGGTGTGTCCAGTTGTGGAAGACCGAGGTCCAAGTATTCCTGGAATTAGGGAACCACGTGAAACGGAACTCGATGATTTTCGTGTTCAAAAGAAGCGCGGGAAAGTCTTTGGTTGGGTTACTTTGGCTTTTTCGCTGTTATTTATTTGTTAATTGATAGAGGCTGGGGAAGATTCATAACTAGTAGATTCGACTTCGAGTGAACATCACTTTAGGATATTTTTTTATGCAATGTGAGCGTGGTAATGATCAGCACCTTTGCTAATGAACAGGTATTAATCTTGGTGATCAGGAATCCACCTGGAATTAATAAATCTTCCACAAATGAAAACTAAGGAGGGAGATCTTTCTCAAGGTGTTAAAATACAGATTTTTGAGAATTCTGATGATGAAAAGTAATCCACTTGGCGCGGATCATCGGGAGAAAGAGCTCAGAGCTACAAAAGTCGTCAAGCGGAAGGAAAGGTTCTTTATTTAGGCTCATCGTTAAGAATTTCACGATCAAAGCGAACTCTCACCTCGTTCGCAGTTATCGTCAGTATCCTATCGAGATCCTCGACCAATTCTCCGAACATTGGCCTCTCGTTTGGCTGATAGCTCCAACAGTCTCTCATCAGCATGTATCTGTAACGGACGCGACACTTAGAAGCGAGTGTAATTAGCGCGAAGGAAGAGCGGAAAATGTCGTGAATGCCTCCTCTTACATTTCGATGGAGCAGCAAGGAGGTTTCTCCATTCGATGACCGGTTCTCAGCAGCTGGAACAACTTCTCCACGGACGGCACGGACGGATATGGGGTACCACCCAGAGTCATGATCTCCCACAACAGAATTCCATACGACCATCTGAAACAATTGTGGCGGAATATTTGTTAAGATTCCAGGCCTTGACTGATTAATTAAAGCATGTCAAACATGAAATGAGAAAGAGTTTTATACAGTGGAATTTTATTTGCACAATGAAGCTTCGTAGTTTGAGTACTGCTGAAAGTGATAACTCTGCGATACAAGAATCAGCGATGCAGTAAGAATTATGCAAAGAAAATTATCCAGCGATATTAACACTTTGCAGAAGGAGACATTTTTAAATATTGAGAGATAACCATTTATTTTGCGATACAAAACCACCTTTTTATCAGCAAGTTAGGCTGTTAATGTATATAGATTATAAATTACTATTTGTTTAATCATATTTCTTTGGTTGTATTTCAATTTTTTAACTCTAATTGTGCATACAAGCGGCGATGATACATATATGCGTCGCTAGTCCTCAAAGGATTAAAAAAGGATGGATATTTTCACGAAAAAGTTGTTAACAGCAAAGATGCAATATGTTCTCATGAGAATGGTCGTTTTACTTAGTAGAAAAAGAGTTGCAAACGACATCCAGACTTACACGTCGGACTGAGTGGTGTAAACCCTGTGAAACAGAGCCTCAGGCGCCATCCATTTAACTGGCAATCTTCCATCGGTAGTTTTTCTGTAGTAGTCATGACAGTGAATATCTCTGGCAAGACCGAAGTCAGCGATTTTTAGGACGTACTCGTCGCTAACTAAGACGTTCCTGGCAGCCAAATCCCTATGGATGCATCGTCTGCTAGCCAAGTATTCCATTCCTCTGGCCACTTGGTAGGCAAACGACACCAAATCCTTCTGCGTCAGAGTTTTACGTTCCTTGGGTTCTTGGCCAATCGTTGGCTCGTATCCCGAGGAGGGTCTGTGATCGCGGAGAAAGTCTCGGAGGTTGCCATGAGGAGCAAATTCAACGACGACGTACAAAGGTCCACCCTGAGTGCAGGCACCCAACAAATTTATGATGTTTACGTGCTTCCCGATCATTTTCATCATCTCCATCTCGGACACCAAGTCCATCATCTCGGCGTCGGTGTGACCCTCTGCAATAACGGAGAGGATTCTTTTCAAGCGAGAGTTACACGCAACTTTGCTGCATTGTGGAGAATTTTGAAAAAAGTCCTGCGGGAATTCAGTTACAACGACTGAGACTTTAGCGAGATTATGAAGGGAATTTTTTCGAATTGCGAGGGGATTTTAGTATCAGCGACTGAATGGAACGAAGATTTTAGTCCTTCCGTTCGACATCGTTTGTCTTAGAATCTCTAATTCTACTGATTCATAGGCAGGGCTCACTGGACTGAATTACCGTTTTAGCCCGAAAATATCGCGATATTTTTTATCTTATTATTTCCCGTTAAAAATTGACTCGCGCTAACTAGTTATACATAAAGTGCCGGCACGATTATTGTTAACCCTTTGCCTTACAATTCCTTTTGTGATCGAACGCGCAATAACTCAGAAATAATTATTGGAATACTAATTTATCACTGATTTCCGATATACGGTGCAACTTAACGCAATATTGATAGCATAGAACTATTTTCCACGTGTGCTGAACCCACCGACATTTTCAATTGGAAGTTGAAAAACTTAAATTTGAAAAACTTAAAAATTTCCTATTTGATTTACCGCGTCACGAGTGCCACACGTTATTGTAGAGCAAAGGGTAAATACCCGATTGCCCGCCTATCGAATAAAAACGACGAAACTCAACAAAAACCTCTCTCATCGTACCTTTCAACATCTTCACCGCGACAACACCAGGAATTCCAGGCTTTCCAGTATTCGTCTGCGCCCTAACGACTTTACCAAACGCCCCCTCGCCGAGGGTGTTCCCCAAAGTCAAATGTTCCCGCGGCAATTCCCAAGCACTGTCCAACGGAAGCTCGTACTCCGAGATACTTCCTCCGTTGCTATCTTCAGACGTGACCGTCGACTTTTGCTTCTCAATCTTCACCACGGGCATGAGCAACGGCTCCTGGACGTTCTGCGCGTTCACCAGATTCTGCTTCTCGACGATCACCTTCTTCGTCCACTGAGTTACGACCGCTGCTCGTGCGGTCTCGATGGCCAATAACTTCTTCATTTTTTCGCGCTTCAGACGATGAAAGATGTATATTACGACGACGACACCCACGGCGAAGAATACGAAGAGAACGGCGGCGAGAACGTTCACGAGGATTTGTGGCCTCGCGGTCAGTGGCGTTTTGTGCTCGTCCTCCAGGGCTAATCATATACGGACACATTGGCGCGTTAAGTTCGTCGTCGCATGCGGACGGCCGGTATAAACAACGTCGTTAATGACCATGTAAATTGAACTTTTATACGAGTACACTGAGATACTTCGATGAAATTTGTGTATTCACGATGACGTGGGATACTCACTCTCGACGACACGAAGATACGCGCTGCTGAACGTCTCGCCCAATGTGTTCTGGGCGATACACGTGTACCAGCCTTCGTCCTTCTCGGTTACGTCGTACAGCTTTAGCACCTCTGGATTTTCCGCGATTCCAGCCTACGCAATGACACAAGGGATATTTGAATTAACACTGGAATTACCGCCGTTAAATCTGTATATTTAAATATATTAAGTAAGTACTTTGAAAAAGGGGAATTCAGAGGTGGAAAAGATGATCGATTCGGTAATTTATGTTCTATGAGATGGACGTAGAATATTTATTCTATAACTCTCTTATAAACTTGGAAAATTTTTGGAAAAAATTCTGTACCAGTCATTTTGACTGGTTTGGTAGTTCTAGTGTTAATTGACGGGTTACCCGTCGAATTGACGGGTTTCTTCTATTTTTAAAAATATTTCTCAAATTTATAGAGAAGCGGCACAGTAGATATTTCACGGGCATCTTGTAATACAGAAATTACGTGATTCATCGTATGTTTTGCCGCTTAATCCATCTTTTTTCAAAGTACTTATTTAATATATTTAAATACACCAGATTTAACGGCCGTAGATATAGTGTTAAGGGAGAATTAAACGGGCTGATTTAACCCTTTGCATAGTCGAGCTTCAATCGATATAGCTTTCCAGTTCATTTTATTTTCTAACGAATTAATATCGACTTTTCAAATTCATAATAATTTTGTAATATCACCTGAATATCCGTCAGAACCTATAGCTATTGCTATTATAAAAAAATGAATAACCAACGACAGAAAATGTTGCGCAAATTAATGTCACTTAGCTACAACCTTAGCAAAATACTTCGGACCGCAAAGGGTTAAGGATTTCTGTCTGCAACCGTTTATTCTTCCTTTGCTGTCATACTTCTCAGAGATGAATCAGGGAGTTGGATGTCTTTTTTTAAAGTCTATGTAGAGCAGTTTTAAACGCGAAAGGTGTACAAAGGGTTAGACCAAAGACAAAATATTTTAACAGGTCGACTGCCACTGCACTGTTTCTGGCATTGAACCATGTGCAATCAAAGATGCAAGAGTTCTTATCTGTTAAACCGCTTGATAATCAAGCACCGGATATCATTTACATTGATAATCTTATAGAAGACATTTTTCGTCCCACTTTGCGTGAGATATTTCCAAAGAAACAGGTATCTGGAGGGCTCTTGGCAGTCGACTCGTTAAAGACACACAAACCGGCGCTACGAGGAATGATTGCGAAGTGAAAGAGAAGCGAGAATAGTTAGAAGACCGAGAGAGAATAGGAATTCGTGCAAACGGATTAAGATAGTGCTGCCTCCCACCTTTACCTTCACCCGGAAGCTTTGATTGGTTTTGTTGACAGTGTCGAAAGAAGTGTGATAACCGTGGTACCATTCGAGATGGCGATGGGCATCCGAGAGTACCTCGCAGGTCATGCTAGCGTTGCTTCCTATCAGAACGGTCGTGTTTCTCGGTGGCCTCGTCAATATTGGCCGATGTTTCACGCTCTCTACAGGAAAAATAGACCCAACCACCAATTTTTACCAGATTTACAGAGTTAGACACGGAGAGGAGAGAGGCCGAGGGGATCGCCTAACGATAGATCGTCTTTTTATTCATCCTTTAGCACGTTGAATGCCGTGGGGGTCACCGGTGACCGGCGCTATTGAATTCAACGAGACTTCATGTGACTTTTATAACTGTAATATTTACGAATTTGTTAACCCTTTGCCCTGCAACAACGAGGTTGATAGAACAAGAAATTTTGAAGCTTCTTAAAAATGGAGAAATTGAAAATATCAGTGGAACGCGACACGATAAAATTATTTCTGTTATTAACACTAGAACTACCAAACCAGTCAGACTGACTGGTGCACAGTTTTTTCCAAAAATTCTCTAATTTTATAGAAGAGTCTTAGAATAAATATCCTACGACTATCTTAAAAAACATAAATCACCGAATTTTTCAAAGTACTTATTTAATATTTTCAAATATGGTAAATTTAACGCCGGTAGTTCTAGTGTTAATATTACGTTAAATTCTAAGATATATCAGGAATCACTGACAAATTTTTATTTTAGAAATTTAGCTTTCAATTATTGCACAGGCAGTCACAAGTGACATTGTAGGGCAAGGGGTTAATTCAGTTAATATCTACTCGTTGGTCTCAAAAGGGTAAAGTCCTGCTGTCTGCAAATCTCTTTCTGTCTTTGAAGTTTCTGCTTCGTAAAAATGTGATTTTAATAGAAAAAGTTTCAAGAAACTAGCGAAATACCTGTGGCATTCAACGTGTAAACTACTTTGGTAAATGTAAACGTTCTTCTTCGTCCAGTTAAATCTGATTTGTCAAGTAATTTACAACAGTAACAGCAACATTTTAAGCGACAATTTGCACTGTCATATTACGATGAGGCTCGGATTTGGGCCCGTAAGAAACAAATCAGATTCTTGCTGGACGTTCAACTGCGAATATATTTACAAGGAGGAATGTCCATGCCGTTTCTCAGTCACCGAGCAGTTAAAGGATGAATATTCGATCTTTGCAAGAAGATAACATCGTTGTTTTTACTTCGCGAGCGATCTCGTCAGCCTTCATTGAAATAATGAAATACAAGCATAGTGTAGAATGTTATATCACAAAATAAACACGCATCGAGAAGCCTGCACCTTTCTAAGATCAGAACGGAAGAATCCTAAGAAAACGCAGGAAGAAATAGTGCTAGAAATCAACTAAGAATATTACAGTTAAAACCAAGTACGCCATTCGCCTCTGTGCCACCTGAAAATGTAAAAAAGACAGTATCCTCTCCGTCAACAATTTCCTCCACCATCGTTAGCTATAAAGTAATCAGTTTCTCGGAGAAGCAGCGTCAATTAACATTAAAGTATCCCTGAACCGATCCCGTACAGCTTTTAATTCGCATTCGCGAAGAAGAACCGAGGAACCTCCACCACCGCGACAAACAGCGGATGTACCTGGAGCAAAGTTCCCTTCGGTAATTCCTCCTGATCACCCGGGTACTCGGCCACTCTAACCCACTGTATATAAGGCTCGAGATCCGATACGATCGGACACTTGAAGGTCACCGTGGTGTTCACCAGAGCGGTCACGTTCTTCGGGAAGTCCTCGTTGATGTATGGCTTATGCGGGAAACGTTCTACAGATTTCATCAATTTACGATTCTTTAGCAACGCATCACAGGTGTTCCCTTCGATGTCTATATTCGTTAGAAATCCATTTAGCTGAGTTACCAAGTGACAACTCTCTTGGATATCTCGTGGAGAACGTTCTCCAAGAAGAGCTACCATTTCCGTTCTCCGGTATGAAATATTTTATCGGAACGACTTTCTGAACGAATGCATCCGTCGTAGAGGGTACAGTGAGGGAGATAGAGAGAGAGATGCGGTTGTTTCTATCGCAGAAAACGACCACGAAATAGCAAAGTCCACTTACCAATGATGTCGACCTTGAAGGTATGCTTGATGCAGCCGAGGTGATTGCATACGATGCACGTGTAATTCCCGCTGTCTTCGGGCACGAGATCCTCCAGCCTGAAGGTCCATTTGGATTTTATCGCGGTACCGAGCGTTCTCTTCGGCTCCTCGTTGTTCTTCACCCAGGTGATGTTCGGCGTCGGATTCCCGACGCTCGGGCATCTTAAACGAAGCATGTTCCCCGCTGGTTTTACTATCGAGCTGTGCATTTCGTCGCTTTTGTTGAACGCAGGTGGACTCTCCGGTGCGGTCTTGTTGTGCTCACCGGCGGTTTCCGGCTCGCTCTTCTCGTTATCGAGATCGGTATCGGCCTTGTCGCTGGCCAGGTGCAACGATCGCGTTTCTGGCAGGTCTGCAAAGTTTAGGTGACTCTGACGAATAGTCCTATAGGATTTTGTTGTTGTCTTGCATTTTGGGTCTACGTATAGTGGGTGGGTGGGTGGTTGCAATATATTATAATTAGACTGCAGATTTTTAAGCATTTATGGCAAATTTAACGCTGCTTAACTGCAGAGAATACATGCAATATAAAAAAAATATCTTAACACTAGAACTACCGGCGTTAAATCTGTCATATTTAAAAATATTAAATAAGTATTTTGAAAAAAGGGGAATTAAGAGGTGGAAAACTTGATTGATTCGGCAATTTATGTTTTATAAGATGGATGTAGAATATCTATTCTATGACTCTCATATAAATTTGGAGAATTTTTGGAAAAAATTGTGTACCAGTCATTTTGACTGGTATGGTAAATCTAGTGTTAACATCCAAGATACGGCGGTCGGTGTAACATTTAGCGAGTGAGAGACTCCTCCGCTTGGATTCTTCTTTATTAACACTAGAACTACCAAACCAGTCGAAATGACTGGTACACAATTTTTTCCAAAACTTCTCCAAGATTATAGAAGAGTCTTAGAATAAATATTCTTTGTCCATAAATCACCGAATCGATTATCTTTTCCGCCTCTTGATTCCTCCTATTACAGAGTACTTATTTAATATTTTGAAATATGATAAATTTAACGCCCGTAGTTCTGGTGTTAACAGCGCTTATCAAACTTGAAAGTTGCAAACATCCGCAGTGTAATTATAATAATAGATAATTTAGGACAAATCTTGCACAGCTGGCGGAGAGTTGAAATCGAGTCTACCAATTGTGAGTCCCTACCTCATAACTCGCCAGAAAATGTTATTGTAATCATTGAATATCGATATGCAAAGTGTGCCGATTTTAACCCCTTGCCTTACGATTTCTATTTTGACAGCGTGCGTAATGCCCCAGAATTAATTCCAGAAATAAAAATTTCTCTCTGATCTTTAACATTTGGCACAACTGACTGCAATATTAATATTATAGAAATAATTTTACCGTTTCGTGATCGACTGATATTTTCAATTTAATAGTTATTGGAAAACTTCAAAATTTCCTATTCCATTTATCGCCTCACGTGTGTCACACGTTATTGTAAGCTAAGGGGTTAAATCAGCAATCTGAATTTTTACCGAAATGAGAATCTTTGAATATTCGATCGCGTTAACATTAAGAGACGAACTAACTTCTCGTTTCGATCTCGAGCTCGTTGGTCTCCTCCTCGGGCCTCTGGGCCCCCAGGATGCTTCCGAGTTCCTCGGTGTCGTCGGGATAGCCGTCGTTCTGCAACGACTCCACGCGAATCGTCACGTTTCTCCATTCGATCGTTTTGCTGGTCTCGACTCGACAATCGTACGAACCCGCGTCTTCGGGTTCCACGTACTTGAATCTCAAGGACTGTTTTATCACTCGTATTCTCGCCGATGACGGCTCGAATATTTCGTCATCCTTGTACCAGGTCGTTTTTGCGCTGAAATTCGGCGAGCATCGGACATTCAGCTTTTCACCCGCCGACACAACCACGTCGGGATTAATTAGATCTGAAAGGAATCAAATTACAGGGGCATGTTATTAAATTTCTTAGAATGGACGCTTTAGTTTCTTGGTTTAGAATTTTTGTGGAATTGTAATCTACTTGGGAAATAAATGCTTCGTCGTTCGTTGAGTCAAACAAATTTCGTCATTTGACGGTGTCAATCGTTATTATTAGGGAAATTTACTGTAAACAGAAAAGATTGGGACTCAATCAAGTGCTTTAACACTGAAATTTTGAAAGAAACGGAAAATGGTGTTAATCGATCAGGTCTGTGAATTTAATTACAATTTAATCGATTAACTATCAATAGAATTTTAACCCTTTGCACTCCGAGTCATTTTTACTCTGAGCTATCAGCTACTCCAGAACTATTTGCAATTTTGCGAGTGCACATCTGTGGAAAATTGAAAATCCCGCTCTGCCATTAAATAAGAAGCGCATACATTTTAAAATTATGTTTTACAATATTAGAAAATATAAAAATACACCGGATTTATCTGACAACGGAGTTATCAGCTTCTATTACAATGTCGCCGGTGCTGCTACAACGGAGTGCAAAGTGTTAAACCTCTAAAATGGTAGGATATTATATACATCTGGATATTCGACTTTCCTCGATACTAGCAGAAACTTTAAAAGCTCCGATGGATGCGACAAAAGACTCTGAGCAGATCGTCGATTCCCGGTCGACCTTGATCGTCAAAAGTGGAAGCTATAAAGCAATTCCATCGAACGTACAAAACGAATCTCGTGCACTTGGCACTCTGCTGAGCACGCCAAAACGTCGTCGTTCTCTCGTCCCTTTCATGAAAATCATGTTTATCTGACCAAGGAAACTCGCTTTCCACGCTCATTCATGAACCACGTCTCGAGGTATCGTCAATTTGGAGGGCTGCCAGGAACGAATCGCGACACTGTCCCTTCCGACGTCCCATATGGATTCCCGTCTTCCTCCTCCCTCGTTCCTGCTTCCCTTCGTTCATGTTCATTCGTTTCCTCCCCATCTTCAGAATGCAACGTGCTAAATTTAGAGGAGCATCGTCGAGAGGGTGTCTTCTCTCGTCTTTCTACGAATCGCCCTTTCGATTGCCGGTATCGTCAGCTCGGAATTTAGATTCTCGATCGACACGTTATTATCGAGTATTAAAATGTAAGAGTTTATTTTTTTATAAGAAATATAGTCTTTTTGTGTGAAAAGAAAGGAGTAGTACAGGTTTAACTGGTAAAAGAACATTCTTAGAGGATTTTCCGGCAATACGAACAGACATTGCGTATAATTATCGCGAGTTTAAACCAAGAAGTGTATTTATTATCGCACTCGAGAGAAGTCCGTGTCTCGCCCACGATTTCCTGAGCTCGTTACCCCGATCTCCAAGAGTCTTCTCGCGAAGTGCACGCGAGTGCTTTAATTCCACCATGTTCTCTTTCTCCGTATCTTTCTGTCTTTCCCTCTCCTTTGGCATTTCTTTTGTCTCCTCTTTAAACATCCTCGGTTACCCCCGTCTTCGCGTACAACCGACTTATTGTCCCGAGAGCCTTCTCCTTCGTCGACGGAAGTCCATCGAGTTTGTTGTCTTTCGCCGCCGAAGTTTCCGCTCTTCGTTTCTCCTCCTCTTTTCCTTTTTTTCGGCCAGACGACACGTGCACTTCGGACGCAGCAATATTATTGCGATCTTTCGCGCTGTTTCTCTCGACTTTGCACGATCGATCGATGTTTGAACGACCTTCGAAGGCGGAGTTCTATTTGCGGGAAGACAATTAACGGCGGACAAACAAAACGCGCCGCGAGGATTTCAACAAACGTGACACCTTTCGATGCAAGTGTTTTTCTAGCGTTGTACGGTTTTGTAACGAGCAGGTTTACCTTTATTTGCGTGGATTTAGCAAGATTTACCTAGAGCTGCCTAGATCTACGTGGATTTAGTTAGATTCGAGGTTTTGAGACTTTCGCGGCCATCGTTAACTGACAATGGTTTTGAATTTTCGCGCTGAGTGTTGTAAAACATCTTTTATAACACTCAATGCCGCTTTATTTAGATTTATCAAGAAAATATGGAAATAAAAATTGCTACACAATTTCTATCTATAATCTATAGATTATATAATCAATTAATATAATCAATTTCTATCTATATCTACAATAAACACAAAGTTACCCCATTTGCATCATAGCTCTAAATACAGCAGAAGACCCGTAGTACCATGCACTTCCGCGCGCAGCAGTTTAACATTGTACAAAGCGGAATATTCCGCGGCTGGTGATAAAGACTACCGTCATCTGCGGAATATTGCGCTTACGGATGCACATGGGTTAATAATTTCAAGTTTATGCAAAATTCCAAGCCGCAAGCTTCATTAGAAGCTACACGAGCTCCCGATGTCATGCATGCAAAAGACTTTCCACCCTCAGCCGTTTGAATTCACCCGCGAAGACATCCGCGTTTCCACGTTGCGAAAATAAAACCGCGCGCATAAAAATTGAAAGCGCTTCGTTTAATTCATGCATATAAACGCCGATAAGTGACTGGAAGCTTTTTTTCGCGTATCATCGACACCTCGGGCGAAGTTCGATTTCAGAGTATGACATCACGTGTGCCATCTGCTGCGATTCGAGCGCCAGGAATAGCGATAAACATTTCGAGAGGCTCGTCTCTTCTCCTCGTCCCTCCTCGCTTTTCTCTTCTCCTCCTGCGAAATCCGCGCTCGCGAAAGCTCACGGTTTTTGGCAGACTTTGCTTGTTTCATACCTTCAAATATGATAGCTTCGACGTCGGTAGTTTTAAGTACAGAATGCGATAAAGTGTCTGAAGAATTCTGTAGAAATTTCAAGTCCCAAGAGGGTGATGCAGTTTAGTAATTTGCAATTCGTACTTGACAAATTGTCCCGTTTTGAGACACACCGGAGAATTCGCTACCGTTCTTTTTTTCTTTTGTTTGGAGAACAGCCGTTTCGAGCCATTAAGCTCGAATGTCTCTTGTTTGACAACGCGACCGAACCTTCGGGTTTATTTACTCCTGTCGCATCTCAAACGAGCGTACATTTTTACCGTTCTGCGGTGGGTCGACTTTCCTCTTTCTTTTACCGATCAAACGATTTTCATATGTAGGACGAAAAAAAAGAAATATTGTCGTTACCGGAAATAGCAGGCAGCTTGGTAAATTAACACTTGGCATGCGGGTATACTTCGCCGCCGATTTACGCGTGCAGCGGGTGTTTTTCGTGCAAATCTACTAAATACGTATTTTTACGTGACCCGCGCTCCAGTAACTGCGAAAAACGTAAAAGTACGTTGCCCGCATGCCAAGTGTTAATTTCCAAGTTTTTGAGCGAGCTTTTGAGAACTTCCCTTGAGAGTTCGAGCAAATGAGAAAAATTGAAGGGGAGATAAAATGGCGATTTTGCAAACGAACAGATTGGTGAAAACAAAAATACTCTTGTACGTTTTACGATTAAAGTCCGCGAGAAAATCCGGGCAAAGTGGTCGATGCACGTGTGCTAGAGTTTGAGAGATGGATTACCGCTAGAAGCCGCGGCGAAACGTGCCAAAAATATTTCATCTCGAGGTTGGAAATGTCATCGTCGACAATCGCATTGCATACGGTGTTTTAGCCTTCTATTTTGACGGGTGTTTATTATTTATTATGAATTTCTGGTTAGAAAAAAGTACGGTTTCATTTTTTCATTTAACATTTCACAACTGCGATGAAAGAAAATGTCAGACCTACACGGTTTTTCCTCTTGTTTTAAGGAAATAGTTAAAAGGTTGCCTAGTTGGCGCTAATTTTATTTAAATAAATTATGAAGCTTTCTGAAAATAGACTGCGTCTGCGCATACAAATTGAACCTGTAGCCGTGCAAAGTAAAAAAATCGAATTTCACCCAATCTATATTAATCTCAGGGTGAAACTAATTCGAGAGGAATACCATGGGCAAAGTATAGAAGAAATAATCAAAACCTGTAGAGTTTACGCTTTCTCTAAAACTTCCAGACACTCCGCGCAGTGTTTTGTTTAGGAATCGGTCGGCACGTATGATTCTGAGTCATGCTGATCTAATTTACGGAGTTCCTACGTTTTTATACAGTTCGCCGATTCGAATTATACGCGCATAACGATTCGTAATTCAACGGGATCGTCGGTCAGTTTCAAATCATTCTCCGATGCATCGACCAGACTAATGTTGACAGAACTGACCTATCGTTGTGCCAAACGAACTAAATCATGCTATTATTGAATCAACGTTTGATACAATTTTTAAAACGCAATTGAATGTAATATTTCAAAGAATAGAACAAAACCGTTGTACAATTCTCCGTGCTCCAATGTTCTCCAAGAAAATACGCCTAGAAATCAAGGGCGGAAGATGCCAAACTAATTACTTTTGCGACACAAGTTCTCGAAAACCAGGGCTTCATATTGGAGACTGTTTTGAAAGGTGCCACTGTGGAGAACTATGAAATATTTTTACATAAAAATATCACATTAAAACATATGATTGTGTAAACATATATCTAAAGTTTAAAAAAGAATTGGTAAATTTTGGTTTTTCTTCACAATCTTGCATATTATATATTACTGTTCGGTCAACGAAAATTAATTCCGACCAGCATGACACCTATGTATAAATTTAACCCTTTGAGTACTACTGACACACACATGCGGTCTGAGAAAAAATCTGGTTACAGTTTATCGAGGCATGTATACAGGATTAGAATTGAAAAATTGAAATATAACCGTTGAAATATGATTCTGCAAATACTAATCTATAATTCAGATGCATTAACACCCGAACTTTCTGATAAAAGAATAGTTTCTGATCGCCAAATAAATGATTATCTCTCAACACTCAAAACATTCTGCGCAAAGGGTGAAACTCGGCATCTGCGCATCTTCGTTTCCGCATCCCTCCGAAACGTCGGCATGAAAGTGTCCCCTCAGGAATCGATGAAACGCGATGATTCCAAGTAGAATTAGCACCATCCCAACCAATCATTAATCACCTGCCAAGTCCTCTGGCAGAGCATCTCTCTCGGCTCATTTCGCGAGTAAGACTTCCTCGGGATAATGAGAACCAATGGCCAGCGATCGCGTCCAGGCAGCGTCGAACGACGAATCCATTTTCGTCGACGCGCCGTGACGGGCAGTCGCGGTTTAATCTGGTCTTCTTCGAAGAAGAACCTCGTCGGTCGGCCAACCTGGCGTTAATCTCCTCGAATACACCGTCGTCGACGAAATCGTCCGAGAAAAGATACGAGAATCCGCACGGCTGACGGAAGCACCGATTCCGTTTGTATCCGCGCAAAGGTGAGGCTTACCAGGACACGTTTCACCGAGACGTAACGCGGAGCAAATAAAATGTGTTTACCAGAAAACGCATCTATTTCTGAAGCGAGCCACCTTCCTTGGCGCTCTCGGCTCTCCGAGAGGCGCACGTGCGCTCGATTTTCCTTGCAACTTTGTTTGCAAAACGTAATTGTATTCTTAAGCGGCGTAACGGCGACGCGGGTGCGTTGCTCGTCGATGGGGTTGAAAAGCTTCGGTCGAGGCGAGTCGGTGGTATTTCAAGTTATTCCTTGGTGGAATTAGATTTATCCAACGATTATCGTCAGCTTGAATTGCACCGATCGTAGAGATCGTATCGCGGGATTATTCGAGACGTTTGACGGGTTGAGATGAGAATTATTTTGTCGCGGTAGCACTGTGATTTCATCGATTGATGGATGATCGTGGAGGGAAATTTGCTGCTTGGGAAATTAGGGGATATATGAAGAAAAAGAAGCGATTGTTGAGAAACGAAGGGTGCATTGCTTCGACTCGTTAGGCAAACGGTGAATAAAACGAGACCACGGTGTGCCGAACTCCTCTTCGTTACTCTGGAAATAGCCAGTACGGCCGAGATATAATGAGCCAATCGTAAGGATACCTCGAGGACAGCACGGTGATTTATGCACCTTTAATTGCGACCCTCTTTAACACTTCCATGGAACCTCGACTGTTTATTTCGAGACGTTCTCCCTGCATCACCAACGATCGTATAATTGGAACATTTATATCGCATATAAATACACGATTTTACGAAGGAATTGCGGGCACGAGACAGCGGCCTTTTTATTCCGAATTAAAGGTACAGTCGGCTGCATTAATGGCGCAGGGTTACAGTTACCCCCTCCACTGTACTGTACTGTAATATGTTCTTTTCTTCTTGATTTTTCTTTTTCTTAATTTGTCCAAGTTTCTTTTGATTATGATTTTATCACTATAGTGATAAAATCACTATGGCGAATCACTGCTAGTGATTCTAGCAGCAAAAAGTCAAAAGTTTTACGCTATGTTAACACGAAATCTACCGAGGCGGACAAAATGGCTGAATTTTTTTGAAAAATTCCCAAAATTGACAGAGGAGCCATACAGTAAATACTCCTTCCCTATCTTGTGAAACAAAAATTACCTAATTAATCATCCTTTTCCACAGTACTCATTTAATATATTTAACACTAGGTTTACGGATGCCGTCAAATTGACGCGTTCTTACTTTTTTGATAAATATTTCTCAAATATATAGAGAAGAGGTACAGTAGATATTTCACGTGTATTTTACAATACAAAAATTACTTAACGAATTATCAGCTTTGCCGATTGATCCCTCTTTTTCCAAAGTCTTTATTTAATATATTGCAGTGTAACAGATTTCAGTCCCGTAAACCTAGTATTAAATACCGTCAAAGAGTCTCAATTATCCCGAGTCAATTTCTTACCTCCAATTTTTTTCGCGTTTCCGCGCAAAGATTCGAGTCACGCGAAACGTGTTTCGCGGTCAAGTTCTGCCGAATGAGATAACGGATCAGTTGTCCCGATACGTTTGTTATCGGTCCTCGACACGTGTAAACTTGTCGTGCAAGTTGTTAATAAACAATAAGCGGATTAATCTCCCCGGGCGAATCTGTTTTGGCAAAGGTGAGTCTCTTATCGTGAAGATCGAGAGCTGTTCAATTTCGTCGTCGTTCGTTATGTTAATTAAAGCAGAAACGGTCGCGGCGATATTCGAGAAACTGGGCGGGGCGTAAGAAGCGACGAAGTCACGGGAAGGATAAACATCGGGAAACCGTGATACCGAGTATTCCCGATACAAGATCAAAGCAAACAATTTTTCAAGTCAAACATTCGGAAAGATTTACCAGCAACATTCACGGGAGCCCGGCACCGGTATCGGATTATCTGACGCACGTCGTTTTTCCTGCCGGATTTCTCAATAGCTCTCCGACGCGAACCTCCGCCTCGTTTCGAGAACGATTCTATTTTTCGACGGGGATCAATGCGCGGCTGCTGGGAGGGAAAAATGTACGCGATACCGAACGAAACTTGGAGGCGGTGAAAAATTTTAACCGCGTGGAATAACTTCGATTTCACTTTGTACCAGAAATTTGGAGAAGCTAAGATTTAATAAAAAAATACTTGCGATTAATTTTGAGTAGTGGGTGAAATGACCAAATAAATTAACCGATTGCCCTACAATAAGGAGTGATATTCGCGGCGTAGAAATAGAAATAAAAATAGAGAGTTTCTAAAGATTGTATAGTTACAAAAATTAGCTAAAATTGTTTTTATATTAACAGTTTTATTTCGAAGTGTTTGACATGGAAGAAACCACTGGTGTTTTTTGGGAAGTTTATGCTTAACTATGGTATGCTACATCAGAAAAGAAAATTTTAACCGTGCGGAATGAGAACTTTGATTTCACTTTGTACCAGAAATTTGGAGAAGCTAAGATTTAATAAAAAAATGCTTGAGATTAATTTTGAGTAGTGGGTGAAATGACTAAATAAGTTAACCGATTGCCCTACAATAAGGAGTGATATTCGCGGCGGAGAAATAGAAATAAAAATAGAGAGTTTCTAAAGATTGTATAGTTACAAAAATTAGCTAAAATTGTTTTTATATTAACAGTTTTATTTCCAAGTCTTTGATATGGAAGAAACCACTGGTGTTCTTTTTAAGAACTATGGTATGCTGCATCAGAAAAGAAAATTTTAACCGCGTGAAATAACTTCGATTTCACTTTGTACCAGAAATTTGGAGAAGCTAAGATTTAATAAAAAAATACTTGAGATTAATTTTAAGTAGTGGATGAAATGACCAAATAAATTAACCGACTGCCCTACAATAAGGAGTGATATTCGCGGCGTAGAAATAGAAATAAAAATATAGAGTTTCTAAAGATTGTATAGTTACAAAAATTAGCTAAAATTGTTTTTATATTAACAGTTTTGTTTCGAAGTCTTTGATATGGAAGAAACCACTGGTGTTTTTTTTAGGAAGTTTATGCTTAACTATGGTATGCAACATCAGAAAAGAAAGACGACTGTTAATATTAAAAAAAATTAAATTAAATGTTATTTAAATTTAAATTAAGTAGGATTGAGTTTTTCATAAGTCAAAGTGATAATGTCCTCGACTTTAAGATTCTTTGTCAAAGCTGAGATGTAACATTCTTACAATCGAGATATTACTATCAGTGCAAAAAGATATAAGCAAGAAACTTTACGAAAGTTGCAACACGTGGGGATGAACTCGAAGCGATGAAAATTATTGAAATCAATTTCTGACGCTCAGTGTTTTTAACGGCAAAGAAAAATACATTGATGAATAGAGGAGTTGAAAGAAGAAGAGGAAAAAGTGGATAGTTTCATGGGGTTTCGAATTACGCTTATCCCACGCACTCGAACCTTCTTCTTGCATCTTAATCCGACAACCCGATGTATCTTTTTCGCGCTCGATTTTTCCCATGCTAACTGGATCAAATGTATGGTGTTCCATCGAGTGGATATTACTTCCACGATGCAATTTAAACTTTTTAGAATTGTTTTTTTCTCAAAAGAATAACAGCTTCTCTATTCCTCGTGGCTATGGCGTCCACGGGGCGTCTTCCCAATGGTGAACTCGTATCAAATAAGCACTTCAATTTAAATTCGCGCGATTTTCCTCCAAATTTTTACTCTATGTGACATTAGAAATAGGATAAAAAAGATTTTTCAAGGGATTAATATTGTCGAAGAAGAGAGAATCTGAAAATTAAATTGTAGGCTGGTGAACCAATGTTGATGACGCATCAGAAAAAGCAAAAATGGTTGTTAATCCTCGAAATGTTTAGGTTTCAAGGAATTGAAGTTAACGAGAATTCGGTAGTCATTTTCATGATTCATGAGATGCCGCCGATAAGTGATATCTCGCGATCAAAGACCTCAAAGGCGGTAAGCCCGATATCGACACGCATTTTATCCAGTCATATTAACAATATTTTCGCTGAAATTTCATCCAGTCACGGTCAAGGAACGTTCGATACTTTTTTCATAATCTCGTTAATTCCTTCCTGATAACCGATGCTTAATTCTCAAGTACTTCTCGTATCATTAAAACCAGGCTTACATTTCCGTTTTTTCCTTATATCTACGAGAAAAACCGAACATTTTCCCTATTAATCCTACTTTCACCAAAAGGGATTAGAATCAAATCGGAAAAAACTTGCTTTAATAAAATATGCCACCTGAGGAAGAAACCAATCGGAATTGTGTCGAATGTTTGGTAAATCGACTTCAAAATCCTTACTCTTAACACTAAACTTACGGGCGTGAAATCTGTTAGATTTCAATATATTAAATAAGGACTTTGGAGAAAGAGGGATCCAAAGATGATAAATCGTAATTATTGTATTATAAAATACTAGTGAAATATCTACTGTCCAGCTTCTCTGTAAATTTAAGAAATATTTATAAAACTAGTAGGAACCCGTCAATTTGACTAGTGTTAATTAATTCATTGTCCAATCTGCTTCACAAATCGCGAGCCATCGAAAACAAATGTACACCGTCTGCCATCGGCAGCCTTTCCTCCCATTTTCTCTCCATACAGCAATCTCCCTCCTTTCTCCCCTACTTCATCATACTTTCTCTTCCCAAATTCCCGCATTTCTCATTCACGCCATTCCCATCACGCGATTCTCCCATTCCTTCTCCCCGTTCCTACATTTGGGTCAGCAAAACGCCAGGGTAAAAAGTGCGAAGGATCAACAAGTGGTCCCGTTACGATTTAACCCTGATCTTGGAAGCAACCACCGTAAATTCCCAGGATATGGTTCGTACGTCTATTAGAACGACGATAGAGACCTCTTATTTCCAGATACGATGCTTCAGGCTGTCCAGAACGTTCTAATTAAGATTCCTTCGCCACGCTTCCGAGCTCCTTTCTCTCTCTTTTTTCTCTACGTCTACGTCTTTTTATATAAAACGACGCGAAGGAGAGAGAAAAGATTGCCACGGACGGACAGAAACGTCTGCTCGTTTGACGGCAGGATGCGTTCGACTGCTGAGAAGAGCAGGTACAAAACGAGCTACTCTCTGCCTGCATAATTATACTTTAAAAAGGATGATCCCCTCGGAGAGATTAAGGGACACTGCTCAAGACTCCCTACTATCTTAATGAGCGTATGGTGCTCGCTTCGACCTCGCTTCTGCTCTGACAACGTGGCCCCAGACAATCGTAATTAAGGCTTCCCCCTTATCGTCGGTTAAGTAACGATAAAACTCCTACTTTTGCTCGTTTGTCGCGCTCAAAACATCTCGTAATGGCTGAACCATGAGACCGACGAAATATTCGATGAAATTTGTTCGTCGAGTATCGTTATCGAAATGCCTTCGAGGTGAGTTAAATTATGGTGTCTTGAAGGAGAGTTTCATGCGTCTTGGAGGGAGACATGAGTCACGCGGGGTGAATGAGGCTTGGCTAATGAGACAAGTGTTATCGAGGACTTGAATGTCTCTATCATCGGTGCTAGCTATGGTTTTCTGAGATTGGATTAGGTCTGAGTAATGTCCATGGTTTTTGCGTTACGTAGTTTGCAGCGAGAGGATCATCAAGAGGTTTTCCATGCGGGTAAAATTGCAATTTTTCTTTGCCAATGTTTTCTGCTTTCTTTGCCAATATCATTATACGATAATATCGATATTAATTGACTACTTTCATGAGCATCCTAGCAGCTATTCCCTTGTTAAACAATTATCCGTTATAAAAAATTAAATCTAGCCCAAAGATGTATCCAAATTCGAAAGTCGTGCGCTACCCTTTAAAAAGCGGTGTACAATTTTGGAAGAATTAAACCCTGAATTATATAAATCGGTAGCAGGTGTTATATAATATTATATAATTGGCAAGATATATACTCCTCTCGAACGGTTTACAAACAAGGCAATTCGAATCGCAAGACGATCGCGTTCCCCATTGAAATCTCCTCCTTTCGCTCGCCCGCGGGATCCCCCGGTAGACGTACAAATCGCGCTCTACGCTGCCATCTCTTTCATTGTCCAATTGGTAATATCAGCCGCTATTACCCTGTTGAATACATTTAATAGACAAAAGATTGGCAGAGGCTCTCATTTCACCGTGCGAGCGAATTTGTGCCGGTTAGCTCGTGGAAATGCGGTCGCCGAGGTTGAGAATATCATCGACGGGTTTGCTAATAACGGGCGAGCCCGGCTGTACATATGGCATTCAATGACCGGCCAATTGGACAATTGAGCTCAATCATAATAATACTTATACACACGCATCCATATATTTATATATCCTACATATCGCGACAGTATTTCGCTCGCGTTATCAATAAATTTATTCGCCAGAATATAAATTCGTCGTCCGACGCGGTACGAACAAGGTTGTTTCAAAGAATGAATATTTTATCTTCGGTGTGTACGATATTTCTGAAATTTTCCATCCAGCTGGTCCACACTTGAGAGGAATTTTTCACGGGGTTTATGATACCCCATGAGTTCTTGACGCGTTACGGGGGAAGGACAAAGTGACGAAAGGAACACGTGTCTTTTGCTGCACTACCTGAGGCGCTCAGGTACGTCGTACCCTAAGACCCTGATAATCGCTTACGATGGCTAGATTATATTCTATCTACGGCAGATGTAGGCGCAATTACCGGAAATTCCAGCGAAACGTTTGCTTTCGAGCAAAATACCGTTTGGAGAAAGCGTTTTAATACGCGCCGAAATCTGTTCGCCAGATGTTGCCGTTCGACGCTTTCCATCGGGTCGCATTGGGAAATTTGACTTTGAACGGCCTCCTGGAAGCCGATATTTCCATTGTGCGTGGAAAACCTTTATTGAGAGTTTGGCATATTTGCATTGCTTCAAATAGAACACCGCGTTTCCGTGTTATTCGAATGAACTTGACGAATTACTCATTAATTCTACGTAAAAGCCATTTGACAAGAAAAATATCTCTGCACTTTCAAATCCGTTTGTTCATCAATTTTGACCACCTTGGTAGGTTTAATGTTAATATAAATTGAATATTAATATAAATATTCATATTTATCTATACAAGTTAAAACATCTCCGCGTTCTCCGCGACTTTGAACCTCCGCCGTCCTCAAATCCCACAATGTAGAATTTTCCACGAGATTCCCCAAAGAAAGTGGCTCTCTTTTATTTCTGTCTGGCTTCCATTCCCGTTTTAAAAATACCCAATTTAGTCACGAATCGTCTGCCTCACGATTAAAGCCACTCTTGCCTTCCTCGAGCATCGAGAAATGCTTTCGTCGCGGTGCCTCGTTAATCCTCATCCTTTCTAGATACTCTTTTATATTCTATGCCGTACGTATTCCTCCCTCGTTGTGCTTCTTCATCGAATTCTCGTTTTATATACGGCGAGAGGCAGAGCAGAGAGAATTACACGCGAAACACGCAGTTAGGAGACAGTTACACGAAAGTCGGTGGCTAATTAAATTGTAACAGCGATACCATGGAACATTACGTGACTGGAGAGGTGCCAGGATTTGCCGAGGACAAAGGAATGCTTTCTTTAACGGTCTCCAACATTTTCCACAGTTACGGTAACTTTGTAAAAGAGCCACGGTTCCAGAAAGTTCCTCGATTATTATCATTGCGATGTGTGAATCACGCGGAGAAAATTATTTGATAAAATTGAGTCTACCTGGAGAGGAATTTAGTCCTGATTACAATATTCATATAAAAATAGAATTGTTATATAAATATCAAGTAATTCTCAGGTAAAAAATTTCAATAGATGAGAGGTTTAGAGGGGATTTGATTCATAGTTCGTCATATGGGACATTATATTTCTATATCCTGTAGTTACCATAGCTCGGATCGTCAGCGTGTCAACGGTGCCTTTTATTTCAACGATCGTGAAATTCGACGACAGAAAAACAGCGCGTGGAAAGAGAATTGCCGAAAGAGATTCCCGGCGACACCCTTTCCACTTATTTCTGCGTAAAGTAACGACATTATTTCCGTTCCCTCTGCTCTCGTGTCATCGAGATCGAAAGAAATCGGAAATTCGAGAAAAATTCGAATCAACCGAGAAATATTCTTAGACACAGGATGATAATCCTCGTCGACATTCGGAGAAGAATTTGTATGCATCGTTCCGAAAAGAACGAAAGCAATCCGGCAGTCGCGCGAGAGAAGCTAATACGATAGGCTTTCTTACGATCTCGGATTGTCATTTTTTACCGCCTCCCTTCTTTCTCTACGAGCTCCTCTTCCTGGCGTTTCCTTCCTTCTCTTTGCTCCCTCCTCGCGATATTTTTTTCCTCGTTCCATCCATTCCAGGTTGCCATCCACCCCGTACCCTTTCGCCTCTTCTTTTTCTATCCGAACGACAGAAATACCTCCCTCGGTGCAGCTCTCCTTTACAAATCTATGCTCTGCTCGAAGCCGCGCGCTAAACGCGACATCCCTCGGCCTCTTTCTTTTTACTTGTTCCCCGTCCGTGCGATTTTCTGCTCGCCAACGACGAGAATTTCGCTTGCGCGGAGGGCAGAAAAATTTAGCACCAGCGGAACGACGAGGAAGAGGCGAATTGCTCGAGTCGCTTTTTTGCAACGGGATGCGCGCTCGCTTAACTTGGAGAACGCTGCGTTCTCCAGCGGCTCATGTTCGAACGACTTTCGATAATCTTGCTGCAGTACAAATACCGCGAATACCGCGATAGAAATATCTATTGGAGAATGTCTTTCTACCAGCAATGCGTTACTTTGCAATCGTTCCACGAACGGAAGTATCTCCACGGTTAACAAATAGAGGAGCAACGGTCTCGCTGTCGCAACGTGCAAAAAGTGGTACCGCATTTTCCACCGCATCGTCGCATCAACGATCTTTCCTCGCTGTCGATCCATCGAAACATATATTCGATCGATCTTCAACGCGAATGCCAGATGGTCCCGGCGATGGTGCAAAAATATCGCGAGAAGTCGCTCGTGCCAAATCGCAGGATCGATAGGAGATGAAACGATAAGAAGAGGACCGATAAGAGATGATATATCGCGGTGGTAATTAACGCAATTGAAAAAATGTCGATAGAGATGATTTCTCACCTAGCCGGACCAGTCGTCCTTGGTTCAGGCCGATCTGCAGGATCAGGAGAGTCCCGAGGATCAGACGCTTTCCGTTCTCCATCCCGACTTCTTCCACAGCAGGTGCAGGAGCCGGCTAAAGCCGCGGCATGAGTGACTTTCTGAAACAGAAGCCACGAATTTCTTTACAGTCTGCTCGTAAATGACCGAGGGATAATTTGTGGTGGAAGAAGGCAATGGGTTTAAATATCTTGAAGATCTGCGCTACTTTTTGTATCGTTCGTTCTCTCTTCTCGCATATATCGCACTGTTCCTAGTTACTTTCGTTTTCTACTTTAACACTCTCTATCTTATCAGTCTTTTCGACAGTTTCTACGCTTTACCTTATCATTTCTATCTGCATCTCCCTTCTTCCTTTTTTAGTCTACCTGCCTTTCCTGTTTCCCTTTAAAATACAAACACTATGAAAAGTTCTTCCTACTTCCCCCCTGCCTTCTATCTCCCCCTTCTGCACTTTTTCTTTCTCTTTTACTCCCCTTTTTAGTTTCTTCCTCTTTCTCTCCGTCTCTTCTCTCCCTTCTTTTAGATATTCTGTCTCTCTCAGTTTTACGTCTTTCCAAGCGAATCTGGCGATCTGCCAGGCCCCGAAAATCTGCTGGTCGAGGATGAGCAACGTTGAAATACGGCCCTGAAGAATCGCGCGTCCGTCTACGCCAGGTTTTCCGCGATATTTTGCACATCGACTTTGCGCACGTGCTTTCCGCGGGAAACCGCGACGCATCTGCTGGTTTCGAGGGAATTAAAATTAACAACGTCGTTAATTTTTATAAAAGGGAGCCGTTATAAGTTTGAGTCAATGAGCTAGCAATAACAACCAAGTGCGGATGGTAATGTCAGAAATAAAATAACTTGGGAAACAAATGGCAAAGTTTAATTTCAAATTTAATATCGTATGATTCGAAGAACTTTCTACAAGCTTTGACACCAAAGTCGAAGCTTGCTTAACACTAGAACAAACAAACCAGTCAAAATGACTGGTACACAATTTTTTCCAAAAATTCTCCAGGTTTATAGAAAATTCTTGGAATAAATATTCTCCGTCCAAGTTAAAGAACATAAATCACCGAATCGATCATCTTTTCCGCCCCTCGATTCCTCTTTTTTCAAAGTACTTATTTAATATTTTAGACTATAATATATTTAACGTCGGTAATTCTAGTTAATTAATTTTAGTTAGTCGGTAGTTAATTTTTTTGACAGTGAACGGATTAACAGCTGACGAATAGGATCGTTAAATTTAGCGATGAAATATAATACAATGTAATACGTTTTTTAATTGAAGGAAAGGGAAATGAGAAAGTTAGAATTTCTGATGGACGTCTATGGTGTTTGAATGTGGGGTTGTGTCACCAATAGGTGGGTTGGATTTGTTTCAAACTTCATCGAAACGATCGTAAACTTTGTGACGTCTTAATATTCCCGCGAAAGACATAAAACGTATTATTAGAGTCTCAGGGCTGACTTAAATAAAGCGACGACGGAAGGTCTCGTTCGAAATTCTGGCTAAGGTTTCTTACGTATCTTGTTAATTGAGCCTTTGCACCTTGATTCTTCAAGTAACAGAGTTAACACTAAACCCGCCAAGCCGGTCAAAGCTTCCCAATTGTTTCTAAAAATTACACAAATTGATAGGGGAGCCAGGAAGTAAATATTCCATTTCTATCTTATAAAACCTAAATTAGTCGATTAATCATCTTTTTCACCTCTTGATTTCTCTGTTTCCAAAGTACTTCATATTTATTCGGTATATATAAATTTTATTAAATACAACGTCGATAGTTTTAGCGTTAAATATCATTCTGTAACAATATCTAAACGACCAACTTAATAAATTACAATTTCTACGATTTACCTTAGAATTTTGCCGACTAGAAAATTGTAGAAAGCCGAAAAATTAGAAGCATCGACTGCTCTTGCTCTTGCTGGCTCCGAAAAAAGTTGGAGATTTATTTTTTCGCCGACGCCTTAACGATCTTCAAAATGATCGGGGGTGTCTGGTAGATTGTTTTCTTTCGAGCATCCTAACGATCCCCCAAAAGGTGCGCCGTGGTCTCTGCGAAGGAAACCCTAAGAAAATATACCGGCTTCGAAAGTCGAGAGCAAAAAAATGATGAATCCACGAACGACGATTAATATTCCAGTATTCCCGAAGGTCGAAGATACTCCCATGAATTTTCCGACGGACCTTTCGACACCTGCTTTCCCATAAAGAATAAGAAACGACTCTCGTTCGGTGTCTGGTTTTTCTCCGACTTGAAGGAACTCTCTGTGAGAAGAATTCGACCTCTTCTAGTTTGAAGTGAAAAAGGAGAATTCTTGGAGTCGGAAAAAGTGTCAAATTCGGGAAATTCGCACGCCTTTTTCTACCCTAACACGTGCGCGTCTGGTTGCCAGATTGCATCCAGAAGAACTCGGAAATTCTTTTGTAAAAGCATCGGAGAAGATCAAGGCTCGGTCTCGCAATCAGTGGACCAGAGTTCACATCATTCTTGACTTCTGGCAAATGATTTCTGAATTATTAGTTAATAAAATAGCCTCGGTGGTTCCGGAGCTATCTAAAAAAATAGATTCTATGAGGAAAGACTATCGCAATTACAACCGCAAGGTACAAAAGGTTTAATATATTATGATATTATTTAATTATTTAATATGTGAGAGCTTCGGCGGATTGGAATCCACCTAAAGCAGTAGGTGCTAGGCTGAATAACCTTAGCAGTTGAAGCTGAAAAAACACAAAGAAGGGAAAGAGAAATATTCGTTCTTAGAATACTCCTTCGAAGACAAAGCAACGATTTATTAGATAGGAAAAGTGTCGGTTTCGTAATACGTTACAAATGGAAAAATAATACAGTGGGTGCGTTGACGTGACGCATTAAATCTCGCTCATCCCCTGAGAAATTCAAATTTAGAGGAGACTTGATCTTAAGCGGACCACCCTCGGCTCGATTAGCATAAATTTCGGGGATGGGCGGAAGGAGGTATCCTCCTCTGGAGATTTGTCCAAGGAAATCGCTTGATTTACGCATCCACGAGCCATCGATGCACGCCGCTTCGTTCCACGACACTTACGAATTCTTTCGGAAAAGATACTAATCATCGTTGAATAAATCACCAACGAATAATCGTAAAATACGAAAGATGAATCGTTGAAGAATCGAGCGTCAACAGAATTCAAATTCTCAACTCTCCCGCCGTCATCTTCAACGCGAAATTATAAAATTAGAAACTTGATAAGCTTCTGAAACTAGCGAATTATCGGTGGCATTCAACGTGTTAATTATACTACAAAGTATTTATTGGAGTAGTGTATTTTGCGTGCAACCCAAACAACTCATCTTCCTTCGATGTGGCGCAGGAAACCTGAAACATCGAACGTATTTCCAGCAGCAAGGTTTCTGTAAATGCACGTTAAACCGCAAGATTTACTCGCGGCGTCATTGCTTTGACGCACGGACTAACATTATAAATCGTACATAGACACGGCACTTAATCTTATCAGATAGGAAGGAGCAGGAGAGAGAAAGAGGCACATCGTCGCACGAAAGGATCGAATACATTATCTTATTTACCGAGAGACAGGTCTACGCTCTCACAATTTAATGCTCGATAAAGCGTGAAAGCATAAATAAGAAACTGTATTCTATTTCCGTGCCGGTATTATCAACTCGCGGCTCGGTCTCTCCGGACGGTGTTCTCGAATGTCAAACGCTAATGGCATTGTACTTTTCACCATCAACGTCCAACTATAATAATTCAGCGCGGCAAAAGAACCGCGCGAAACGGCTTCCGTGGCAGGGGGTAAAATATTATTTCACCCGCAGATTATTCTCCGGGAGGCGTTACAAAGTTTCTCGTTCAAACGGCATATCGAGAAACGAGTTTAAACGTCGTGGAATTAAAGGACGTTTGAATATCACCCTCGACTTTTACCATTCTCATTTAACGTCTGCATCACAATCCCATGGACGAGGAATGTCTCCATGGAGAGCAGTGGTTCTCAAAGTGGACGACGCCGTTCCATGGGGTGTACATGGATAATTAGAGTCGACGACAATATTATGGAAAAACGTGCTCGTAAAAATTGTAAAAATTCATTTGTAAAAATTCAACGTTGCTGTATTTAATTAATCCTTCGCTTTACACTAACGTACGACACTGTAAATGGAATAAGAAATTTTGTAGTATTCCAAAAACTATTAAATTGAAAATATCAGGGGGTCAGAAGACGTTCAAATTGCGCTAAGTTAGACAGTATAACGGATATAAGTGATAAATTTTTATTTCAGTAGCTAATTTTGAGTTATTAACACATTGAAGACGGTACGTGAGCATATAGCCTGAATTCCCGCATATTTTGTTGAAATTATAGAATAACACTCAATAATAATATATAACACTGAATTGAATAAAACCGTTCTTTATTATTCGCCTATATAATGCACACACCTTCATCACATGTTTGTCTAACAACAATTCTTCGTGGTAATGTTTTATTTGCTTATAATTGCAGTTGATATGATGATATGCAGTTTTATACGATGTTGCTTGACATTTCAAATAACGTGAATTAACGTCAACCGTCTCCAATGGTTGAAAAATAAAAAACGTGAATTCACGTCATCCGCCTTCAATGTGTTAGGAAATCATAGGGCATGGGGTTAACCGAAGTAAATGTCCAATCGAAGAGTATGGCGGACAATGGTAATAACTGGAATAACTTTGGGAACCATTGTCATGCGTCGCTGCAGGATTTACTTCTCGATGCGTCAAGAGAAAATATAAATTTCACGTATTCCATTGCCCTTGCCACCTACCATTAGAAATTCGATGCAATTCGCGACGTCGCGCACGAATGGTGCATTCAATTTGTAAACGTTACCGTGTACTGCAGCGTCCTGCATCGTAGATGCGTTTGATCGATGGCCAAGCAGACGTTTAAAGCTACAAAGTCCTTGTTATCCAACGAGATGCGACAGCGAACGAGAATTTACCTTTGTAGAATTTAACACGGCGATGAAAATAGCCCGGGGATTCGCAGACACATTTTTCACCCCTATTTTTCCACAAACTTTATTATATTACATTATACGGTAGTTGCAATTGAACCTTCTGTGTTTAAATTCGAATGCCTTCTGTGATTCTGCCACTTTTTTGCTAATTCTTGCCTTCATTTTAATTGTCACCCAGTTAATTTAACAGTATTCTCCACTCGTTCCATTTTATTCTGTAATTTCCAAAGTTAATAACTTCAAAATTTAATATCGATACAAGTTTAAATTTTTTTTAAAATGAACTCGATAATTTCCTTACTTTCCGCAAGTAACACAAATTTCATACCATTGCAGCTTCAAAGTTTCTAAAAATAAAATTTACTATTTAAGGATTATTAACACTAGAACTACCGACGTTAAATCTATTATAGTCTATCATATTAAATAAGTACTTTGAAAAAAGAGGAATCGTAGAATATTTATTCTATGGGTTTTCTATAAACTTGGAGAATTTTTGGAAAAAATTGTGTACCGGTCATTTTGACCGGTTGGTAGTTCTAGTGTTAAAAACCCATGAATAATATATAATTGAGTGTACACTATTAATTCAAGCAGATGTTTCTCGTGCACGCGTAATTTTCGTTATTTCCGCCGGCAATCAAGGCGTTTGAGGATCATTCGCGAATCTTCGAGTTTGCAGTATTTCAACGGGAAACGATCTCGTTAGCAGCGGTGCCTTAAGCCGCACGATAACGAATGCTGTTTGTAATCGGGCTGAAATTTATTAGAATCAAGGTGAAACGGATGCGACACCTATGCGTCTCGTAAATTTCGCGAGAACAACGAGCGAATAGGAGGAGAGAGCGGGAAGAGCTTATTAGAATTCCTGCTGGCTACTGTTTCAACGTGGACATTCGTTGAGCTGAGATGTTATGTGGTACATACGTTGGGTTCCTTGTCTCGTTGTGTTGCTGGACGTTGAAGACATTTACCATGGGTTTGCGGGGAAGAGGAATAAAATTTATTTATGGGACGACTGCGCGACATTAACCCTTTTGGATCGCACTGTTGAAAGGTAGAATTTGATGGGCAATGAAATTTGTACTGGAAGATCTAAGATGAAGAATATTCTGGCACACATTTTACATGGAATTCATTTAACACGTCTTACTTAAAGACGACGAGGTATAAGTGATGCCTCATAATTTAACTAACTGAAAATTGATGAAATTAGATTTGAATGTTTGAAACTGTGTAAAGTATTTGTTATATATTTTTTGCAGATGAAACACTGCTAAAATAGTAGTCCTTTGTGAAAAAATAGTATTCTGTAGACTCGTATTTAACGTGTTAAACTTTGAAATTTGATAATCTATATCTATAGCCAAGACATTAAAAAAAGGTGAGATAATTGATATCGATATTTGCGAATAAAAGACAAAGGGTTTTCTGGGGTAGCTAAGTCTCTGTGAAATTAATGTTGGCGATGAAACTTAGTAATAGAGTTAAATACCTCGTAAAAATATCTAAAGAATTAACTTAATATTATAAATTACAATTTCTGCGGTATACCTTACAAATTTGCCAACCAGAATATTGTAGAAAGACTACAAAATTGAAACCATCGACTGGTAGGGCTATATTTTGATAATTAAGTTGAAGAATTGATTTCAATGAAATAAATAGAGAATAAACACCAGGAAATTAATTACACCCAATCGATAATCTCGAAAATATCCCTTCTACGATTTATATAGCACAATTTATAGAAAACATATCCCAGAGGCAACATCCGATACACATTTCATTTCAGAATTCTCCTGCAAATAAACCCATAGATCCAGTACTCGACTCAACCCATATCCTATCCCCATATTAAAACTCTCGATAGAGCTACAATCTCGAAGCGTAGTCCATTGCGATACATTCCCTCCGTAATATCAACCTCGTAACGGAAGGTGTATCTATTTTAGAAAAGTCACTCCCCTTGCTTTCTTCCTCCTCTACAAATAATCCCATACGACGGTTATGCGTTTCAAGACGGGGCCCCATAGACGGCGGAAAATATGCACATAATACGAGGACGATCGACAAAGACGCGGCTTCTACGGTCACACAAGTCCGTATCATTTATAAATAGGAGGCGTTTTAAATGTTGCCATGAACCGGTTTACAAGGGGCCCCATAAAATAACATCAGGAATCGCGAAACGCAAACGCGCTGGTATTTTTTTCTACCGCATCGCCGAGACTGGTAGACCGGGATTGTCATAAATCGGATCGAAAACGGCTATGGGGCTGCATGGAGTATATTTTATGGTGTACTATCGAGATGCCAGGGTGCCCCGTAAAGAATAATAGATCTACGAGGTCGCTTCGAGGCATGCCAGAGTCCTGGCAGAAACGAATTGGGGAACGTGTCGTTCGCGGTGCCGGCCTCGACACCATAGATCAACGGGGGTATACGCCATGGGCGCAGTTGACCTTGAGGATTGGGAGAACCATGGTGGTGGTGGGGTTTTGATTGTTGTGCTCGTCAGGTCGACGTTTATTGTGTATTCGTTTAGACTGGTGGGAAGTGTTAATATATTTTTCTCGTTTGCAAGATCGGACAGGGGTGTGCTAACTTTCCAAGATTGGATTTTATGGGGGCTGTGCCGCGAATTCTTCTATTTTTGCAATTGTCAGTTGAAGTACAGCGCTGAAAATATTAAATTAGTAGAAATACCTTGGCTTTTTAATAGATTTTTCGTTTGCCAACTTCGTCAATCTGCAGTCTACTTAGTAACAATTACAAATGGCAATAAAATCAAATCACATTGCTTTAAACCCTTCTCCTATTATTTCTACTTTCACCGTGTGCACATTAACTCCGAAAATCAAAATTCCTCTCTGATTTAACACTAGATTGACGGAAGCCGTCAAATTGACGGATTCCTACTTTTTTAAAAACGGTTTCCAAATTCATAGAGACGTGGTACAGTCAATATTTCACTTGTATCTTACAATATACAAATTACTTAACCGATCTTCGTCTTTACCCGTTGATCCCTCTTTTTTCAAAGCACTTATTTAATATATTTAAGTGTGGCTGATTTAACGCCCGTAAATCTAGTGTTAATAATCTAATAATTGAATCGAAGTCTGACCCATTGATACTTTCAATTTAATAGTTTTTAGAAAACACAAAAATTTCCTATTCGCCACGAGCGCTACACCTTATTGTAGTCTAAGGGCTAATTCTTAAAATCCGAATTCTCTACCAATTCGCAAATTCTGCAAATGGAAACCACCTTCCGCTTCGGAACACCCTCTCGATCCCCACCATCTCTGATTCTCGTGCCTCCCAATTAGTAACCCTTCCTTGCCCGCATAGACCGCTAATTAATCCAACCACACGTCCTTATTAATATTCCCAAGAGACGGAAGAAGCGGGCAGATAAAGAGGAAGAAGGAGAATAAAAGGTAAAAGGTGGCGGCATCGTGGAGTTTGGAATTACAGGCGTGCCCCGGTGTGTTCAGCGCCACGAAATTCCCGACCTACGTCACGATAATTATGGGTGGTCGGTCCCATCGCACCATAAGGCCCCCGTGATGAAACAGGTTGGAGCGATTTCATTCAATTTGTCGAGGGTCCCTATACGGCTTTCCGGCGAGTATTATCGCGCGTAGATCTTCCGAGATATCGAGAAGAGGGGAGTTTCCATGGTGGAAAGAATTTTTAAGGACGGAGAGAAAGAGAGAAGTAGAAAAAGCGAGAGGAATGGGAATAAGGAGTGACTCGTGGTACACGAGAAACATCTGCGCATAAATCACGGGGCCTCGGTGATTTAGCCTGATTTTTTTCGGGCATCTTCCTCCTCCCCCGTAGGAATTGCCCGAGGAATCGTGTGAAAGATAATTTTATGGGGCTGGCCGGATAGCTGGAAAGTCGCCGCGATAGCTTCGCCCTTTGGGGCGTTTTCTTTCTTTTCAATTTTCTGGATTCACGATCGTGCTTCGGCTATCGTGCGGTGATCGTTAACACGGAAAGGGCATTAGCTTCATTGTTTCGTTAATTGAAGACGCGACGGGAAGGATAGATAAGAGCGCTAATTACGGGGAGTGCATGGGAAAATCGATTTGAATGGGAGCCAGGCGGGATTTTAACCTTTGTGTGTAGGTCCCTGGTAATTATCGAGGATTTAACTTTCAAATTATCGATTGTTGAGAGTGTAGCTTTAAGAATCGATTAACCCCCTGACTTAGGATTTATATCGTGACTGGATGCCGTAGTTGAGCATTAAATTGTTAAAATAAAAAATTTGCACTGGCTTCTGCTGCACTTTGTACTTAAAAATAATTCTGACAGTGTAGAATTATTAATTTTGCGGTGTTTTGTAATTTTTATGTTATTAGAAAGTCTTCGGTTACTCGTATTTTCTGAGGCACGATTGCCATTTATTGTGTTTACTAATCATTTTTATTGTGAAAAGTGGAAATTATGGCGCATACAATTACCACTTACTTTTACTATCTTTCCATTTTTCTTACGAGGGTGAAAGTCGCTCGTGTATATTAATACCCTCGATTTTTGTCTTCAGGTCCAACAGAGAAATGTCAAACGCGGAAAACAGTGATGCAACGCTCCAACGCCTGCTGTGCGGTCAACGTAAGTTGTCTCAAACACCTGCTGCACCGTTTTTAATATTTTACACATTATGCAATCACATACTGGAGCATACGTTCACCACAATTTTCGTCTCTCGAACAAATCTAGATCCACGATCACCGATAACACTTTAAATATCATCCCACTAACGGTGAGTCCCAGCCTTCTAGCCCACGGCAGATCCCTTAAACTCTCTTATTTATCTTCCAAAATACCCCACAAAATTCCCCGACCATTTTCATCCCATGATAAACAAAATTCACCGGCCAATCCTCCAATAACAGTAAACTATCCTAAAATACATTGGATGGGACTCGGAGGAGGATATTTACGAACCGATTCGAACGCGCCGTGGAATTCAATTTACGTGGCGTTTCGTTGTTCCGAAAGAGGCGGCTAATCGAAGCCATTTCGTTACCTTTGCCCGTTAAAGAAGCTCATCCACCCACGACGTCGGTGAAGGATCAAAGAGGGAAGCGGATAGGGAGAAAAAAAGGACTGTTAAATGTAAGAGGAAGGGAAAAGAGGGTGGCAAAAGAGGTACGGTCTGGTTTTCTGGAAGGCTGCGCTCCTGTGAACCGTGTCTCGGCCCATAAATCGTAAACCATAAACCGTGCAACGGGGTGAGCCATAAACCGGAAGCACGTGCTTGCCTGCGTGCTCACGGGGGACACGCGTCCTATCGGACTTTCACGCCAACGCTCATGAACAAATCTTTGCAGTCTGATTTCTCACATTAACGTGGGTGTTTCCCTACGTAATCTCCCATTGTGAGCGAGAGATAAAACCGTAATGGGGGCAATTTCCCTTGGGATATCGTTTCGCCGCGACGCTTATGCACGGCTTTTTGCGATACCTTTAAAAGCTGAGTGACAAATATGGTGTGCCGGAATCATGGACGCCGTGGGACGACGCGGATGGTTGTTGGGTCGGGGGATTTGAAAGTAATTTTACGAGACGACGGTTTGGTCGGAGGGATATTAATTTGACACCTGTTGCTTCGATGCACGGGAAGGCAGACGGTTGCAATTTTATGTGCATGTTTTATTGATATTATTAATTCTGTCTTCAATCCGGCTCAATATTAGTGAATTTGAATAATAGGATTTACGGTAGCGGATCAATTTTATTTGGGAATATTTTTGAGAAGGATGTCTGCGAGGTGCTGCAATGAATTTATGAAGACACCTATTTGATTGTTAAGTTAATGGAGGTTGCAATTTTATGTGCATATTTTATTGATATTAATACTGTCTTCAATTCCGGATCAATTTTTGTCGCGGCTGAATATTAGCGAATTTAAATAATAGGATTTACGGTAGCGGATCAGTTTTATTTAGGAATATTTTTGAGAAGGATGTTTGCGAGGTGCTGTACTGATTTTATGATAAGATATCTATTTGATTATCAAGTAAATGGGGGTTGCGAATTTATGTGCATTTTATCGATATTATTAATTTTGTGCTCAATTCTGAGTCATCCTCGGTAATCCCAATTTTTGTCGCAGCTGAATATTAGTGAATTTGAATAATAGGATTTCTGGTAGCGGATCAATTTTATTTGGGAATATTTTTGAGAAGGATGTCTGCGAGGTGCTGCAATGAATTTATAAAAACGTGTTTATTTGATTGTCAAGTCAGAAGCGGTTGTAGAGCATCAAAATCTTGCCAGAATTAAGTTTTACGTTAATTTTAACGTTAAGTTTGAACATGGAGGTTTCAGGATATCACGGTAGCGCCAAAAGGCAGATATTTAACTTTGATAAACGTCAAACGGAAACCGATTGTCGCGACAAATTAGCTTTGGAACAGGTTGACGCAGGTTAGTGTTGTATTATCCGAAAATATCCGGAAGGGTGTCGATCCCCGATGTTAAGCCGCTTACCAGGGATATCCGTTTTAACCCCATGGGACACCATGAGGGAAGTTCACCGCAGCATCCGAATTCTGGGTGGTCTCGAAGCCCTTTCTCTGCCCGATTTTACCAAAAAATGAAATACTTTTTCCTGCAAATTTACCGCAGCAAGACACTTGCCATTTGCACTTAAACAAGTATCAAAATAGTGATTTGAATTAAAAGATTAATTTCACCGGTGATTATGCATGTGCTGCAAGCCTAAAATTTGAAAAATGACACTTATGATTTCCTTTGTGTAACAGCAATGCACATGAGGAATTATTTTTGGAAATCATTACAAATGGAACTGAAATCAAACGTCCAAATATCTCGAAACGAAGAATAAACAATTTCAATCACCGTCACAATTACTGAATTATCTGCAATGAAATTACACATTTTGATACTTTAAAGAAAGAACTAATTTTCTAAAAAAATAGTCCCAAGTTCACACCGATGAAAATTCTCTTAATTGCTGCACTGCTATCAACAGGAAATCTTTTAATATAACAAACCACCGCACATTCCATCAGCAATAATTTTTCCTCAGCGTCACCGCAACAAAAGAAACCGTGTACTCCGTCCACTTCATCCCCATTTCTCTCCTATTTGCCCTGAAACGCTGCATTTGCATTGCACTTGGCATTCACATCGTCAAAAGTTGCCTCCGGTTCAAGTTCGTCCGTGTCTCTCTCGAAAAGAATCGAACTTTAACTCCAAGACTCTCCAACGGAGCACAAAGCAAATAATATTTAACAGAAGCTAATGCTTCTCTGCATCCTCGAATAAAGAGAGAAACGTGGAAGCCACTCGAGGCTGGAAACCACAAGAATTTCTCAACCTTCGAAATCGATGCCACGTTTTAAACGTTGCTCTTGACCGGGCCTCGTAAAAAAGGAAGAGAAATAATGCAACCATAAAAGTGGAAGCACGAGTTCGTGCAATGGCCCTAACCCTTTCGTGGAGAACTGTTAAGTACCTTTGTACTTTTAAAACGAACATCGAATACCGATGATAAGCGCTGTTGAAAGTGCGGTGAAACCTGCCTATAAAAAATACCTCGGATATTGTCGTGGGGTTTTAACTCTTTGGAGTAAAATCTGATCTATCTTGGACCCAACAAGCAAAGTAATGGGTCCTAAGTCTTTTTCAAACATTTATCATATTTTTAAAGAAATTACTAAAGTAGTTTTAACATCTTGGGAAGTAACATCTGTTTGCTATCTTGGGAAAGATTGGTTATTTGGAAAATTCTTGGCAAATTGAACTTTCTTAAAAAATCCTGTGCAATCTGAATTTCTCATTGTCGGAAGTCGTGTACAGCTTGGGTTTTTCTTTTGTGGAAAATTCTACATAGTTTGAACTTTTTCTTTAGTGGAAAATTCTACATAGTTTGGACTTTTTCTTTTGTCGAAAATTCTATATAGTTTTGACTTTTTTTAATGTTTGGAAAATTCTGTGCAACTTAGGTTTTTTTTGGAAAATTCGGTGAAAAATGGGCTTCTTTGTTTGGAAAATTGTACGCTTCAAGCAGTTAAGCCACGAGAGACTCGTATCTTTCCGCCGGCCTCTTTTTCTCCGCGTCTGTGAACTTGAAGCGACTTTTTAACCGAAAGAGCCGTTGGAGTTAATTCGAAACACGAAGTACGGTTTCGTGACGGAACTTAATTTGCGGCTGGCTCTCGTTCACTCTTAAATTTCACTCGACGTCGAGGTCGAAATTTCTTTTCTGGCGCGTGCTCCAACGTAGACTAAATACCGCCATTAAATTAGGGAGACGGCGGATACGCGGCGCCCTGCTGAGCGTAATGGAACTTAATTTTGCCTTTATGAATTACCTTGGAGAACATAATCGATCAGGACCCATGGTAAAAAATCAATGAGAATCCTGAAATCGATTGGCGTCAAGAGACTTGGATGAAAACTCGAGCTACCGAGAATTCTTAATTTCTGCGCGCACGAAGCCCTAAATGATAAACTTTTATCCTAAAGTTTCGAGTTATTTTCCCATGTAATCAGCACTTACTCGGTTGCACTGTTAATCAGTCGAGGCCAAATCGATGACCTGCACTTCTTGAATTTTTTCAAATTTAAATATCAAAGCACTCTATTGAATTCCAGCTTCTTATATTTATAACAAATTTTCCGAATAATAACGATTAACACCATTCAATGACGAAATTTGCTTAGCCATCGAATAATAATTAATATATTTCAGAAGTAACTCTAATTAACTCCAAGGCTACTCCACCTTATTCATTTTATATTTCGTCGGATGAAATCTCCAAGTAATTTTATACTCTGCAACGTTGATTTGTATTTAAATTTTGAAGAGAATTTTAAAAGTGTCTATACCGTTTCGTTTTTCCACTTTAGCATTCATTTGGCAAGCGAGTACAACAAACCACATCGTCCTCCGTAACCCCACCTCCCCCGGATAAAACCAGAACCATCTCCAGATCGTAAAACACCAAAGAAAAGCCTTAAAACGACAATTATTTCCATCGTGTCCATAAGCCATGAACGATCGAAGATTATAGAATGCCGGCAGCGATAACTCTCTAACTCGATCCATTACAATTATCCTTACGCAAGGCGATCCTCGAGAAAGGCATTAAAATCCTTGCGAAGCCTTCCTCGTCGTCTAATGGTCCCAGCGGTTTCGCCTTGTTGGTTCGTTGCTCGCCATGTTCGGCGATCGTCGAATGACGATAGAAAATCCCGTGATCCGCATAGCGATACGTTTTGGGAACGTGCTGTGCTTCGCGAGGAGAGAGAAGCCAGGAGAGAGGAAAGGGGAGTAGCGTGGCACGTCCCTGGAATATTTATATTGCGAACGGAATGTTTTTCACCGATCGCAATCGTCTATCGTCCACGGTTCCGATCAGCGGCGATCGTAATTCCGTGAAAAATTGAATAGTCACGGGGGCGAACTGAGTTTTCTTTTCTGCGGGAAAGTTAACGGCGGAAAAAAGAAAAAAGGAATGGTTAGACTTAGTATAATGAAGTCGTTGCCGTGCGATAACTAGTGACACTTGTGCTGTGGTAAATTGGATAGGTAATTTTCAATTTTACAAAACTTATGAAATTGAAAATATCAGTGACGCGACAGGATAGAATTACTTTTAGAATATTAACACTAGAACTACCAAATTAGTCAAAATGACTGGCACAATTTTTTCCAAAAATTCTCCAAGATTATAGGAGCGTCATAGAATAAATATTCTACGTCCATTTCGTAAAACATAAATTACCGAATCGATCAACTTTTCCACCTCTGAATTCCCCTTTAGTCAAAGTAATTATTTAATATATTTAAATATAACAGATTTAACGCTGGTAGTTCTAGGGTTAACCCATTTACATCATAGCTCTAAATACGGCAGAAGGAGGATTATTCCTCGGGGACATATTCGGTGTAAAATGTTCTTTCCAATGAGTTTCATTTGGCTGCTGCATTTATTTAACTCGGAAGATTTTTAATATAAATACTGCGATTGACAGAATACTGTGCGATTCGTAAACTTCGCAGAATAATCTCTTTAATCTCGTATACCGCAAACAATGGTACCAACGATGGGGAATATTCGGCACAGCAGGTGACTTTTTCATTAAGATGGACAATTTTTCCACATACGGCTCACTCATAAGATGTACCTCCCACTAATTTTCACCTATTTCACTCCCTACAATGTTATTTGGTCGGCGGAAAATTTCAAGAAATCGATAACACCAGAAAGTGCCTAGATGAGTTCATTTAATTAATTTCCCCAGAACCTCAGAATGTCTGTCGGTCTATGATTCGCTGCTGGCAGAAAAGCAGCTGAAGATTCTAAATAACACTAGCATTATAAATACCAGATGTTACCGAAAAGTCGAAGATAACTTTTCGCTACACCGAATATTATTTCGACACGTAAAAAAAAAAGAATGCGTGAGTGGTGGTTTAGCTGGACGGATAACTAAAAAGGGATACTCGAGCTACACTCGCGTGAATAATAAAAGGCTCGTTGGACGTGCGACGGTTTTTGAAGAGAAACCGAGGGATAGCTCGAACAGGGAAGTATCGACGGTATGATAGGAGAATATTCATCCTCACAATTATCCTCACGATCGTATTGTGAATTGATAATTAAATTAGTTCTGTGTATATGCGTGTGATTTGTCCGAGGCAACGGTGAGAGAACGAACTTTCCCAAACTCCTCCGAGCCGATACGCAGCCACGATAAAACGGCTGAAATACCTTTATCAAACTTTCTACCTTCCGTTTACTTAAGTAAACGCTTATCGGCGCATTTTTATCAGGAGCACACGGTTTCTCGCGGTTGCAGGTACGTTTGAATGTTTAAGCGGGACCAGCTACGAGATAATGTTGATAATGTTATCGGACTCTTACGAGAAACATCGTTCCCTGGGCCCTTTTACGGAGGCGCTTGGGTTCAAGTTCAAGAGGAACTGGTTGCTCACCATCGACCATCCTTGTATCTTCATTTAAAGTGACGCAATTAATCTTTAACCTCGTAAGACATTTGTATAGAAATTAAAGTCTCGGGGGTTTCCTTTTTTACGTGCACGTTCCGAGGCTGGAGAAATCACTTGGGGGAAAATTAATGACTGGGTTGGCGGGGATAATGTTACCGAAATCTGATCGGATTACGGCGGAACAATTACGATATTTATTATCAGGTATCAGAGTCGGATACGTGGGATATCCTATGAAATTTCTATCATTAATTTAGGAAAAATTCATGCTCAAATTTACAACTCACAAAATTAATTATTCTTTAGTTTACTCGCAGTACTAAACCTACCAAGCAGATCCAAATGGCCGGTTTCTATTTTTTTTTAAATTCCCTAATTTGATTGGGGGGTCATGCAGTAAATATTCCACCTGTGTCTTACAAAACCAAAATTACTTAACTGACAATTACTTAACAAAGATCGATGATGATATCGATATTTGTTCCATGCGTATCACTATGTAATTATGCAACGGAATTACTCGCTTTTAATCATTTTCCCCGCTAATACGCAAAGGTATCGAACTTTGAGGGGTCAAAAATTAAAGAAACAGCACGACAGAGAAGTTATCTCGAAATTGAGAGCCTCTGAGCAGCAACGCGTCCTTAGACCACGGAAGCGAAAATTTTTTTGCACTTGGTGTCTATGCGCGTTCGCCATGGGGCACATTCGTGCTTCGAAATTCATTTTACGGTGTACGGCGCCTCGTGGGCCTCGTTTCAGGGAAGTGCCTTTGTGACCCGGGCCCCCTTCCTCTTGTCACCCGAAACATCTGCTCTCGAGGAGCGCTAGAAACATTTTTTTAATTGCGCAGCTTCGCCACGAACAGTGAACGCCTTATGCCTTCGAGCCGGTGGAAAAAATCAGGATCACTTCGTTACCGGCGACAATTTATTCTCCTCTGTCTCATTAATAACGGGAATGTCCGCGAGAAATTTCGGCCCATTTACGCTGCGCAGCCTTTTTTCAAATTCAGTTCGCGAGGGAATTGTGAAAATTTGATTTCCAGGGGAACGGTAGTTGGTATCAAACTTGGTGATAATTGAAGGTATTTATTTAATGAGACGGCAATAGAATGCAAGGTGAACTGCATTAACACTAAAATTATCTACTTTGTATCTATTAAATTCAAATAAAGTTCATTAACAGTCGGGATGCGGTAAATTGGATGGAAAATATTTAATTTTTGGAAAAGCTATCACATCGAAAGTATCAGTCAGACGCGACACGATCTAATTATTTCTATAATACTAATACTACGTTAAATTGTACGATATATCAAGAATCAGCGGTCAAATTTTATTTTATTAATTTCATTCATTTACTGCAAGGGGTTAATACTGGAATTATCTGCTTTATATCTATTGGATTTAAATAAAATTCATTACCACTAGAACTATCTGCTTTATTATCTATTAAATTTAAATATACTAAATAAATACTAAGGAAAAAAGGGAATCAACAGGTGGCAAAGACGATTAGCTGAGTACTCTTTGTTTTGTAAGATATACGTGGAATATTTACTATACGGCTCGCCTATAAATTTGGAGAGTTTTTATAAAAAATGAAAAACCAGTCATTTTGACTACCTTGGGTGGTTCTAATGTTAAAACACCCCGTAAAGTATCACGGTAGCCCGAAAAATGACAAGCATAAACCTTCCATGAGTCAGCTGCAATTTCCTCTGTCAATGTCTTACTATCGATGCCTCGATCGCGAAGGATAAGAAAATTTCCGTGTATCTTTCCACTTTATCGAGCACCTCGCACTGTTGTATCTTGAATATTCCATTATCAGTTACATAGAGCTCGGGAAGAATGAAAAACGAAAGGCTCGGGTGCCGTCGGAACAAATCGTCGTACGCGACTTCTCAATTTACGCTACGTGTAACTGTAACGCGTAATAGTTACATCAAATTGCGATACGGTACCGGCTGATCGGAGTCGCTTGGCATTGCAAATTTAAATGCAACGTACGACCAACATTATTATATGGTAGAATGGAATGCAACGGAGATACGGTCACGGTTGAATTTACATCGAATTTCAACTACTCCTCCGAGCACTCTTTTACTACGGAGTTACAACGAGCTCTCTGCTACACCTTTATCTTCAAAACATTGAATTTGATCTCAAGACACGAAGGTCAACAGCACCCGAATCACTGTACGAACTAGATGCTATTTACTCACCGATCAGTATCGTCAACTTTTCTCGATACTCGCAACCCTCGATGAGTACGGTCTTCGAAGCTTGAAGGCCATCGAGGTCGTTCGCACAATAGGAAGAACGTCAGAGAGCAGGGGGTTTCCTTGATTTCGGCCTGTCAGGGAGTTCAGGCTGCTGCTATATACGTTCGTCGATCCCCGTAATGGACGGTTTCCTGGGCAGACGGTGGTCGTACGAGCGATGAAGCAGATGCATAATCCGCGTGTCCATTGACGGACAGAACAAGCACGGTGGAGAGATAGAGAGAGAGAGGAAGAAAGAGAGAAATGAAGAGAGCATGGAAGCGTGGGTGCAGCAGGGATAAAGGGAGAAGAAAACAGGAGATAGAGAGCACAGCGTACGGTCTCTTGACCCCGGGGTCTCGAGGAGGTCGCGACACACGCCGGAGAAAAAGAAACGTGCGATGTTTGTTTCACGGTGGCACGATTTCGTCTGACAGCCGATGGGCTATCGGAAGCAGTCGGAAACAGTCGTGGGCCACCGCGTGACATACCTGTCCGACCGTTCTGCGCAAGCGCGTCTCTCCACGGGACTAGGGCATCGCGATAGCGGATTGGAATCCTCATTGGTCAGACCTACCACGTGGACCGTGTCACGTGCTCCGTATTACGCGGTTTACTACGCACAGGATCGCGATCCTTGACGAGGTTAGCACGAGGTCGAGGTTAATGTTCTCGCGAAGTGTCGGTTGTGAACGATACGACGATATCGTTGGAGATACGCACTTTCGGTCGTAATACGAGGTAGGAGAAGTGGGAGTATCGCGTGGGAGAAGTGCTAGACGCGACGTTGAGGTGTAAACTCGCCGTCGCCGTTTGTGCTTCTCCGTCGTGGATTTCCTGGGATTCACGAGCGGCTAGAAGAAAGGCAGGTTGCTGTATCGACTTCTGGCGTGAAAGATTCTTCGAAATTCGACAATAGCAGGGAGACGAGAGAATGTCAAGCAGCCGATGCATGCCTCGGTGGAGTGTTTAAAGGTAAGTGGCTTGGATGAAACGTCGATGAAACCCGGTCTTAGAATCGATGGCGCGATGCGAGAGTCTGTCTTTATCGTCGTCCGATCTCGAAGGGCATTGTAAATGTGTTCACGTAATTCAGAAAAGTGCGTGTCCGTTTCGTGTCGGGCATATCATCGCCGTTGTTTGGTGTCTCCGAGCCGAATGCACTCGCAGCGGAAGTACGTCGTGATTTGCTGCAACGCCGGAAACGGCGCACGTGCGTCGTCGTTTTTCTAATTCATTCTGCCGTCCTTTCCGAGAACGCGGTTTTAAAGGTGCCGTTTTACAGTCCCCACGGTCGCCTGAATTTTCAGCAATTTTCTTCGTCGTGGAAGTCGAAACCAGAAGTTCGAAGGTGACTTTATTTATCGACGTGTATTATTGTGGGCTCGGTTAAACGTAGTTTCATCTGGACGTATTACTCTCCTTGCAAAAGTCATTTAACGTTGGAAGATGGCTTTATTCACCCATTCGCATCGTAGCTCTAAATACGGCAGAAGACCCGTAGTACCATGTACTTCCGCGCGCAGCAGTTTAACATTGCACAGGGCGGAATATTCCGCTTACGGACGTAGATAGGTTAACATCCACGTGTATTATCGTGGGCTCGGTTAAAAGTAGTTTAATTTGGAGGTAAAAGTCGTTGGACGTTCGAAGGTATGTTTGTTTATCAACATCGACGTGTATTATCGTAGACTTGGTTAAATCTATTTTCGTTGAGAGATATAAATCTGCATGCGAAAAAGAACGAGCCAACCGGAGACAGAGGCTCGTTTGCATTATTATTTTTCATTTGTGCGTAATTGCGTGGTTGAGATACGCTAAGGTCGTTCACCACGAATCCGTTGCATTGTTCTACCGGGTCAAGAGGAACGCCAACGCTATTCTTGTTTAACAGTGTGGAAGAATCGACAGTCCGATTCTTTCGCAAGTCGAAGGTAAAAACTAGGCGTTCGATGCGTGTAATCGCACCTTACCGATGCAACTTGCATTCGCTAGGACTGCATACTCTCAACGGATTAAATAAATTTTCTTCTCTATTACCTTTCATAGCTTTAAGGTTGTGTGAATTATTTTAAAATATTTCTCTTGTTCGAAGCTAATTCAATTTATTTTCAGCATAATTTAGTTTATATTTAGTACCCCAAGATTAATGACGACCAATTTAGATAGAGATATATGATAGAATCAGTATCGTAATACCTCAAGATATTACCTTAGAAACTGTAGTTAGAGGTAATTAATGCTACCTTAGAAATGTAACTAAGAAGAAAAAGGGCTTATCGCAGCAAACGGCATCCCAAGCCGTGCATTATAATCGAATACAATTTCTTAAGAGGGCCAATAAGAATTACAAAAGCAACGGGTGTCTATTCACGGTGTGTAATCTCACATCTGAGTGTAACTTGTAAAATTCCAAGAACGAGCTAGCGAGACCGAAGCTTGTTAAACGTTCCGAACGAGTCGACGTCGCCGTTGCCGGAAAATCATTGATGTCCTGAAGCCCTCCCGTCTCGGAGGAAGTCCTCTAACGAACCTTCGCTCCAATAATGCGCTGCAGATGCTCATCCTTTGCCCTTAACCTTAGACTTAGAACTTGTTGTTGTTTTGCATTGCGACTTTCACTGTTACGGTCGTTCTGCCAAGGAATTGCGGTTTTAGGTGGCTACTAAGGCACCGAAAGCACGGTGCACCGAATAATAATTTAGAAAAAAATCTTCCTGGGTTAGGAATATGAACCGTAGATAGAAGTGTGAGCTCCATGGTCGCCCTAACCCTTTCCTATTGTGTCTCTTGCACTTCGGCTGCAATTTCCATGGATATTTCGTCGAGAGTTGCAGTTTCCGGCATCTTCCGAACCTCTGAGAATAAGATATATTAACACTAAAACTACCAAACCAGTCAAAATGACTGGTACACAATTTTTTCCAAAAATTCTTCAAGTTTATAGGAGAGTCATAGAATAGATATTCTACGTGCATCTTATAAAACATAAATTACCGAATCGATCATCTTTTCCACCTCTTAATTCCCCTGTTTTCAAAATACTTATTTAATATTTATAATATGATAGATTTAACGCCGGTAGTTCTAGTGTTAAGTAATAATGTACAAAAAATTTCCGAAGCTAACGAGCTTTTAAAATAGGTCTTCCGAGCCTTCCGCTAGCTCTGCATCCAACATAGTCCTCCATCTTCAAAATTGCTAATAAAAGAATTCCCCCTTTCTCTCCACAACCCCCGAAAAAATCCCGATAGCAGATCACCTCGCAGCATTCTCGATAGTTCTAAAAGCAGAACAGGAAAAAAAGGCCAACCGTGATAATCGAAGGAAACGAGAACCCCATCGAAAGGACACTTAATCGTCGTTTAGCCAGCAAACGAGGGTTTGGCACGCGATAAACCGAAGGGGGCAACCGAGGACGGTGGGCGTATTATGGTAATCAGACGTTCGGGAGGTTTCGCGGCAAAGTGCCACCGTGAAAGGAAAAATGCCACGACAATGGCCGAACGCCGTACGAACCGTGGCTTTCACCCGGTAGACTGAATTATAATCGTTCCAAGATGAAGTCTCGTCCGTTACGGTGATATCGCCCGGACAATACGTTCTCCTCCGGTCCCTTCTCTGTCTTTCTTCGCGAAGTATAAATCTCTTCGATCCGACTCGCAGAGACAAATATCCTTGTCGAGAACGAAGTCTGCTCGCGAGATCGGGAAGGAGTCGTTGGCGATATTCGTCCGTGAAGAGAAACACGTTTCGCAGAGATCGTTTATCGTTAATATTGCTCCTTCTAATACGGTCAAATGTTAGTTTATTGTATGGACGATAGTACAGTCGAGGTTTCATCGTGTCTCGGGGTTTAATGCCTGATGCGGTTTAGACTCGCACGATCTACTTAGCTGTCGTAATAGGCTTTTGTCCTGGGTACGTGACCGGGGTGTGCGTCCAGGTTGCAGTTTGGAGAACGCTTCGTCTCTTCCGGTTGAGCGGCGAGATCGATGGAGATTCGTGGAGGATAAGCCGATGAATGAAGGTGACAGAGGACAGTGAGATGTTTTGGTTGAAAAGTGGTACGCGGAGATTTCTAAACGAAGGTGTTGATGGAAAGTTTAAAGTTTCTTTGGAAGACTGAGAAAAGATTCGTAGGGTGGATGCATTCAATAGGTTGCACTTGCAGTGTCTTTCTAATTGAGTCGCTGATAAGCCAATGCGGTTAAATCAATTTTTATTAATATTTTCTAATTTTTTGTAAATTTTAACTGAATGAAGTTTATTCTATTAAAAGTTACAAAAATCAGAAAAAATGGACTTAACCGCATTGGCTTCTGAGCGGCTCAATTGTAGATAATTTCTGCTTGTCGTTATTCTTGTTTTATTGCGATGTGACATGAAATTATAGAGAGGAAATATTATTGATAGATAATCGAATTTAATAAGCGTTTCACCGTTGTTAGTCGTCGATCTCTCGAAGTTTCGCTTCGAGGCAAACTTGCCGTAGAAAAAAAGAGGAAGAAAGTGTAAGCTCGTTTAAAGTCGTTGAATCGACGCTCTTAGTGGCTCCTTTTTTCTTCATCGCTCGACAATGAAGCGTAAAATCGTGCTTTTACATTAGAATGAGCCCACATGTGACATAAGCACCGAGTTCTCGACGTAACGTCGCACAATGACCGATTCACGGTCACAGTCAAAGTGACAATACACGCTTGTTTGGCGGTACAATGAACAAGCGGCAATTCGTGGCCCGCTAGAAGGCAGCTGCACGTGAGAAAATATTTGGGAACCTGCTGTTTCTTTCTCAGGAACTTTCTAAGGAACGCGAACGTCAGCGCCGTCTCCAATTCGCGCGATTTGCATGGAAATCTTTGGAACCGAGGCGTTAGATCTATTGAAAATTTCCTGTCTTTCGCAATAACTCAATGTTTCACATACCGAATAATTTTCCACTGAAAAATCTTATGTCACTTAATTTAATTCCAGTCAACAAACACAAATTTCTACAGTATTGTTACAATTTTTGCGTTTAATAGCTCTGATCGCAAGAAGCTACAATTTTGGAAAAATTACGTTACTTTAATTCCAGCTATCAGACTCATATGTTAACTCTTTGAGGCACGGAAACTTAAAAAATAAAATGACGCCTGTTGCACACACTTTTTTTTGATTGGTGGAATAAAGCTGGTTTAATTTTATTATCAAAGTTATACAATAATACAAATTTTCGAGGTGGGACAAAAAATATTGCACCGCCGTACGTCAAAGCGTTAATCCATTGACTGCCAACTATGAGATATCTCGTAGCTGCACTATAAGTTTTAATTAATAAGTTAACAATAATGGCCGAGCGTGTATAGAAATTTTGGAACAAAAATGTTCTTCGTATCATTACAAATGCCGAGATTATATTTTTGATTAATGAAATCAATGTTCTAAAAACTTTCTGTCATCTTCTCAAATTTTAACAAACAAAGGTAATATTTGCTTAGTTTTCCTGGCAGTGAATGGGTTAAATAATAAGTTAAAACTTCTAACGAGGACACTCAATTTCACCCTAGGCCCCAAGAACTCTAGCCAATGAGCAACTTAACCAGAAATCTCGATCCCCAACTAAAAATGACCCTTCCTCTCTGCACTTAGGTCATTCTTTTTTCCTTCGACAATACCAACTGTTATTTTAGTCTTTCTAATGAACTTCGAAAGCGTTTCGCGAAGGCACGCCGCGTTAAATTAACAGCAGACAGACGCGAGATATTTCGGTCGCGACAACGTGACTCGACTCTCAAGGCGTAGTCGTGATTAGCTCAATTACGTCTGTGTAACGACCTCGTGAAATATTCGGCGATATTATTACATAAACGAATTTCATCGACGGAAACTATCGGCGTCGCGACGCGAGCCCTTGGAGAACCCCCAAAACGGCCGAGCAGCTTAATGTGGCGCTTTAATATCTGGGACGCCGTGCCGACTGAAATTCTAATGGGGTTTATTTACATATAATTGATACACCCGGCATTATAATTTTCATGCTCACATTTGTATCGCGTCTCGCTTGATAAATTGTCGATATGATAAATTTAACTGTCGTTTGGTCGGTCATTAGTGTGCTAATTAAATCGGCTGACTTTGAGATCGTGCTGAGGATACACTTGGTCGGTGTTTGCTCGAAGCTCGTTTGTCAAATATTCAAAGGTTCAGGGCGTATTGAAATTTACTTCGTTGTAGCTTCGAAACCTTAAAAAGCCATCTTTAAGGCTTAACAGATGACTCTTTAAGGTGGCTCTTCAACATTTCAGAAGTACAACTGCATAAATTGTAATACAGCCTGACTAACACTGATATGTGGCGACTTCAATTTCTGAAGAAGTTCCAACGATCCACGTTGAATTCCTCTTACGAGTCTGTAATTTATAGAAATACTGACATATTCAAATACGACGTCAAAATTCATTTTCTATCGATCTCACCGCCTTTCATTGCAGCAAATAGAGGCAGTTTTCAGCTAGGAACCATTGCAATCTTCGACTCCCTTTATCTAATTAATAATCCGTTAATTAACATAGATAAATCCATAAATCACAAAAATTCTTGCATATTCAGCTTCATAAAATGAATTTTCCCTCGATCCATCTGCCGATACAATTAACACTAGAACTACCAAACCAGTCAAAATGACCGGTACACAATTCCTTCCAAAAATTCTCCAAGTTTATAGAAGAGCCTTAGAATAAATATTCTATGTCCATCTTAAGAAACATAAATCACCGAATCGACTATCTTTTCCGCCTCTTGATTTCTCCTTTTTCAAAGTACTAATTTAATATTTTGAAATATGATAGATTTAACGCCGGTAGTTCTAGTGTTAAACAGCCAGTCGAAGTCGCTGCAGTCCTTTTCGATTCCTTTGCCCACGAATGAAAAATAAAGAAGAAATACGCGTCGCACAAAGTTAAAGTGGCAATTGACGATGATTATTCTCATAAAACGCGAAGCACGCGAGGGTGGAGAAATTTTCGACGGTTCTGGTGGGCCGTGCAGAAAAGGAAGACACGTCACCTTTCCGTAACGAGGGCTTATTTATCTGGAGCGCGATCTGCTCCGTGTCAGCCGGCCAGGCCGTCTCGAACGGACCACCGCCGTGCGACGAAAACTGGTTTCTCTTTGAATGAGTAAATACGACACGCGAAAACGTATAGGGTGCATGCATCTGCATCCGAGATGGCAGCGGTATGATTCAATCGCGAATAGTGCGGGGGAGTCGCACTCAATGAAATTCTCCGAGTCGCGGTGCATCGTTTCGTCGCGCTCGAATTACTGCGATTGTTCAGGTTCATTATCTTAATCATCCGCGGACGGAGACATTTTTGAATATTGAGACACAATCATTTATTTGACGATCCAAAACCACCTTTTAATATATTTTTAACCACATACACAGTAATTTAACCACATAAATTACTGTGTTATAATATGTATAAATTATAAATTGCTGTTTGTGTAACCGTATTTCAATTTTTCAACTTTAACCGTCCATACACGCGGCGATAAATTATAATTACACTTTTTCTCGGGCCACATGCAGTGTGAGCGTCATAAATTAAAATTATGTTGTGCAATATAAAAAATATAAAAATACCCGGACTTACCCGACGGAATTATCGGCTTCTATTACAATGTCGCCGTTGCAAAGTGTAAAGGGTTAATTACTAAGTACTTTGAGAAAAGTGGGATCAACCGGGAGAGATGATTAGTTATGTAATTTGTGTATTATAAGTTTAATTCGAGAAATATCTACTTATCGTTTCTCTATTTTCAAAAACATTTATAAAAAAAGTGGAAATCCGCAAATTCGACGGATCCGTAGACCAGGATGATAGTTTTCTACATCCTTCGGCTCGATTTACAAAGGTAGACATTTAGATTAGAGGTCAAAGTGGTCCGTTAATTAATGCAACGAAGTACGTTTAATTTCACACCGGTTTTTCCTGGCGAATAGTGACATCCAAGTTCGCGCGTCCTATCAGCTTTTAGCGTTACCACTATTCAGCCTCGCATCCGCGAGAGTATGCAAATTCCGCTTCTCGTCTGAAGGATTTCAATTAAAAGTGCTACCCGAAGAAGAAGCACGATGGTCGCAGCGAATAAAAGAGCTCGTTGAATTTCAAATAAACTCGTACGCTCAGAGTATGCAGGTATACGGAAAAAAAGTAGGAAAAAGGGTAAGAAAAAGACGGAGAGGAAAGAAGCTAAGTAACTGGACGTTGCACGAAGATCGTATCGTTACGCGGAGGTAATTATACCAAAAGTCGGAGGAGAAGATCTCACCGGGAAAGAAGTTGCATTTCACGGAGATTCTGCATGCTAACCGACTTAAATCAAGAGGAAAACTTTGGGTTAGAGGGCAGCGGTTGTATCGCGAAAAGACGATCGAGTCGATCGGTATCTGTCGTGGTTATTGAAAAATCTGCCGTGTACGTTATAAGAGAATTTATTTTAAGAAGATTCCGTGGCCGTTGAACAACTGTGACTGACTATTTAACGAGCACGGGCAGTCGGAGGTGAAATATAAAAACAAAACAATAACACTGCCACACTGTCGCCGCGTGTCGCTTTAATCGAGGATATAGGAATACAGTTTTATGTATAATTTTAAAACTCAACGGTATCTTCGCGATGTAGCGTCAGTTCGACAAATAATTCGTTCATAGGGTATATTGTTAAGATCTGAATGGATGGTAGTACATACCCTGGACCTTTTATATTAACCCCTTGCCCCACGAGTTCTTTTGTGACTGCCTCCGCAATAATTGAGAATTAAATTGCTAAAATAAAAATATGGCAGTGATTTCTGATGTATCTTAGAATTTAAAGCAATATTAACAACATAGAGATAATATTATCGTGTCGTGTTTCACTGATATTTTCAATTTGACAATTTTTGAGAAGCTTCAAAATTTCCTGTTACTGCAAGCGCATCACGAGTGTCATTCGTTGTTATAGGGCAAGGGGTTAACAGTAGATTAGAACCACCCCAAGGTAGTCAAAATGACTGGTTCCTAGATTTTTCTAAAAGTCCCGAAATTGATAGGGGAGCCGCAGAGTAAATATTCCACTTGTGTCCTATGAAACCTAAATTACTTGATCGATCATCTGATTCCTCATTCGCCAAAGTGATTATTTAATATATTTCAACGTAACGAATTTAACGCCGATTCAAACCAAATCTCAAGCACAATGGTTTATTAATCAACGCAGCATATTTGCTCAATCAAAAACCGTTGTAGCAGCAGCCTGCTGAATATTCAGCTCGCACTCGCAACAGAGAGAGAAAGGGTGGCTCAGGGGTGCAAGAGGCAACGGAAAAAAAAATATGTAACATCGTTAAGATTCTCTGTTCTGCATTAGCATACCCGATTACGGTTCGCAAATGCGCACTGGAACGAGATAATTAGAAAAGATTGCGACTCCGTTTTGCAAAGGAGAAGACTCCGAGAAACCTTCGTGCTCGAAGGAAGTGAATTATGATCGACAACCAATGCGATAAGAATACTCGCTGCTACTAGTTAGAGATTGTTTCATCGTTTCCTTAATAAATCCGCCATACATCCTTCGAGAAATACGATCCATTTCAGCGAACAGCTTGAACATTGTACAATAGAACCCCATATACCTCTCACCATAAGAATCTCGTGTCACGCGAGATCTAATGTGCAAATACAAACATTGAATAAAAAATATCTTAGTATATAGCAAGAAATAGAATGCAGTTATACCTCGCAAAAATAGAGAAGTCGTTTGGCCTGTGAATCCCTCGTTCTGACGTCATTTTCGATTCTAACGCGCTATTGGTCGAAAGAGCCGCATATTCGTTGCGTCGTCATGGGAACGACGAAAGGAGTGCTTTGTTTTCGGTTGTCATTCGTCGATCTCAGGTTTCCAGACCGACATGGTGGGGATAGGCGGTGCGAGCGACACTTCCCTTTCCCCGTACTTCATACCGCGAGACTTCTCTATTTTTGCGGTGTATATATTTCATTCATTCTTCTCAACTGCACTCTGGATTTCGTGTGGCACAAACTTCTTAGAATATGTCAGAATATAACCGAAAATCGTGTGACACAATATTTTCAGATTATATCAGAATATAGCAGAAAGTCGTACGACACAGAAACCTTAGGATATATCGAAAAGTCGTATGACATAATAATAATCTTAGAATACAGTAGTAAGTGTAATGCAGTTTATCAGAATCGACAGTTTCATCCACGTCGTCAAAATTGACGATCAATCGGGTCACATCGATCGAACGAAGGTGATTCTCAAAGTATCTCCGCGAATACCTCCCAGAAGGTAGGTTATATCTGAAAGAGGCCTCGTGAGAGATCTCCTCCTTCGCCTCCTCTTTTCCTCGGCATGCTTCGTTCTCAGATAAAATCTCCTGCTAAGCTGTGGACATAGTGAGTCTCGTTTAGAAAAAAAATCTGGTAGTCGTGGCATGTTATTCGATGCCAATCGAGATTAAGAAGGCACAATCCTCGACGCAGAACGGTCTCATTATATCGCGGCAACGAGTTACACTCTGCCAGGGGGGGCCTTAATGATGATTAATGCAACCCACCGCCGACGCCGACGCCTTTATTTTTCATTGTTCCGCGGTTAGTACGAGAAGTAGTAAGGATAGACGGAAAACAAAGCCCGACCGATCTCCCTTCGTACGGTTGTGAGGAGAATCCATGAAATTAATCGCTTTCCTCCGACTGTATTTGCATACCTCTCGTCGGGGCTTTTATTAATGCATCGTTTCAGTAGATTACTCTCTCTTAACGTCGCTCGAAATTACTCGGAGTTGCATGCGTGTACCTGAGCCCGTTAGGCGAGAACGTAACGCTACGGTGAATAGCCAACGAACGTAACTGGAATCAGCGGGGACGGATAATGAGACTTGCTTTCCTTCTTTCTCCACGTTCAAATACTTATTTTGGACCTTTTTAGAGAAGTTTAGAGGTCCTTTTTGAAGATTTCAGCGTTTAGATCCTTAACGGATAAAAGGAAGCTTCGGAGATGCAACATAGCATCCGTGCAATTTGAATTTATTTTTATTTTTCTACGATAAAATTAATTTTAGAAAAATTACAGTCCACAGCTTTGAAAGAATCTTCTGCATTGTATTTATCACGTTGAATGCCATTGGGGTCACCGGTGACCGGTGCTATTAAATTCAGTGAAATTTCGCATGACTTTTAAATTGTAATATTTGCGAATTCTCTAATGCATTCAACTTTTAAATATTGGCATTAAGAGGATAAATCCCTGCTGATTATATAACTACTTGTGTCTTTAAGGCATCTGCTTTGAAAGATGTGATTTTAATAGAAAAAGTTTTGTAAAAATAATGTAACTAGCGAAATCTCGGTGGCATTCGACGTGTTAAATATGATGTATGAAGTAGTTTTTTTGATAGATTCAATCGAAGTCCCTGAAAGCGAAGATGGGTGGGATATTCTTAAAGCTTATTCTCGCGTTAAATTGCCAAGATACTCGTTCTTCGTCCCGATACGTTCCGAGAATCTTTTCCAAAGGGATTCTTTTGTTTTCTACGCATCGTCAGCGCACGATGCGCATCGTCGTAGCGTAATTGGCGGAATGAGCGCAACGAGGTCGAGTGATTGGCGAGTCTCTCTCTGCTCTCTGTAAGGTCCTTTCGTGTCTTTGGCTTTGGTTCCTCCGTCTGGCCGCGATCTTTCGTAATTGCCTTATGATTTCGACCGTTCACTGTCACGGACGAGTTGTCCGTTCTGTTGTCGGGTTTCTTTCAATCAGCCGATTCAATAGAAATTGATAAAACAGATGGCTAATGATCAATTTCTATTTTTATTGGAAACTTGCTACCCACTGGTATCTCTCTAATGAACCTAAAGGTCAAACTTCCACGGGGGAACCGGAGGACAAACATTTTAACAGAGAAATTTAAAAAAAAAAATCAAAGAGTTTTTAAAATTTTGCTGCCTTTGGGAAATTTTTTCTAATTTGTTATTTAGCATATCGAGGCACCCAAAGCAACGGGTTTTAGGCGAAATAACAATGGCAGTTAATGCGGAAAAAGGGAGAATAGATTGTACTGTTTTCTGGCGGAATTGCTACGAAGATTTATTTTGGCACTGAGGATGGAAAGAGTTTTGAAGATTCTGCTAGCTTTGGGAAATTTTGTCTAAATTATTATTTAACATATCGAGGCACCCAAAGCAACGGGTTTTAGGCGAAATAACAATAGCAGTTAATGCGGAAAGAAAGAGAGAATAGATTGTACAGGTTTCTGGCGGAATTTCTTTTGGCATTGAGGATGGAAAGAGTTTTAGGCGTAAAGAGGAAAAGCGTTGGAAGTGCAGTTACCGAGGCATCTCTTATTTGCGGTGCGCCGCAGCTGCGGTCAGCATTATTATGCAATCAGACCATTAGGAACTCGCATTATCGGTCCCCACAAACAGCTTTATAAAGGCGTTCCTCCTGCCCACTGGCTATAAATATTGATGATCTATCGCCAATGAGAATTGCTCGTTTAACATTCGCGGGTACTTGCACGAACGATCGTTACGAATTTCCAAGTATCTTCCACAGCGTACGGTTTTCATCGCGTTCGCTCGTTAACCCCTCGATGCACGCTTTAATTAAAACCGAAGTATTTGCACAAATTCCTCAAGAAAGAATTAAGCAGCGCTTGACGCTTATGGTCGAATGAAGCGTGTGGTATTTTTAGTTTATGAATTGAATTTTAAACTTTACAAATTTTATAATCGCCAAATCTTTGTCACCTTTGGAAATTTTTTCTTAATAATATAAAGCGATAATTTGTGAATAATCATATATACTAAATCACACAATAGCTTTGATAGCTCTAAGTCCATCCAGAATTTTACATCTCAATCTGCCCACCTTCTGGATTCCCAGGAAAAACAAAACCCTTTTATCTACCACCCCCATAATTTTCTAGCACCCTCAATTACTCTGAACTCCCGAATCAGCTACCCAAACGCACAAGATGCAGGCTAATTCAATCCTTCAATTCCAAATTTGAAAATAAACCACCCTGAAACTCGCCTCAATATTTATTAATCGCTCTATACCCCCATCGAAGCAACAATGACTCGCAACAACGTCGTCCGACCCTTATAAGGTTAGAGAGAGAAAGAAAGCAAGAAAACAGCTCACAGGAGAGCCGTACCTTTAAACGCCACCGACGAGAAAGTCGATAAGTCATACGGCAGAGGTAAATCATGCACGGTCGAGTAAATTCACCGTCGTGCATTGTTATCGTGAATCTGTCTGTGACCTTAAGCACGATCGTGGGAGAACGTGAGCCACGTGCTGCGGTTTCGTTCGCATTGCAACGAGGCCTCGTGTAATCCGAGCGTGTTACATGTCTCGTAACAACCTGGACTTTGCGTGCTCGCGATACGCAAAGGGTTCGCACGGTCCGTGCAATTTTCGATCCCCGATTACACGGAGAGTCGACGCTTTTCGTGTACGAATCGAAGAGTGCGATGCGCAATCGCAATTTTCCTGTTTACGTGCCACCGAGACGAGACTTTTAATTAATGTTTACCGCCGATCAGAAAGTGATTGCGCCGGATGCAATACGTGAACACGAATAACTCCTGCTTATCGTCGAGATCGACGGAAGGTGAGGATTAAATGAAATTTATTACGGTGTAATGGAAAATGTACACGTTCGTTAAGATGGTATTTGGGACTTTGGTGGCTAATGAGGTATATGCTCGGCGGTAATCGAGTTCAAGTGTACCTCAGAAACTTGAGTTTGTTCTAAATTATTATTTTGTAAGTCGTAGCCTCGGTAGTTCGAAAGCCACCTAAAATTGTAGGTTCTAAGCGAAATTATAACAGCAGTTGTGCAGTTATCGTGGATAATGAGACTCGCAATCGGCGGGCCCGATTTTAAATTCGCCGTCTACTGTGGTCATTTTCAAATTTTTCCTGCGATATATGTTCTCCAAAAGCCGCAATTATGTCAAAAAGTGCGGTGATAATTCTACGGAGAGGCGCAAACGAAAAAGGAAGTAATAAAGAAAAGAAAAGAGGAAAGAAGTAAGCGGGTAGTTAGCGTTGGCGGTCGGTTGGCACGCGTCAGTGGTTTTTCGGCGCGCGTTGAAAGGCACGCGCGTGCGCTCGCGCTGGCGCTTGCGCACACCCGGTGCCCCCTGAAGAGGCCCACCTGGCGACCAAACGAAAAGTAGCGACCTAACGTGCTAACCAAATAACCTGTTACCGCAGACTCCCGCACCTCCTTGCTTCCTCTTTTCGCTTCTTCGTTTGTATCTGTCTCGTTAACGCTCCCCCTTTGTACCTCGCTTTTTCCTGGACACCTGCACCAATTCTTCTTTCCTTGCTACGATTTTCTCACTGATTATTATCGCACGATATGCACCATAGAATAGACAGTAATTAAGGCTAGGGTGAATTGATGGTTTGACGATTTCAGACTGAGTAATTTAATAATATGAACTGCGTTGGGAATGGAGTGGAAGGCTTGGACTGAAGTTTATAGCGGAGCCATAGATATTCTACGTTTGTCCTATAAAACGTAAATTATTCATCATGACTATCTCTTGACTCCTCTTTTTCTGAAGAACTTATTTGATATATTTAAATATAATAGATTTAACGCTGATAGTTCTAGGGTTAATGTGTTACTGCTTCAGTGGATGGAATCAGCTGTAACTTTAGGTCCTAGGTGAAATGGCCGCGGAAGCCGAAATGTACAAAAAAAAAGTGGATTATAATACACTCGTGCGTCTTGGTTTCGAAGGAAGTTAAAAAAAATCATACTTCCTCCCGCGGTTGAAAGAAACTCGCTAAAATCTCCGGTAACGAATCGTTACCGAGGATGAAATTTACGGTGGCTCGTAAAGCTTAAAAATACCCCGTCTCCTTCTTTCCTCCCCGCGCATTTCTTCTCCTTTAATCTTCTCCACTTTTAATATGTTGCAAAGTTCCTTTACGACCTCGTAAAACGTACGATTAATTTATCAGAGAATTAACCCGGTTGCACAGATCACTGATAGACGTTCCTTCGCCATTATTAACGCCATTACGAACGCGTTTGTTTTTGCACGCGAGGGAGAAGTATTCGCGACGGTATTAAAGGTTCTCTCTCGCTCGGTCTTTTCTTAATTTTCAAATCGCTCGTGATATTCCACACGCAGGATACTCGTGTTCAGGCAGCGCGGCAATTAGCGAATTCAGATATAAGCAGATAAATTAAACCCTGAGTTAGTACCAGTGGATCTATGCTTCCATGCATATTCGCGTGCGCGCAGCAGACACGTCCGGAAACACGTGCAAACATCGTCAAACGCGAGAATGGATCTAACGAAGGACTTCGAGTCTCTTCTGCGATTTCACGTTTTCAAGCTAGTTCCATAAATTTGCAATTTAAACGCCCGCCAAGTCGAGCCAACGACTGCGAATTTCTCAGGGTTAAGTTTTTCGAAAAGTTGCTTTCCGAATCAGATAGAACTTTTTGGATTTGAAATTGTGATACTGGAAAGCACTTTGGAGAGATCGAACATAGAAATCGAGTTGCTGGAGATCCTCGCTGCGAAAGATTGAATGATAATCTTGGTTCTCTAAGTTCCAAGGAAAGTGTCGAGAAACATTGTCAATTTGTAGATACGATTGAGCAAAAATTCTGCAATATTCAGAGGCGAGGGTTTGAAAGGAACTTGTAAGTTGCAATCGGTTACTCGGAAAGTGGTCGCGAAAATGTCCGGCGTCTCTCGAGCGGACAGAATAAACAGGTATTCCGATGTTAACGCGAAATCGAACGCGCCATTGTTGGAGAGGTCGTTTCTGCGGAGGCTGCTAAATGTTGTAACGTTTGCGCAAACCAAACAGAATTTACTTCCGAGCCGATCGATTCGCTTGGCACTGTGTATTCGCGGAAAAGTGCGCGGGAAATAATTCCAGCCATATCGGATATCATCTATGAAACGTGAACGTTCCAATGCTAATTTTGTCCGACGTTGCTGCACGTTGTTGCAGGAATCTCCTTGTAATCCCAGATTTGTTGAGAGATAATGCAATAAATAATGCAAGTTCAATTCAAAGAATATATCTCGCGCGTTTTTCACTAAACAATTTACTAACAATTAGATACATTGAACAAGTACTTTGGAAAAAGAGAAATCAAGAGGTGAAAAAGATGATTAATTAATTAATTTAGGTTTTATAAGATAGAAGTGGAAGATTTACTTCGTGTCTCCCCTGTCAATTTAGGTAATTTTTAAAAAAAATTGGCAACCGGTCATTTTGACCGGCTTGGTAAGTTTAGTGTTAACACTAGAGCTACCGGCGTTAAATCTGTTATATTTAAATATATTAAATAAGTACTTTGAAAAAAGAGGAGTCGAGAGGCGGAAAAGATAATCGATTCGGTGATTTATGGACAAAGAATATTTATTCTAAGACTCTTCTATAATCTTGAAGAAGTTTTGGAAAAAATTGTGTGCCAGTCATTTTGACTGGTTTGGTAGTTCTAGTGTTAACACTAGAGCTACCGGCGTTAAATCTGTTATATTTAAATATATTAAATAAGTACTTTGAAAAAAAAGGAGTCGGGAGGCGGAAAAGATGATCGATTCGGTGACTTATGTTCTTTGACATGGACGTAGAATATTTATTCTACGAGTTTTCTATAAACTTGGAGAATTTTTGGAAAAAATTACGTACCGGTCATTCTGACCGGTTGGTAGGTTCAGTGTTAATGAAGACACCGCAGATTTTCATCGGCCAAACGGTCAACGGCTGCGCTCTTCACCCACGTGCCTCGATCGTCGTACACTCGACAATAACCATTCCCAATTCCAATCCCACGTTCCACGCCGAAGAGAAATTAATTTCGTCTCTCCGTCATCGAGGATACCTGCCGTTCTTAAAACTCTATAAAAAAAGGCACTTCGCTCTTCGAAGATTTACGAACGTCAATAGCCGCGAAGTTTACGACTCGTCAAATGGAAACGTTCTTTGCATAGCTGGAAGGCGCGAGATCGACGAAGTTACGAGAGCGCAATCTCGGATGCATGAGTGGATGGTTAGAGAGACTATCCAATGAGGCCTCTCTCTTTTTTTCTTTCTCTCTCGACATAAGCGAAGACAGATGACTTCTGATTTAGTCATTCCGTCCACGAAACGCTTTAATTCCCTGACAAACGGCTGTCCGTCTTTCTCTTCGTCGCCTACTTGCCGAGCAATAAACGCATCGCGAAGAAATACCGCGGAGCGAACACGGAGTAATCGTCGGACGATACTTTTTTCTTGCACAACCGATTCTCTTCGCCGCGCGATTAATGGCTTTTTGAGTATTTTCCAGTTGGACGTGGCAAATTGAGCGTCCCGTCTGTCAGCGAGTTTCTGCGGGGAGAATGAGCGCCGTTTTTTTTCCAATATTCCACAGCTATTTTATAAAACAAAAATTACTTGACACGTTAAGCGCCACGCCTGTTCCTAGGGACCGGCAGTACACTTTCCATTTAGGCCCTTTATTTGGAATGGCGTCTTTCCGTTTGTTTTTAATAAACTACATTAATTTTTGATAAAATGATACATTTCTTACTTAAAACCACTAATTATGGATGGTTCAGGCGCGGCAGTGTAGCTTAAGTAAAAAAACTTCAACATAAACGAAAAGTCAACGTCCGGTCCCTGGTGACCGGCGTGGCGCTTAACGCGTTAGCTGACCATCTCTTTCATCTCCTGATTCCACGTTTAACAAAGTACTTATTGAGTGTGTATAAATATCATAGATTTAAAGCCGATATTTTCGGTGTTAATATCGTCCAACAAAACGAATGGCATTTCCGATCGAAGCAAGGATTCGATGAACGATTAGCGGGTTAAAATGAAACCGCGACTCGTCGAAAGTTCGTGAAAGGCGTGGGTAGGGTTTTTCTTCTCGGAATCCATTTCGAAGGCGGTGCCTGGCTTTCGTAAATATATAAATACAGGCGCGTGTCTGGCGGTTATTAATAAATTTCACGGCGGGGCCGTGTATCTTCGACTCTGCGTATCTCGTGGCGATGCACTTAATTAAAACTTCCCCCCCTAAACTCGAATATTTAGCCGATGCTAAAGGAGACTCTGATCTTAATTGATAATTAACGAGGTGCCTCGAAGACGAATGGAAGGAATCGCCGGAGTGGAAGATTTATCGATTGAAATTTTACCACTGTAATCCGAATTTTCCCGCGCTATTTCTGCCGCGGTGGAATTTCCCTCCTCTTCATCCTCCGTTCTCCCTTTTTCCCAATTTATCGCAAAACAAAGTTTTATCGGTTGGAATAAAGGCAGAGAGGAAACTCGACGATAATGAGATACGACTTGGATCGATGGCCAATCGTGTGCAACAATACCGCGCAATAAAATACATCGTTGCGCACGTCTACGCCTCTGCGGCGCATTAAAAATTAATTACACTTTATCTCACGTTGTTTTTCGTCGCGTAATTACCTCGAATATTACCGCGATAAATCATCTTTCAAAGACACGCGCACACACGGCCCCATAGTGCCTCTACGTCCACAGTTTTCCGAGCGAGAATCCATTGTCAGGACGAAAATCGAGGATTACGAAACGTAATAATACCGTGTCATCCGAGATATTATCGATCAGTCAAATCCTAGGTAACGTATCGAAAATTAATTACGGCCTATAGATAATTCCGTTATCAACGCCCTCGATGTCACCGGTTGGGAAATTTCTTCGCTTTCCTCCCCGTCCGTCGTGCTTTGCGTAATACAGAGAAAACGAATAAATACCTGTCCCTCTCTTCTGCAAACTCTCGCGCAATAAAACCGGACGAAGAAGATATCCAAGCAGGCGTTAAAACTTTAATCGCGCTTCTACGGAACAAATGGAGAAACTGCGGCGATGCACTTAACGGTGGACTCTCATCGCGACTGAGAAGACATCAGGAAAAAGTCCTTCGCCGTTCTCTTAATTGATTACGTCCCCTTTTATCCCACTGTCCTTCGGTCTTCTCCTCCAAGATCCTCCTTTTCTAATCGCTCGTACCGCGTGCCACGGTGCAATAAATTATCCTGCACTCTCCTGACAATTACGACGGGGTTAAGCGGGGCATTAGCGTCGCGCCGATTTGCATTCGTGGTCCTCGGTTTTTCATCGTCGGAACGTGCGCCATGTTGGAGAATGCTGCAGAAGCCGTTCATTGTGCGGGAATTCGAGGGGTGGAATGATTTAAGAAGTGGCTGGCTACCGGCAGCAGGCTATCAATTAAATTCTAATTAAACCACCGTGTCTCTTGGTTCCGTCGCGCTTCTTGCCGCGGAGAACGCAGTGAGATTTGGCTCGAGGAAGTTTCTAGCTCGCGGTGGTTTTGCGGTTTAACGTTGGTTATTTCAGCTCGTGCTGGCATTCGTGTGTTTCTGTTCTGAGAGAAGTAAGCGATTTTTGTAAGGCGAAGGAAGATTCGATGGCGGTGGAAACTTTGCTCTGCGTTGCTACCTTGAAACGCGAGGGGTTAAGAGGTTATTTGCGCAGCGGTGGTGCATGTTGCAGCGGTTTGAAACTTCCGGGTTGCAAGCCGCATTTGCGGTTTTATTTGACCCCTGTTTCATTAACATTGTAGCTGGATTCGTTAGAGTGAGACACTGATAGTGGTAGACACGCTATCATTTTCTTGAGTCCAACGAAGCTGGTTGCAATGCTGGTGAACAGTAGATTCAAATAATAACTTGGATGGGGCTTGCTCCTTTAGATTGTTGCTAATTTTGTGCTCCTTTTGTTTCAAAAATAGTTGCATGGAATCAACGAAGCATAGAAATCCATAATTTTTAAATCCCAATTAGTTCCAGTTTCCCAAGCTTCTTTCTACCTCGTAGATCTCGAAGTTTCGGATCAATCTATTTCCATCTTATCGTTCCTTTCCTTTTCGTCGATCCCGATCACTGTCAGCATCAGGAATTATCACGAGTCGTTGATTTCACGGATGACAGCCTCGAGAGTCTACGTCTCTCGACTTTCTTTTCTTCTTAACCGAAGACCGTTCGCATCTTGTCCACTTTTTGACGCCTACAATAACACTTATTCTCCAACTCTCAAGTGGCTATTCCTTTAAAATGTCTTTTTCCGATATCGTACTCTCTTAAAAATCTAACATTCCAGCGTCTTTCATTTATATTCTCGACTTTAGAAAACTTCAAAGTATCCATTTCCATTCCGCGCTATAGCTCGCAAAACCAGAGAAGTCCTCTGGTCTGTGGCTTCTTCTGATTCGCCTGACGGATAGAGACATTCTTCGTTCCGACGTCATCTTCGATTCTTATTGGCTGAAAGAGCTGCGCATTCGTTATGTCGTCATGGAAACGACGAAAGCAGTCTTTTGTTCTCGATTGTCATTCGCCGAGCTTAGATCTCCAGAAACGATGCAGTGGGGGTTGTCGGTGCAAGCGACACTTACCCCGTGCCTCGTACCGCTCGTTTTCTCTATTTTTGCGAGCTATATTGTGGAACAAGAGGTTAAAGTTCACCCCAGCGTCTCTGAGAAGACTCGGGCGTATTATCTGAAGTCGTGAAAACGCGCTCGTTCTTCCCACGGATAACGGCCGTACCTCGATCCGACCTGGGCATCCTCCGTTGCAGCAGCGCATGCCCGACGAAAAGTGGTCCTTAACTGCACTTGACTTTCGAGACGAAGGCCAGAAAGAACGAAAGAGGGTATACGCGTCCACGGAGGGGCCCAGGGAGAAGGAGACCGATCAAAGGAGGGATAGAAACGTCCATTATTCTATTCCGACGAAGTGAGGCCGGCAATCTGGCCTTATAAAATAAACCACTCCACGGCTCGCGGTCGGTGCGATCTGTCAAATAAATCGTAGCTCGCTTCTTACGAGCTTACTTGCTTGTCTCTACCATCGTCCCACCCCCTCCTCAAGCGTCTCGTCCTTCTTCAATTTCCTCCTCGTCCACCTCCGTTTCGTTTCACTCTTTTCATCCGCTCGCGTTCATGAAACGAGTCCTAAGAAGGGCAAGACCGTGGAGGAGATTCGTCTTGGACTCGCTCGCGTAGAAGAAGAGGATTAAGAAGGCGGGGAAACTGGCAACACAATGCATCGCACTGTGTCCAAGTTTCACCGATCTCTTTCTCTCTCTTTCGCTCTTGTTTCGATACCGTACTTTCGATCGTTCGCGATTGCAGTTGCGCGGAACTGTTGATTCGCCACGGTCGCGAAACAATGTCGAGGTTTTCTGGAATGATCTCACGTTTCGTGGGGATTCTGGGCTCATTCAGGGGGAATCTCAGTTTTTCCTGGATGAGAATCAGATTTAAGTGTTCATTTGATGGTAGATCGAAGAAACTTGGAGAGGGTCGTTGATCTAATCGAAATGTATTTTTTTTGGTTACAGAAGACAGAGGTGTCGGACTATTTTCGCTCGGAGGACACCTTGGGCAATTTTGTGAGCAACTTTTTCGTCGCTGTAAGTAATCTTTAAATAAGGATAGATATTTTTTCTGATTTGATCTTTTTAATTTAACCCTTTGCACTTCGTTATCGCCACAGCGGCGACATTGTAATAGAAGCTGAAAATTTGTCAGACAAATCCGGTGTATTTTCATATTTTTTATGTTGTAAAACATAATTTTAATTAATTAACGACAAAGCAAGATTGTCAATTTTCTGCAGATGTGTCCTCACACCGTGTAAATAGTCCTGGAGTAGCTGGTAGTTCATAGAAAAAATTACTCGGCGTGCAAAGGGTTAACGCACCACTTGTCCGACTGTAGGAATTCTTCAATAAGGATAATATTATAATCCTTAAATAATAGACGAATTTCCACAAATATTAGCATTTAAGTGTCCTAAAGAAACATTGCAGGAGAATTATTTAAACCAGTGGAGAGACAATTCTCTCCTTAGATTACATCTCGTAGATTCGACTTGTACGAAAGCTAAAAAAAACGAAGATCACCCGGGAAATTTTGAAAAAACTATAACATCTGGCTCAAAAAAAATACGAGGGCATTTGTTTATGCAAAAATTGCGCTAGATAGTTGCAAAGAATGACGAATCGCGTCGTTAATCTCGCGGTTAGAGCGCGTGGACGCGCGTCGCGGACTATTACCGGAAGTAGCGAAGCTCACGGAGCCTACACACGGTCACTCGGGAGGCGTAGGTATGAAGAAATGCAAGCGTAATTCATCTCGCGTGTATATTATCATTTGCACGAACCAAATCGTTCCCTCTCCCGGTGTTATGCTCGTGTAAACACCGGAAGTAGAGCCACCAATATCCGGCTGCGTATAAAACAATTGCGAAATTGACGTCGCAGTCGCTCGCTTTAAACTCTCCACCCCTCGCATCTTCCTTTTCTGTATCTGCGCTTCTTAATTCCTCGTTAACGTTCCTCCTTAGTTTATAAATAATCCCGCCCGATTAAAACTCAAGTTCTTCTACTTTCTCAACAAGTTAACAGACTTCTAAATTAGGAGAAAAATCGAATTTCCAAAATTGCAAGGTTCCTTTCGTCCCAAAAACCATTCGTCGTTTAATAGTTCGCCGCGAAAATAATTCCAGTCGAGCAGAGAGAGAGAGAGAGAGAGAGAAGGGTGTCGGTGGAGGGAAGAGGAGAAGAATAACAAATTTCAGTCTCTCGCACATTCGCTTTCTCGATCTGGAATCTGGATTAAAGAAGCTTACCGAGCAGGGACGTCGAGACGCGAGGGAAGAGATTAAATAAAGCCGGAATAAATTATCCTACCCCTACCTCCTCTTCCGTCCTCCCTCGGACCCTCCGAACGTTCAGGTTTGGCTCAACAACGCGAATTAGGCTAATTTCGCCGTACTTTCCGTCGAAACGACGGCTACCGAGCGTCTTTCGAGTGTCGTTTCACTTTCTTCGAACCTGAAATTCTTATCTGCACTGAATCTCCAGGGGCTAAAGATGTAATTAATTGTTTGGGCAAGTATTAGCCCGTTGCTGGGATCGTTTTGATTATCTGGTATTTTACGAAGTGGCACGGCAATTCGCGCGAATGTAGAGTCGCCAAAAAAATATCTTGCGAGACGTATTTAACGATGCCGAAGAAATATCTGATGTCTAATTATCTTAGATGAATATTGATGGGATATGACATTTTTTTTATATCTACCATTAGGCTTAGAATTTAATTCTGATGTCTTAGATAGTGATATAATATTGAATTTTACAAGATAAAGATACCGTTATTTATTGCTGTGAGATGCAATAACTCGACGAATTTTAATTTAACACGGTACCATTGAAGGTGTTAAGATAACACCTGTAACAATTAACCCATTGCATCACAGCTCTATAGACTATAAAAGACCCACAGTACCGTGCATTTCTGCGCGCAGCAGTTTAACATTGTACGGGCCGGAATATTCCGCGGCTGGTGAAATAAGACGATCGTCATCCGCGGAATATTCTGCTTACGGATGCAAATGGGTCAACACTAGAACTACCAAACCAGTCAAAATGATTGGTACACAATTTTTTCCAAAAATTCTCCCAGTTTGTAGCAGAGTCATAGAATGGCTATTCTACGCCCATCTCATAAAACAAATTACCGAATCGATCATTTTTTCCGCGCCTGAATTTCCCTTTTTTCGGAGTACTTATTTAATATATCAGTAGTTTTAGTGTTAATTAGAAGTGTTCAACGTTTCGATTCATCGACAGGCAATTGCCAGACACTTTTCATCCAGCACACTGGTAGAATTTCTTCCCACGAAATAGCCTACAAAGCGGTATATTTTTGCATTTAAAATATGAACAAAAACTCTTCAAAATGTCAAAGAAATCGAACACCGTTCTCCACTAGAATATTCTACCTCGATCGAGATCATTTTCATCGACCTACCAGAGCGAGTTCGCGCCTCGTCATCGAGAGTTACGGAGTTTTACGGTGGAATTCAGGCCCTTCTATCAGAGACGCGCTTAATCGCAGTCGTGTACTTGCTCGCAAGGGTATTCGCGCGAGTTGCGCCGACATTGATTGGTGTTTGGCGTCGCTCGAGCATCCGAGTGGATTCTGCTCATTTGAGCCGGCGAGTACTCGAATTGGAAGCACATTTGTCTCGCGTTATTGCAGCCCGTTTTTATCAAAAGCTTTATTCGCTTATCGTCGAGTGAAGAATATAGTCAGGATGCGAGAATGTCTCGTTTTTTTCTTGAAAGAGTAGCGATGCAAAGTTTACGAGCTTCTTTGATACTTAAGACTAATGTGCAAATTATGATCAATCACTGATCAGTACTGATACAGCTGCAAAATTGCAGTTAGACATTAAAAGAATAAATATTCTTGAGCTCTAATTATATCTTCGATCGCGATGGAAAGTAGGGTCTACCTAGGGACTGTGATAAGAGATAAGAATTTTTCCTAAATTACTATTTAACGTATGAGTCACTCAGATGCCAATGCGGTTAAGTCCATTTTTCGATACTTTCTAATTTTTGTCAATTTTAATACAATGAAGTTTGTTCTAATAAAATTTACAAAAATCAAAGAATATCAAGAAATGGATTTAACCGCATCGGCTTCTGAGCGACTGATAGCATACCCTCGGTTATTCTACCCGATTAAAACCAAAAGAGCAGAGTCTAGGAAAAGTAACCGTAGCAGTTGAAACAGAAAAAGTATGGCCTCCCAAAATCTGCCCCCGATTGTCAAAGATTCAAAGAGACACACGAAACTTTCCCCCCTATTTCGAAAACCACCGCGCAACCACCGCCGCCATTATGGTCCCTTAGGTCCTCGACTCGCTCGCATCTGATTTTCACCTCAAACGCGAATCAGTATCACCCCGTATGGGTTAAATGCAAGGAGAACATTCGATATTCATAATAATCCACTCTCTCTCTCTCTCTCTCTCTCTCTACATGCACGTTAGAACACCCGCCGCGTGTTTCATTTTATGCTTGCAACGATTTGTTTCCACCTCGTCTGTTGCTCTTCCCTATCATCCTCGATCTGTCTTTAATCAGCCATTCCAGCGTGTTAACCCGTTCCCGAGTGTCGTAAAACTTAGCGCGCGATCGAATACCTGTGGCGAGATTAAATTGGATACCGCGTAATCGAATAATCGGTAATCGGCATCGCTCTCGAGCGTTGGAAGTTCCTTTTGATCGGTCGGAAGATCAGTGGAACCCCCGTTATCCCGTGATCTCCCATTATCCGCGCATTCTACGGGACTCTATGCTCCGTCATCGGAACGCTAACGTTGCTGCGGATGCAGCATTCAGGAAATATCGTGCTTTGTTCTCTCGAGGAAAGCGCGTCAATGGCAGCACAAGCCCGATGGAACTAGCCGGTCTTTATTTGTGATCCAGCAGGGCAATTCATACCGTGGTAATTGAGCGTAATAGATACCGCGTACGATGCGGAAACGTAGGACGATCGATCAAAACTAATCGCGATGTTGTGGAAGCGTATGGCGTCGAGGAACGACTTACGTTCTCCACTGCGTTCTGACGCACTTGCGCGGCGGTGAACGTCGAATTTTGCGACGCGAATGAAATCATCTTCATTTTTACTGTACTTTTCCAACCTTTTGCTTTTTGTACGTTGAAAAGTGTACCGAAAAATACAATCTACCAAAAAATACCATCTACCAATAAATTCGAGGTTCTGCAGAGGCTCGTGAACCAAGAGCAAGAAAGTGTTACAATTTAACAAACGATAGTCGCGCCGATTGATCTTCCCGACGCTGTTACAAAGTAACCATTCCCTCCGAAGGATCTCCTTCGAAAGAGGAAATTTCCTTGGTCCGAGAGCATCGAGTTTGCACAATTTCTCCTCTCGCGCGCGCTCTCTTCGCGGAAAGAAGGAAAGGAACGTGCACTCACCAATTGCGATCTCCTTTCCGAGAAAAGCTCTTCGGCGTCTTGAAACGTCCCCTCGCAGGCCTGCGGCGCTTCTTCAGCTTCCACGCCGGCTTCTTCGGGGAGCCTCTGGCGCTTCTGGCTTTTCTCAATCCTCTCCACGTAGAGACGAGGGGGCGACGAAGAAGAAACTCGGTACTCGAATGCCGCGTATCCACCGAGGAAGATAGAGAGAGGCGAACCGTAGGTGCACGATGATACGGTGGCGAAAAGGGGGGAAAAGAAATCTCGATGATCCAAAGGATCGCGTGGCTGCTGTCAGGAAATTCACTCTCGGAGGAAGCTGATTCACCGGGCGCGCATTCCTCCTGTTATTTCAGGCGAGCGCGGTAGCGTTATAAATCCTCTTCTTTTCTCCCCCGTTCCATCCTTCCTTTCTTCCACCAAGTTCCTCCTCGTCTCTCGTTCGAGCCACCGATTACAAAACCCCCGATTCACCTTTGCTCACTGCGCGCGTACTTTCATCCCGATTATCTCGTATCCGGTCTCTCTTCTGCAAGATCCTCCCAATCGGCACCACAAGCGCGCCTCTCCACCCTCAACGGTCCATCGCACTTTGCACTGACGCTGGAAACCAACCCCGTTTCTTCTCCGCTCTCGCTTTCCGCCCTTGGCCAATCTTCGACACCAGCGTTGGGTAAAATCCAAATGGGCACTGCGTGATATTCGTCGTTACGTGCAACGTCTATTTTCGCGGCGAGATCTCGTTCGTTCGCGATAACGCGCCGATCGTTTCGATATCGGACGTACTTCCTCAACGACGCGACGCGATCGTTGCTCCGTGAATTTTCGAAATTCCCGCCGGCGGTCTCGCGAGGATAGCCGATCGTACGACTCGCAGATCGATCGGACGACCGTTCGCGACTCGACCGAGAGAGGTAACGTCGTCGCGGCGACACTGACACACAACTGTACGCGCTTCGAGACGAGAGAGGATGCGCTCGAGGAAAGCTCGGGGCGAAGTGCCAGAAGAGTCGTCGCTTGAAATAACCGCTCGTCCACGAGTTCCCTCCGCCAACCCCCGTTGCCGCTCTCGTAGTTCCTCTCCCCACTATTCCGCTGCACCGGCAAAACTTGACCCCACTACACCCTCTTCACGCTTTCCGCCTCTCTCTTTCTCGCCAGCGACCTCCGACTATGCGCCTCTCCCTCTCTCCTTTTGCCTACCTTTTACACCGTCTCTTTCTCGCTCTGTTTTTCTCCTCGTCGAGCCACTCTGCTCGGCTTCTCTGCATACGCGTCGTTCCGCGCACGTGCGAGGATCGTGCAAAATTTTCGCGCCAACATGGAGCGCGGGAAAATATAGCGGTGGAGGATTCGGGGGTGGTTGAAGCGGGTGAACGAAGGGATGGGGTTTCTGGGTGGAACGGTGGGCGAGGGATTTTCAACGACGATGGGGTGGAGAGCAGAGTGTGACAGTGTCACTGTGAGATGAGGTAGAATCTTTTGAGGAGGACATCTTTCGATTGTCGAACGGTATATTTTGTGTTCATGGTTCTTTTAACACTATTCCTATCGACACTTCACGTATACCTTTTCCTACCGCAACCGGTGAATTTGTCAAATGATAATTTTTTCCCAGAGAATGAAGAGTAAAAAAAGAAGTGAATATTGAAAAATGTATTATAATGTGAATGTATTATACGTATATTTGAGGAAAAGTCGTGAAGTTTAACCCTTTGCAGTCCTATGTCGAACTACACTCGACATAGCTTTTCCACTTCATTTTATTTTCTAGCGATTTAATGTCGACGTTGCAATTTCATAATGATTTTGTACTATCACCTAAATATCCGTCAGTATCTATAGTTACTGTTATCATTAAAACAGAAATGAATAACAAATGATGGAAAAATTTGAAATTCATTTCATTTAACTCACTGCAAAATTGAAAAAATAATTCGGACCGCAAAGGGTTAAATGTGATTCATTTACGTTGTATATAGGAAATTCTAATCGAAATTTTAAAAACGGTCATTTGACCGGTCGTGGTAGGAATAGTGTTAAGCCATAACACCCTGCCAAAGACGAGTATACTCGTCCTTGGCAGCGAATGGGTCAATCTAAAAAAACGACACTACTTTCCGGAACCCCTAATATTTTATGATTTATTATTTTTCTTTCAAAAAGAAATTGATAGCATATTTTTCAACATTGTTCACGTTTGTTTTATCTCCTAGCTTGCTCAATAAATTTTTTTCTTCGCGAAAAAAATGATACAGCAATGAGATTAACCCCCGAGGACGTCGAATAAATTAATTGCAACCGCTGCGAATTTTTCTTTAACCAGATTCGCCATTTCTACAGTCAATCGATGCAATTCCCAAACAAAATTATCTATTTTTCTAAAAAAGGCGCATTGCCAAAAGAAATCGTGCAAGTAGCAAAAGAAACTTTCGAAAGCGTAGGTGCAAATGCAGTCCGGCAAGGTGCAGGTAATTCCACGGTTGCTCCGCAACCACCCCTATTTTTCTTTCTTCCCTGGAAGCCTCCTTCCCTTCTGCCACCGAGTTGGAAACATGTTCGGGACATGTGTCGAGCTGCACGACCACCTTTTTCGTTTTCCCCTCCGGAGACATTCAACACCGTACGAGACACCGTCGAGTGTCGTGCAACCCTGGGAGGACTGTGCGAGCGAGATTTCTGTCCGCCTCCTTTTTCCGGCTGTGTCGGCCACCGTCTCTCCTTCTATCTTTTCCCTTTGTATTTATAGAGAGCCACGATGACTGGCTTAATCATAATGTCCCGTGGAACTCTGGAATATCTATTATTATCCGGCCGAATTAATGGAATCCTCGTACGACCTTGCGGACGCGAGTTATGCGTGGAGAAGACGACGGAGGATTCTTTATTTGCTGTGGAGAGATGGTAATTCGAATTTTTGTATATAAGACGGGTGAATGATACTTTGCTGTCGATTAGGATCGTTAATCTCTTGGGGGACACTCGTGATACGGTGAATTGGATAGGAAATTTTCAAGTATTGCGAAACCGATTAACACTAGAACTACCCGCGTTAAATCTGGTATATTTAAATATACCGAATAAGTGTTTTGAAAACAGTGGAGTCAAGAAGCGGAAAAATGAACGATTCGGTGAATTATGTTTTTTGAGATGGACGTAGAATGTTTATTCTATAATAAATCCTCTCCTATACTTTGGGAGAATTTTTGAAAAAATTGCGTGCCAGTCATTTTGACTGGTTTGGTAGTCTAGTGTTAAATTTAAAATATCAGTGAGACGCGACACGGTAGAATTATTTCTGTAGTATTGATATTACGTTAAATGTATATCGATAATAACTGATCAATTATTATTTCACCAATTTTATTCTGAATTATTGCGGAAGCAGAGAGAAAATAAATCGCACGGCAAAAGGTGAATTAGTGCAAATTCAGGGTAGAAGACCAAAATTTAGAGAATTCGAAAAAGGAACTTAGCTTTCTCTGCAAGTGAAAATTAAAAATGAGGAATATATTTGGATGTAGGCCAAGTTATGAGTATTTAGCTGTTGATTGGAATTGCTAAATACGTATAAATGCAGAAGTATCCCTCAGCTTTCGCAAACAATGTTAAACGTAATGTTTCCTTTTTCAAATTTCATAATTAAAGTTCCCATCGTAGCTCGACAGTAAAATTTCCATTACATAGAATTACTGTCGATAAGTCGATAATTACCTCTTCGAGAGGATATTTCACTTAGAGGTAATTAATTTTTTCCAAAAGCCGCTTCTATTAATAATATCGGATCGGCGCAAAAGGTAAACATCGATTCAAGACATTAAGATCGCGGCACTTTAAATGAGAAAGTGGAATCTTCAAAGTGCCTTCTTTATTGACGAGAATGCCCGTAAAACAGCGATATTCTACGCGAATGGCACTCCTGGCAATCTCGAGCAATTCGTAATCGTCCGGCTTTACTTATCGCGCAATCCGCCTTGAATCTCGCTTTAATATATTCGACGATTTTATCGAATTTCCTTCCGCCGCTATGGTTAATTGACTCGTTGCCGCTTTATTTACGCCGGCAAAACTCCCCGTAATTCATTCGTAAGTTTTGAGTCGAGTGGATGCAAAGGTGTCCGTAATTCTCCACGATGATTCCGTTGATTTATTTTTACAGTTTAATTTCCGAGTGGCCAAGTATCGCATGCCGGAAGATTTATCTAGGAAAACGCTGAAAGCCCGCGCCTTTCTTACAGCGGCTCGTATAAATCTTTATGGGTTTCTCGTAAAGTCATTTTTCTCGACCCTTTCGTTTACAAAAAGGAATTATTGTGGCACGTATACGCCGTTTGGGAATTTATTCTCTCGCTGCAACGCCGCAGACGCTTAAATCAAATGGTAATTCTCAAGTTTCGGATGGAGAAACTTCCCTTTGTGTTTATGCTTTCCTGTATTTGGATTATGATTCAACGGAAGGCATCAAAGTAGGCATGGTCTCCGAGTGAAAATGGCTTGGGGGATTTTGATAGGTGTAATCTTGATTTATAAAGGCAATTTTGATTGCGTTTTAATTTAATCCTTTTTAGTCCACGCGGGAGAAAATTGAGACGTTTGAAATTTCTATCCAACGAGATAAGCACGTTAAATGTTACACGTACTTTTCTACTTTCATTATTTATACCGAGAGGGAAGATTTTCTATTAAAATCGCATCTTTATGGAGCAAAAACGTTAGGCCATTGCGGCCTGAATTATTTTGTCAATTTTTTAGAGAGCTAAATGAAATTAATTTCACAATTTCTATCGTTGGTCATTCATTTTTCTAATGATAGCAATAACTCTAAGTACTGGCGGGTATTTAGGTGATGTTGCAAAATCATAAATAGAAAATTAGAATTATTCATAAATTAGAAAATTCAGAAATATTACAATTTCAAAGTCATGTGGAATTTCATTGAATTCAATAGCGCCGGTCACCGGGGACCTCCGTGGCATTCAACGTGTTAAGTGAAAATCTGCATTCACCACTTGCAGGAAATATTCGAAACGACCGAGATCCAATTATTTCCGACCCTAATTAGTCGAAGAATGTCCAATTAAATGTCGGATCGGTGTAACAGACCGTAGATGAAATCGCGAAAGACGAAACGTCGCTTCCTGGTGGCACTCTCGGCTTGTTTGTTCGATTCTGCCGATCGGCGGACGTGCCGGAGCCATTTCTCGTCCGTTCCTCGATTGTCTCGTAATCCCCCATGAAATCTGCGACGAGGCGTGGAGAATCGATTGCAGCGTGACGAATCGAGGAGGAAACAATTCAGAAATTGCCGCTTTCACGTTAATGCGTTCACCATCGCCGTTTGTCAACCCTTTCTTTTTTAACGAATCGGGAATAAAATTCCCTTTGCTCTTCGAAGCATGGAATAAAGTTGTGAAAATTTTCTATCAATTTCATGGAGGAATATTGAGATGTTGGATAATCGAGACGGGGGATAAATGGAGTATTTGAATAGTTTGAAGTATTTGAAATAATTGAAAATACAAATTGTGGTGGAGAGGAAGAATGTGACCGGAAGGAAGGGGACGAATAAATTATGTGAAAGTCGAGCTAAGAAAAGAAAATCGGCGATAGAAACGTGAATAAGCTATGGTGTCACTCGATACATATTTTAACACCGCCGGTATTGTTTTACTGCAACTTTACGACTTCCAGCTGTTTCCATTGGTGAGGAAAAATTACCAAGATCCTCCTTCTTCCTATGTTTCTCAGGTCTATGTTCCTGCGAAAATAGAGAACCCTGGAAAATATCGCATTTTCCGATATCGTTGTCCTTTATCCTAGCTAATTTTCGTGCTTGGAAAAACTATTCCAACAGTTCGTTTCTGCGATTCCGTTTTAATAATTAAGAAAGAATCTCCCAAAATTCACGAGAATTTCAACTCGCCCACTAATTCTTGTACCTGAGAACTTCTTTAACTATATCTAGATTTAATTGGATGCAAATTCCGACAAATCGAATACAGCAAGTATATCTTAATTCCACTAATATTATTACAAAGAAAAGATAAAAATAATCTAATATTTTTCAATAGAAAATAGACTATGGATAAAAAAATGCAAAGGACTATATTGTGACTTTTTTAAGGAGCTGATGAAGGTTAAATCGTTCAGTCTAAAATCGTGAAACTAACAATTCCTCAATTTCCTTCAAGTCTCAAGTCTCAAAAGACACTTCCAATCGTCAAAGTCGTCCGCACGAAAATGTAACGGGATATCGACGAAATTCCTCCATCTTTTTCTCAAATTTGTTTCTCCGAGGAAGAAAAAGACGTAGTCACTCCCCGTAGATGCGTCTGTCGGACTAATTAGTAGACGTCGAGAGATGAGAGCAGCTGATATAAAGCCACTCTCTGTCAGAGGAGACGGTTCCTCGCTGTCACTGATCGGGAACACCTTAAATCCGTTTCTACGGTCTTCCATTCACGATCAGCGACGGCGCAGGAGGAACGAATTAGCCGGATAGTATAAATATAGGAGGCGAGGAACGCGTGACAGTGAACTGCACGAATGCGAATGCATCCTCGTCTATTCCTGTGGTGGATATCCAAACAGCAATCACCATGGGAATCCGTTTCACGGGTTTAACGCTCCGGCGTGGTTGGTTCGTTGACATTTTGGTGGAAAAGTTGGAAAATCTTTCCTACAAAATTAGCTTGCTATTTTTTATTATTGAAAGCTGGGAAAATTGCTTTTATCAAAGATAGCTTGCTATTCTTTTGGTGGAAAAGTTAGAAAATTGTCCTCGTGAAAGGTACCTTGTTATTATTTTGGTGGAAAAGTTGGAAAATTGTTCCTACGAAATTAGCTTGCTATTTTTTATTATGGAAACCTGGGAAATTTTTTTTCCATAGATAGCTTGCCATTTTTTTGGTGGAGAAGTCGGAAAATTGTTCCTACAAAATTAGCTTGCTATTTTTTATTGTGAAAAGCTTGGAAAATTGTTTTTCCCACAGATAGCTTGCCATTTTTTTGGTGGTGAAGTTAGAAAATTTTTCTCTTGAAAAGCAGCTTGTTATTCTTCCGGTGGAAAAGTTGGAAAATTGTTTTTACGTATAATAGTCTGTTATTTTTTAGGTGGAAATTTTAAACGACGCATCTTAGTCTCGTAAATTTTTATTTTTCTCTTCTTTACCATGGTTCTTTTCGTTCTACATTTTACTTTTCGCGTTGCACATTTCTTCCCGAAGAAAGACGCACGTAAGCGGAGTTTCGCTTGGGAAGATTCTTCGAGGAATTGTTTTTTGAGCGAGGAAACGAAGCACGAAGGAAGGGAGAGGACGGTGACTTTTTCGAAGATTCGGCGAGCATCGCGAAGGGTCGAAAGGAAGGAAAATCTTTCAGTAGAATCGTTCCTCGCTCTCGGCCTGTCATCGAGCAAAAACCATGAATTGTCTCACGCTCCTGAAAAGACGGTACCCGTTTCTCCGCGAGACTTCCTCCGAATCTTATTTTTTCAAGAGTCCAAGGGGGATTTTGGGAGGTGTCTTCTATTCTTACATAAATCAGGGCTGCAGCTACGATGAACTTTGAATTTTCAAGAAAGAGTTAAGCACGTGAGTTTTCGCAAACTCATGCAACTTGATTCTGCGAAAGATAGGACATTCGCAACTTCTGATTGCTTCGTTTCAATGTAAAAGAAACTCCGAGAATCCCACTTAATGAAATCTATTTAATGCTATGCATTAAAAAATTCGTACTGGTTTTATCTGCAGTTAAAATGCAAATTTTAATAATTCACTGATAGAAATAACGATTAAAGGACAGTCTGAAAGATTCGCGAGGCCTCTCACGATGGTCGGCTGTATCTTCAGCGTGGTTCTTTTGCCATCGAAGTTTCAAGTGCTTCAACATCCGCTTTAATTGCATCCTGTAATTGCTTCAAGGAAGAGTGCCGCACAGTCGGATTCCTCTGAATTTCAGCGGTAATCCATCGCCTTGCTCTCTTCGCTTGGAACAATTCACTTAAAACAAACCTTTTATTTTGCGAGAGAAATTTACATCGAGCCAAACTACGATCGAAATCGCGACGAAAATCAACCAGGGAATCCTGTGCCTCGTCGAGTAAATTTAGAACATTGTTTTCCATCGTGGTAAATTCTGCCGTGAGTAATCGTTCTCTATATTCGTGCATTGCCAATTCGCCGCGCTCTTCTCCTATCGAGTGCAATTTTCCATGAAATCAAGTTTCAACAAAGGGTCTAGCAGGATAAGGGGGTCAAAAGTGCCCTTGAAGCTATTTTATTCCACGATGCGTCATTCGATAGGTAACCATAAGAAACCATTGTACACAAATTTTTAATCCGATAGCTTGACCGGGAGGGTAGTTATGGGGTAAATTCGAAAAACCAGTTTTTGCCTCATTTTCGCCACTTAATGATGTGTAAAAATGTCGAAAAAATTCTGACACATTCTAAACATGATTGCACACGTTAGGAATGATTTTCAGATTCTTCCGTTGCAAGTGCCGCGCGCAAAAAATCAAAAACGACAAAAAAATGGGAAAAATGTAGATTTTGCACTGAAATCTTCGAGACACAATTTTTAAATAATTCCTGTAAGTACCTGATGTATCCATTAATATGCTAAATTTTTTTCATATTTTTTTGATATGGTGCAACACTGTCGGAAAAATCAAAAACCGATTTCTGGGACGCATTTCGTGCTGAAACGCGATCAGTATTTGCTATCATTGCATTATTTTAATTCAGTATGTTCATTTTATTACCTTCAATGTCTCTGAATACGAAAAGATACGTGTTAAGGAAGAGAATCAAGAAAACAAAGTAAATTGTTAATTGTATGCTCCGTATATGCTAGAACTTTGAACCTTCCTTCAAGAGATGAGATGGCGCAGTGGGTAGAGTGTCTGCCTGTGGAACCGTTGGAAACTTTTTGTCGCGGGTTCGAATCCCCATGGGGGACTTAATTTTTTTTTCTGTAATTTTTTTTTTTTAAATTATTAAGCACATAGCAATAATCAATAGTCACTTTAAGGTGTTTCACAAATATTTTTAAAAATAATTATATCTACCGTTTTTAATAATGCCACGATTTGCGATTACTAGTATTTTTAAACATTTCGTATATTGAATTAACATCGATTTATTAAGACATTTGAAAATGTATGTTAAGTGTAAAAGGATCATGAAAAGTTATAATCTATAGAAAGGAAGAAACTCTGCCTTCCTCCTCTTTGTTATAACTTTCCAAGATATAATATTATGTCCCTTCATTATTTAACATATATTTTTATGCATTATAATAAACCAATATCTATTAAGCATACAAAATGTTTGAAAATACTCATAATTGCAAAATATGGCATAACTAGGAAAATCATACCGTATGATTATTTTCATGCTGGTTTTATATTTTTTGAAGACATAAAAATATCTGTGAAACACCTTAAAGCGACTATTGATTATTGCTATGTGTTTAATAATTTAAAAAAAAAAATTACAGAAAAAAAATTAAGTCCCCCATGGGGATTCGAACCCGCGACAAAAAGTTTCCAGCGGTTCCACAGGCAGACACTCTACCCACTGCGCCATCTCATCTCTTGAAGGAAGGTTCAAAGTTCTAGCATATACGGAGCATACAATTAACAATTTACTTTGTTTTCTTGATTCTCTTCCTTAACACGTATCTTTTCGTATTCAGAGACATTGAAGGTAATAAAATGAACATACTGAATTAAAATAATGCAATGATAGCAAATACTGATCGCGTTTCAGCACGAAATGCGTCCCAGAAATCGGTTTTTGATTTTTCCGACAGTGTTGCACCATATCAAAAAAATATGAAAAAAATTTAGCATATTAATGGATACATCAGGTACTTACAGGAATTATTTAAAAATTGTGTCTCGAAGATTTCAGTGCAAAATCTACATTTTTCCCATTTTTTTGTCGTTTTTGATTTTTTGCGCGCGGCACTTGCAACGGAAGAATCTGAAAATCATTCCTAACGTGTGCAATCATGTTTAGAATGTGTCAGAATTTTTTTGACATTTTTACACATCATTAAGTGGCGAAAATGAGGCAAAAACTGGTTTTTCGAATTTACCCCATAACTACCCTCCCGGTCAAGCTATCGGATTAAAAATTTGTGTACAATGGTTTCTTATGGTTACCTATCGAATGACGCATCGTGGAATAAAATAGCTTCAAGGGCACTTTTGACCCCCTTATCCTGCTAGACCCTTTGCAATATTTTTATCTACCAAAATGGAGTGGAAAAAACTCGAATAGAAGGTCTGTGTTTGGCAAGGCGGCAAAGTCTTGCAATTGCAATTTGCAATGTCAAGTTCCTCCCCACCTCCGACGAGTATTTCGTAAATTAATATTTCAAATTTCACGAGACGTAGAAATTGAAAAAAATTTCCATGGATTTTAAGGAAGACTGGAAAAATACAATCGGTAAATTCGATGTTATTTCGATGGCGAAAATAGTCGGAGAAGAGGTGGTCGCGCGAAACGCGGCTTTCTGCGAGTTGGCTATTTTCGTGCGATTGATCGACGCACGTGTCGACGCAGGTAATGGAGAATGACAATGATTATACTGTCGGCTGCGATTTAATGAGCCGTGAAATCATGCCTCATTTCTGCTCGCACGGTCAGTTCAGTGACATTCGTTGTTTAGGCACATTTCTATTTCTCCATGTTATTCACCGTCGCTCACAGTTCTCATCCCTTTCATCGCGAAGACGTTGCGGAGAATTTGCGAATTGCAGTCTCATCGAAGCTATAGAATAATGCACTTTGTGCAATTAAGATCAAAAGGTATTCTCCGCTCGTCGGAATTTCACGCGGAGTTCTACGAATTCACGCAGTTACGAATTTCTGAAGTTTCACATTCAAGCGGCACTTTTTGGAATTTTGTTTCGCGCCACTTTTCGTTCCATTTGCAATCGTAATTCGGCTATAAGCTGCAAAGAAACTGCATGTAGCGTCTTGGGTATCTCTGAAAATTTTCTTTTTGGACTCATTTTTTGGAAGGCACCTGTCTTAGAAAAATATCAATTTTTTCAGAGTTTCCAGTGTCATTTTCTATCATTATTTAGGTCTCCAAATCGAGAAATAATGCAACGTTGGAGAGATCTGAACGAATTTCTTTCTTGGCTCGTCGGAAAAATAGCGTTTTTTAAAGAATTTTATTTCCAAGCGCTTATCTTGCAATTCTCTGCAACAATTCGACTCTCTGGAAGATCATAAGTACAAAAACTAGAAGGGATTCGGATATCTCGATTTTTTTATTCCAATTTGTCGCGGAGGTTCCCCTTTATCCTGTGCAAAAATTCAGCCGAGAATAGGGAAAGAATATTTGCGAATTCGAGAGACGACGAGGGGCCCCAGAGATTGCTCGTCTTCCGGTGTTTCTTTTTTGCTTGCTCGCGTTTATTATTAACTCTTTTCCAATTGAAACATATATCCCTTTGAAGAGAGGAGTCTCCGGCAGAGTCGTAACAGACTAAACAGCGATTCCAGGTATCGAGTTGGTGAAAAAGCACGGAGTTTCGTGTACTTTTTTTTCCCACCGTCCCAGTGAACTCTCTGTCATAATATTCAGCCGCGGCAAAGATCGCAGAGGATCACGAATCGTCAGAGACGAGTATTCTACCGTCTTTCCAGGAAACTCCGTCGGTTTGCTTCTCCGCGTCGAACGCAGATATTAGAAAATCGTGTGGGCCAACGTGCAAACATGTTTCGCGCGTGAAAACAATTAGAGGATCCGACTGATCGATCGCTGGGAGCTAAAAGAAACGAGGATTCAAAGACAGCTGAGTGAAATCGGGGAATTTAACGCGTCAAATTCCACGAGGATGACTGGCAACCGGAACTATTAAATTCAAGAAACTTCTCATCATTTTTTAATTTAATTAAAATTTTATTTGATAATATCTTCGATACTTAAATATCGCTGTTGAAAAAGTAAAGTACCGGCGAGTACGTAACTAGTTTTAACTTTAACGTTTTTGCTGTATGAAGATGCGATTTTAATAAAACATGTTGCATTTCGGTGGAAATGATGCAACTAGGAAAGTCCGGATGGCGTTCAACATGTTAAACCTCAGGTTGCAAAGATTAAGAGAAGGGACATTATAGAGAAATATAATGTTCTCATATAGTTGAACTTAGATTTATAATCCTAACGATGAAAGCGCAACGCTGTGCTATCATCGTCAAAAAGATTTGCAACATTCCATCAGTCACCGAACATTTACAGCCACCCATGAAACAATCCCTCTTCATCTCTTTTTTTTCAACTTCTATAATCGTTTCATCCAAGATCTACAGTTTCTGATAAATCCCAACCCATCAGGTCTACGCTACAAAATTAATCATTTAAAAAAATCACCCAGAAGTGTCAGCAACCCTTCCACCCCCCGATACTAAGCTCACCCGTCCCTCGATCAGGAAAGATGGCTTCCACGGTGGCAGGTTTCGAAAGTTTGAACCGGAAGCGACATATCTCGGTTGCGTATGATCCCTGCATCGCAATAGGAACGAAACTTCGCCGTTCCTCCTCGGCTATTCCGGGGCATCGAGGGCTGAATTCAAAATTCGTGAGGACGATACCCGGCTCGGCATCCCTTTCTCTCCGTCTCTCTCCTTCCATTCGAACGTCCGTCCTTCGAAGACGGAGAGCGCGCGACGAGAGGGAAACAACGGGAGGAAAGCGAACTCACCGCGAAGAAGGCACACGCGATATCTTCGGTTGTTGACCGTTGCACGTCGAATGGACGACGATGGACGACGATGGACGACCATGGACGAGGATGCTCGGTCGTGGCGGTGGAAGGCCAAGTCACATCTCCGTGCGTGGTTTCCGGTCATCCTCGTGTTGCTTCCTTCCATCGCTAATGACCTGCCCCCGTACCTACTACCGGCCTCCTCGCTCAGGTGGATCGCATATGAGCCTCATGGGAAAACGATGCCATCGGTAGGCTCATACGAGCGTAACTAACCACACATGGATGACTGTTCGTTGGTCCAGCTTGTCATGGAGATGAAACAGGAAACGATTTCACGGTAGGACGATCGCGATCGAACGAACGCGCTTGTCGTATTGGAGTTGATGGAAAATGTTGGGGGATACGATGAGTATGGAAGTAAAGGATCGGGTTTTCGATTAGTGGACTGGAATTCGAATTATCGTCGGTCATTTAATTAGCTTTGGGAGATTTTTCGTTAATTAAATTAGTATTTAATGCTGGGACTACGGGCGTTGAAGTAATTGGGATTAATTGTATTAAATGAGTACGTTGGATATAGACAAATGAAGAGGTGAAAGGGACGATCGATTCTGTTTTTCAAGTTATGCGAATTTTAGTGAAATATTTACTGTGTGGCTCCCCTATGGATGGAGAATTTTTTACAAAATTCGGAACAGTTGTTTTGACCGCCTTGGTAGCTCTAGGGTTAATATATGGTAGAATCGATGGTTCAAAGTTCTCCCATTTAAACGAAACGACCATAGATGAATTTTGGAAAATTCTGAATGGAATCCTAGCATTCTCTATTATTTTTTTAGTCACAATAAAGTTCGAAAATACAGAAAAAGAAGAAGAAAGTCCACAGATGAATCGAGTTAAACAACAGATGCTACTTGCAGCACGATTCTCCATCGTGCCCGTGGAAATAGCCGGGAAAATCGAAATTAAACGCAGAGGCGGGTGCTATGGGAAGCTTTTTGGCTGATTTTCACGCTGCAGAACCGTGGGATTTCGTGGGCGTCTCGTGTTCTTCCGTGTCCGGGAGCGTAGGAAGAGAGTTTTTCCCATAAAAATCTCAGCAGGAGTGGGACTGCTGGCTGTGATATGCACCCGGCCGGAAAACGTCCCTTTCCTTCGATTTTCGTGCCAAAAAGACACCGGAAGACTCCGGGGAAAAAAGTACCGCCAAGTGTCACTTCAAAAGTTGAAAATTACTCTCTTAATACCTGCAACTATAGCATCATTTTTACTCAAATTACCTACAGAACATTAAACAGCAAAGAAATTTAATTTCGCTCTTAGAAATTCAACCTTTTCTAATTTACTTGCTGGCTGAATTCGTTGGATTAAAATTACAGAAAATATTCAACGGAACAAAGTAGAATTTGTTAAAACTACCACTGAATCTACGAAAGTTGTTATAAAAATATTTTTCCTCCTCTGGAATTCTTTGGGTAAAAATTGTAGAAAATTTTCTAACCGAAACAAAGTAGAGGAATTTGTTAAACTACCATTGAGTCTACGGGATCGTTCCACCATAGAGAAAGGGACGACGGTTGTTATAAAAATATTATTCCTCCTCTGGAATTCTTTGGGTTAAAATTGTAGAAAATTTTCTAACTGAAACAAAGTAGAGGAATTTGTCACAGTACCATCGACTCTACGTGGTCTTTCCACCATAGAAAAAGGGACGACGGTTGTTGTAAAAATATTATTCCTCCTGCGGAGAGTAGGTGAAACGATTACCAAAGAAACGTACGACGGATTTCGGGAAATCGTTGCACCGTTTGGAAGATGTAACGGACACGACGAAAGAATAAAACTGTCGCAACGTGCAGCTCGTCAGCTCGTTGTCATCGCTCGGATATATTTCTCGCTCTTGCTCGACGAACGAAGGAAGAGGCTCGCCTCGAGTTTTTCTTAGGATCGAAAATCCTCGAGGAATCTCGAGGATCTCCCTTCTATTACCCCGGAACGGTCGTCTTCAGTGTCGGATTTCAACTTTCACGCCATTTTTTCCCCAAACATTCCCAATTTTCTCGCTCGTTATCGATCTCCAAGCTTTTCCGCACAGAAAACTTCTCATCCCGATGATTTTCAATCGCCCCTGCCTTCTTTTCAATTCTAAATTCAATTAGAAACTTTTCCATTATTTCTAAATTCAATTCTAAATTCAATTAGAAACTTTTCCATTATTTCTAAATATAATTCTAAATTCAATTAGAAACTTTTCCATTATTTCTAAATTCAATTCTAAATTTAATTAGAAACTTTTCCATTATTTCTAAATTCAATTCTAAATTTAATTAGAAACTTTTCCATTATTTCTAAATTCAATTCTAAATTCAATTCTAAATTCAATTAGAAACTTTTCCATTATTTCTAAATTCAATTCTAAATTCAATTAGAAACTTTTCCATTATTTCTAAATTCAATTCTAAATTCAATTAGAAACTTTTCCATTATTTCTAAATTCAATTTTAAATTCAATTAGAAACTTTTCCATTATTTCTCCCTCCGTGACAACACGATTCCAGCGATCGAAATTGCACCACCCCTAAAGTTAATTTCCATTGAATTTTTAATATTCTCCAGCTTCTCATATCGCATCGAATATCGCGCTTCATCGAAACATGCTTCTCTGACGCTAATTTATCGTGATCTTTTGTATACTTTAATAATCCCCGCTCGTTACCACGCGGCTCGTCCGCAAGATGTAATTCATTCGCGTGATTCATTCGTAATGACAGTGCTCTCGGTACGATTTTTCTCTCGGTAAATTAGAGCGCACGTTCAACGGTCGAAACGAGGATCATTTGCAAGGAATAGAATCCGGTACGTTGCTCCACGTCGCTCACATGCAAACGTGCATACGTACTTCCAAGCTTTAGTGCATCCTCTCTTGCGCGAGGTGTAAAAAAGTCGAACGAGCGAATGATCGAGAGAGGTCGGAGCGGAAAGGAAGAAACGCGATACATTTTTCAACTCACACTCCAACGGAAGCCCGAACCTCGGACTATCATTACGCGTAATCACGTCTGGTAGTGTTATTAATTGCAAAAGTCACATTTAAAGCCCTTCGTAATTAGCAACGGTAACGTGAACGCAAATACGTCCGTTTGACTGCGAATAATTCCACGTCCCCGGTGTGATTCGACGTTTCGAGTAAATCGAGAATTCTTCGCGCTCCTCCCTCGACGACGACCTTGGGAGATTCTAATTAATTCAGGATCTTAACTCTCCCAGGTAACACGAACCACCGTATTGTTATCAGTCTCGGCCGAGACTTTATCTAAATTAACCCCGTTATCAACGCCCGACAAATCTTCCCGTCGAAATCCATTCGTCCCTTTTCGAATCTGCTACTGTTTCAATCCCCGATCTTACCGATAGATACCTAATTAATTCACTCAATTTCGTAGCCTGCACTCGCGCCTTTCTCCTCTTCTCTCGGCCGTCTTTCTCCCTCTGACCCTTTCACCTCTTTGCTACGGTCTCTCTCGTCTCATTCCCTCTCGTCTCTTTCCCTCTCGCCTCATTCCCCCTCGCCTCTTTGCCCCTCGCGAGACTCCATTTAACGCGGCATGATTTTCTTGATTTACGTTCAGTGGGTGGTTCGAGAAGGACAGGTGAACGAGCACCGACGTTCGGTGCCTCGCCGGTAATTACGGCGTCATGGTCGATGGTACCCCCTTTTAAGAAGGCACCTGCCCAACGAAACAGAAACCTTGGCTCGAATCAACGCTAGAACGCGCACGCGTGTGCTCGCAATTACGCACGTGCGATTACGTCGGCCGCGTTTATCTTGCTGCGCGGACGTACGCGTCTCTCTGACCTCTTCCACCTCGCCCTTCTGCTTCCACCCTCTGCTCCACCCCCTCCAGTGTCAAGTTCATCGCTAATTAGCGGTAACTAACCTGCGGCTTGACGAAACAAAACGAAACGTTACCGCGACGACGACGCGCGCGATCGACGGGAGTGATAAGAGCGTTTTCGAAGCTTTCGATGCGTAACCGAACGCAGAGGTGGACTTTTCTTTTTGGATTCTCGTGACTTTTGAGATACTGGGATGAACGTATGTGCAGTTTGCTTTGAAAGTCGTGCAAGTTGATTTTTTATTATATGAAGATATTTGAGGGTTTGTATTGGAATGGTTTGAAAAATATTGGTATATGTAATACGCTCATTTCACGGATTTTTAAATATTAAGCATTGACGGTCGTAAGTCACGTCTGACGTGACAACAGTACTTTATTGTTGCGGTCATATGGCACGAGTGAGGTGACAGAATGAGTCGAGTCCAAACTCGTTGTCTGTGGAATGTGTGGAAAATTGCTTTGTCAATTGAATATTACCACCGGAATGATTAACATATTCAGTGATATAACAGCGCCTTTTTTAAATCAAATTTTAATATTTTGGCCCCAAGGATGAACGAAGAAAATTTAGTGAGTTTTGGATGGCGATAGTGGCAGCGTTATTTCAGCGATTAATTTCGAGTTATAGCGCATTCAGTCGTTGTCTGTGGAATGTGTGGAAAATTGCCTTATCAATTGAATATTACCACCGGAATGATTAACATGTTCAGTGCTATAACAGCGCCTTTTTTAAATCAAATTTTAATATTTTGGCCCCAAAAAATGAACGAAGAAAATTTAGTGAGTTTTGGGTGGCGATAGTGGCAGCGTTATTTCAGCGATTAATTCCGAGTTATAGCGCATTCAGTGACGAAAGAAATTGTACTGCAAGGAGTTAACATTTTGCACGGAGAATCGCGTTATATGAAAACGGCAGTCGTAAAATCTTTGTCGCAGCATAGAAACTCGCGTCATACGAAAATCTGCTGCACCCTCTACCTCAGGCATTTTCAAACTATAAAGACAGAGGCACGTTGCAAAACGGAAAGCGTTGCATAAAAAAATGCACATTTTTCCCCCAAAAACCAAGTGACAAAGCGACGACTCCGTGTGAACTGGGTTACGAGGTCGTGCCCACGGATTTCAGTACTCCGAGAAAGGATTTTTCTCCATATTCTTCCCAGCTACGGACCGGTCCATTGATCCTCTCGCTCCAGGCTCATCTCCGAGGGTTCTTTTTGCCAAGGTTTCACGCCGTTGCGTTCCTCCGTCGAAGGACGAGTCTTTTCATAAGTTTCCATTATTTGCCCTGAGAGGGCAGATGTCCCTCCGAAAAACCTGCCCTATCCCGGAGCCGCGGTAAAAGTCGACGAACGACTTGCAGCACGAAAAAACTTGCCGGCAAACGTTCACGCGACGCCTTGCTCCTGTCGGATCGACTAAAGGCAAAAGTCACTTAAGGATCCTTCTCCCTTCCTTGTAGCAATTTGCAATTTAATTGCAACGATAACGTCACGTTGCATTTGCATGCGTTTCTTGGCCCTTTTCTCTCTCTTGTCTCTTTTCTTTTTGCTTCTTTTTCTTCTGCCGCCAACGAATCGCGGTGGCGTTGCGCTTTGGAAGCGCGAGTTCAACGTAACCGGGGATTCGTAATTGACGGGAAATCATGATTACTTACCGCTGAGAGATCACACGCGGAATAATTCGCGGGGGTTTGAACTCCTGGTGGGTCTCGCGATGCGGGTTTTCCTTGGTGGATCGAAGAAATGGTAATTGCGACGATTGATCGATCGGGGATGGAAAATGTGGGCAATGCTTCCAGTTAAATGGACTTGATTGATGGAGATTGAATTGGTTTTAGAAGAATTTATTGCTCGCATCTAATTCAGCGCTTCCGACACACTTTCCACCGTGGATCATTTTTTTTTGTAAAATTTCGACGTGCTCCTCTCGCGTAGAAAACATATAACATGTCATTTAAAGTGCTTATTTTAATTTTTAATGAAAGGGTCAGTAAAAGATCAGGGTATTTATTTGAAATAGTTTCTTTATAGGTATTTATTTGAATAGATATTAATAGGTATTTATTTGAAAAAGTACTGATCCGCGGGAAAAAAATTTAATAGTATCTTAAATTTTTTTCCCGCGAATCAGTACTTTTTGTCAAATTTTTAGCCTGCAAATTAGAAAATCTCAAGCCTCAAAATTAACGTTAAATATGCCAAAAATATTTCAAAGACTACAGACAAATCATATTTTCTTAATTAATTGATCCAACTCGCCCGGGAGGGAATTCTCCACCCAATCAAGACGCCACTCGCGCCTAATAAAATGTGCCATCAGTGCTAACACGACTGAAAACATCCCCATATCGAGCAACCGCACGCGATTCAAAATTCAATCCAAGCACATGTCCTCCCATAAACTTTATGCCCAACCCTTAACGTCCATTTACGTAGCAGCAAATTTCCCTAATTAATCCTCCGGCATCTCTCCGCTATTAAGACACATCTTGTCCATCGTAACTCTCAATTTTACAACGAAGATAAGCACACAGCTAATACCCACTCTCCTCCATTCCAGTCCGCGCGAATTAATTTCGAGATCCAATCCCGTGAGACGATCGGAGATGAATTCTAGCCGTACGTGTGCACGTTCGAAACGACCTTGAAGGAATATAATTACCTGTCCATATAGAGTAGTTAGGTTTATGCTCGGGCAATGAAGCCGAATGGGAAATTAAAGTAAGTACCTCATTGACAGCAGGTAGTAGACACATACGGGAGCGTGATAACCAACGGAATGATTATACGCCGGTAGTTGGACCGTAAATCAAAGAAATTACCGGCTGCCGTTAGTAGCATTCCATCAGCGTGTTGTACACCTTATTTGTAAGAAATACGCCTCGTCCGTCTCGCCTGGAATATATCTCCGTGGTTACTGCATTCGTATCGGTAATGAGGGAAAATTGCGCGAATTCGCGCGCTATGTGCAACGTGGGAAAACGTGCACGACCGGAATTGCAAATCGTAGAGTGGCTAATTTGAGGAAATTGCCGTTTGACGCATTCGCGGCGCGGCCAAAGAAACGTGACGACGTCTCGGCGACGTTCGCGCGTGTTTCGAACGCTTATCGAGCTTGTGCGGCTAAGGGGAGGTGTAAAAAGTGGGATGAAAAGGAAGAGTGGTGTTTCGAGTCTTGGAAAGATTCTGGAGAATTGAATTGTTAAAATAGAGAGATTTTTCTAAGGAGTTGTGCTGTGTGGTGGACTTGGTGGTTTGGAGAACACGTGAAACTGTGGGTCTTTCATTTAGAGAAAATTGTTGCAGCTGTTGAAACTTAACCCCTTGTCCTACGATTTCGTTTGTGGCTGCCTCCGCAATAATTGAAAATTAAATTGCTAAAATAAAAATATGTCAGTGATTTCTGATATATTTTAGAATTTAACACAATATTAATAACATAGGAATTATATTGTCGTCTCGTGTTCCACTGATATTTTCAATTTGATCATTTTTGAGAAGCTTCAAAATTTCCTGTTCCATCAACCGCATCACGAGTGTCACTCGTTGTTATAGGGCAAAGGGTTAAAGATAAGTAGAAATCATACCGCAATTAAAATAGCCATAATGGAACTGTTGGATTATTATTAACAATATAAGATTATATATATCGAATCAAAAACGATTCTACGGTCTAGGAATTACTATTCTAAACAGGATACTCTCTGCAGTGTAGGTAGTAACATAAACAATTTATATTATTAATTGTAAGTGGGCCCGAGTTCGGCTTTTGGGCATGCACAGTTAGTTCGATCTAAACCCCAGCAGTATAAAGACGGTTCTTTCAACGCCTTATATAAAAGTAATATTAATATAAAGTATATTTATTAATTAAACACCCATTTCCAGTAGGAACAAAATAGAGGACAGTCGAAACAGAAATAATTAAATAAAGCAGAGCGTAGAAAATAAAAATTGAAAATGCGCGGAAGCCAGCTGAAGTTGTGGGACGTAGGCAAAGTGAGCGCAGAAGTCGAAGCCGAAAAAAGTACAGATTTAAATTAAATGCAAAAATACTTGGGTGGACAAATTGCCGGCAGAAGATTACGTCGGGTCAATTTGTCAGGAAAATTGGCGAACAATCGATACAACGGCGGATCAATCTTAAGCCTTGGATTCTCCTGCTTCTTTTTATACGGGCATCGGCATTAGGACCCATTGAAATTCATGACGATCGAAATTAAGGTCTTCCGAGTGGCGTCTTGCTCAGTCTACCATCCCATTATGGGACGGCGGGGCATTTTGAAAGTTATCATAGACGTTTCATTGTATTCAAACACGCCTACCATTGTAATTTTCGTCCCGTGATCTCAGCGATGTTCGCGCCTCGGACATGACATCGAGATCCGACCTGTTATTCCGTCGACCAACCGATAATTTCTTACTTCGTTCTTCATTGTCATTTGGGTAGCATTTCGAGTGAGGAGTTTCCGATGATGCGCTTATTAGATTGTGTCTCATATTGTTAATTAAGCAATTTGAAATTTGCTGCACGAGGGTGTCGAATTTTTTAATGAATCGTTCGAAAGTCAGGTAAAACTATAAGTCCTAGGGAAAGTTATTATAGCAGTTAAGAAAATTAGAGAGAAAGAACCAATTTTTTAATCGCTCGGAAAGATTAACACTAGGATTACCAAACCAGTCAAAATGGCTGGAACACAATTTTTTCCAAAAATTCTTCAAGTTAATAAGAGAGTTGTAGAATAAATATCGATCATCTTTTTCGCCTCTTGATTCCTCTTTTTTCAAACTACTTGTTTAACATATTGAAATATAATAGATTTAACGCCGGAAGTTCTAGTGTTAAAAGATTGAAAGATTTAGTAGTTGCGGCTCGTGGTTGAATGAAGAAATTGAAGGAAAAGTTTGCGAATGTTCTAAAGAAGATTTGGCGTATCATCGTGAACTGAGATATTATTGGCAATCGCTATCTGCCCTTGGTATTTTTTCATTCCGGTAGAAATTGAATTTATTCGAATATTTTCGCCATCAAAGGAGCTGCGCCTTAAAAGAGCAAGGCAGGTCGTTATCCATCATAAATCTCGAGACTCCTACGCGAAATCCTTCCGAAGGGCTCCTCGCAGGAAGGATCATTAAACAAAGTATTATATTTTTAACATTTGCTCATATAAGTAGACAATATTGTTCAATTGCATTTACAATATGAAGATTAACTGTACGAGCAGCGAGAGGAATTATTTCCACTTCAGTGAGCGACGGGTACAACGGCCGCCGCGTGTTATCAAAACAAACTCGGCGGTCCTCGGCGATCGCAACTTCCAGGTATTCGTCTCGTTGGTCCTCTAACAATAACAACTCGTTTCGATGTTCGCCTCGCTATCAGTTTGCCCTCGACTGCCGACGAGAAATCAGTGCTCCGTGATCGGGTTCTAGCATTTTCATTTATTAGTGCGCGTACAATAGTTTCGGAGGTGAGATTCAGAATCATCAAACACCTCTCTTTTTGCGGGCTACTTGCTAATGCATCCCTGCAGGGGTATGACCCCTGAGTTAGCGGTCGTTTGTGTGTTCTCAGCCACCAAAGCAAAGAATCAGCATGTTTCTGAGGTAATATAATTCTAAGATTTTAATAGTTTTGTGTTAAGTGCGAGTACACATTTTGTTTTTAATGAAATACGACCGCAAAGTGTTCATGCAGAGTGTTCTTCTCTTTTGCTGAAATCTTTGACGAAGAAATTTACAGAAATACTTGACCTCTGTTGCATGAATTTGTCATTTGGAATATTACAAAATGAAAAATAAGTGTTTAGTTACTCCAACGCACTTTGATCTGATTGTGAGAGACTGTAATTCTTTCCTCGTCAAAATCCGCATTCTAATTCCAGAAAAAAAATCTGTGCCAATCACGAACTATACTTTTCGCTGTATCTCATACTAATTCTGCTATATAAGCTTGGAATATTACAAAAAGAAAAATTACTTAGTTACTTTAACGCACAGGGAACTGCACCACAATGCTCTCCTTATCAAAATCCGTATCTAATTCCAGAAAAAAAATGTGCCAACCGCGAACTATATTTTTCGCTGTATTTCATACTAATTCTGCTATATAAGCTTGGAATATTACAAAAAGAAAAATTACTTAGTTACTTCAACGGACATTGACCTGCACCACAATGCTCTCCTTATCAAAATCCGTATCTAATTGCAGAAAAAAATGTATGCCAATCACGAACTATATTTTTCGCTATTGTATTTCATACTAATTCTGCTCTATAAGATTCGAATATTACAAAAAGAAAAATTACTTAGTTACTTCAACGCACATGGACCTACACCACAATGCTCTCCTTATCAAAATCCGTCTCTAATTCCAGAAAAAAATGTATGCCAATCACGAACTATATTTTTCGCTATTGTATTTCATACTAATTCTGCTATATAAGGCCCGAATATTACAAGTAGAAAAATAATTATTTAGTTACTCCAACGCAGGCGGATCTACCCCACAATGCTCTCCTCATCAAAATCCATATCCAAATTCCAGAAAACAAATATTTCGCAGTCGCAAGCTACGTTTTTCGATATATCTTATACAATTTCTACGGTGCGCCTCCCAATCGGGGATTTTACGCAACAGAGGGTTAAACTTGCCCCATAGCTTTCCCATAGCGTACATACAAATAAAGGCGAACGATCGACGACGCAAAATCGAAGAGTCCGTTGCGTGTGGAGGCGAAATTAAATACGATGTATCAATATAAATTACATCCTTGGAAGTACGTCTCCCGGCGGCTAAATATAATTCGTCCTTGAGCATTCCTCCTTGTTGTTCGTTCTGTTAGTTCGCGGGCGTCGCGGCGTCGTCGGTGCGAACGTTACGGTGATGTTTCCTTCTCTCCTCGACGAAGGACGATAACGCAGGAAGGAGAACTCGCCGGGGATCCTCGACAGGATCCTCACGTCGGCGAGTCAACCCCTTCGAATTTGAAATCAGGAATTCATCGGTTCGTAGAAAGGGTCGGAGGGCCACTCGAAAATCAAGATGTCAACGGTGCCGGGAGTATCGCTTAGAATTCGGAATAAGTCTCGCCGGATGCGCCGGGATCTCTTCTTTTATTCCGCAATGGCGGAATAAACGATCCCTTTCGATCTTGCGAAAAACTCTCCGTAGATTATTCGCTAAATTGTCTCGTGTGGATGATTTCAAGATTCTGTGATCTTGGAATCCCTTTTCAGACGGTTGGGAGGATTTTGATAGGGGTGTTTTCTTTTTGGAGATGTGAAAAAGGATTAATTCTTTGTGGTTGAGATTTTTTTTTAATTTTGTAAGTACTTTTCCTTAGTTACAGTTCTTCGCGAGGATATGCATCGGTAATTTTACGGAATGGAATTAATTTTTGTCAGTTTAGTGCTCCTGGTTAATACTTTTAAGGCTTCGAAGATCGAGGAAGTGGAGAAAGATTACATTTATTTTTGTTACGAGTTAGTTAGCGCATCGGTCATTAACCAGTGTAGTAATTACTTTAAACATTTGTGTTTCTGTTATCTATACATTTGTTTACGGTAGCCAAGAAGTGTGCAGAGGCGTGATGCAATTTTCCAAGATATAATTAATTTATCATGATATTACGAAGTTATCAAGAAATAATTATTTTATCAGGCACGATATTCCGGGACATAAGTGTGCGTATTTATTAAGCAAGGTTCCACGCGATCGTAAGCCTAGAGCGGTGGCTCCGCGATTAATTAAAATTCGCTTACACGGATCGCGTGTTATAATTAAAAATTTTTGCATGGTTTCAAAAGCACGGTGCAGGAAGGCGGTAATTGAGATGCGCGAGACGTTTTCACCAGTCGACGGATACAACGAGCGACCATCTTTGTTTTCGATTGCCGAAACGAATGCCGCTAATCAATTATTCTTTGCGTACGCGACGCGACTCTCTTCTCCTTCTCTCTCTCTCTCTCTCTCTCCCCGACAATGAGCCCGAGTCTTTGGGGCAGACTCCATTGCTTTCGAAAGACATGCTAATTTGCAGAGGAACCGGTTATCAGCTCTTCCATCATTGTTTCATAATCGTAGAAAAAATTCAAAATTCCCTCGCAATATCGTCGAATATATTATCCGAAGTCCTGACACTTCCTCTTTGAAGTTTCGTCAGGCAATTAAGAAGAGGCTACTTGAACGAGCGGAGTAATAATTATCTTCTTAACATTCTAAACTCCCCGCAAATTCGAATCGCTCGGAGGATCCGGAATTCAAAAAATGCGTGGCAGAGAAGAGTTATGAAAGGGACTGGTATGCAGGTACCAGTTATTACCTTTGGCAATTTTTGCTAAATTATTTATTACATAATTTAGCCGTGATTCTTGGAAGCCCATCGAAAACGGTGAGTGAAATGATCACAGCAGCTAATAGAACTATGGTGGATAATGAAGCAGAGGTCCCAACTTGCAATCGGTTGGTCCCAGTTCCTCGTAACCTCTGACGAATTTTTCCCAAATTATTATTTAAACACTTAGAACAATAGAAAAGTGCAAAAAGAAGCTCCTTGGACCCCTCAGCTTTAGCACTATGAACAAATTCGCCACACTCCTTCGCCCCAAAGTCGCAAATTCCTAATGAATCCACAAAAAAAATTCCCTCGACAATTATTAATCATCGAAGAACCAATCTGTACAATGGTTTTGAATTTTCGGGTTTAACGCTTTCGCTACGACTTTGATTTGAAAATGATCACTGATACAGTACTATTGGGTAATATCTGCCCTGGCAAAATTTTAAAAATAAGGCTTACGTAGAAATTAATTCTACATAAAAAATATCTTATTATGACTCGGTTAATTTCTCTTGGTATAAAACTTTGAAAATTTAAAAACTTATATTATCGTGATATTTCTTGCTTGGGACGTGTGTATCCCATCAGTAACGAAAGGGTTAAGGCGCGTTGAGTGTTGTAAAGCATCCGACGATTCGCTAGCATCGCAGCTAGCTTCATCAGGGTGATCTTCATCATTCAAATTCAATGCTGGCGAAACGTCGGATGTTTTACAACACTCAACTCGGCTTAAACCCGAAAATTCAAAGCCATTGTTCAGTTACCGATGGCCGCGAAAGCCTCAGAATCCCGAAGAACCGATCTGTAAAAAATACCTCATGCACCATAAAATCCATCTAATAAGTTCCACGTTTTCAAGGCCCCTAATACTTTCTTCTTCAGCGTCTCGCATATGTTTAATTCATTAACAACATTCCACGGATTTCGTGTGTGGCATCCCGTGCACGTACTCGAAATATGAAATTCGACGGTGGCTCATGGCGAAAGTAAATTCTTTAATTAACGGAGAATCCCATCGGGCAAGGAGGTCGCGCGGGGTGTCGATGACAATAGAAGGGAACGTAGAACGTGCGTTCACTCATACGAATGTCTCATTCTGGTTCGTGAATTGCAGGAAGCCTTCCTACGACACGTTCGTCGTACACCTCTTCCTGCCACGAGCTCTCTCGTCCTCGTTGTTGACCGTCCTATATTTAGAAAACGACATTAACGTTCCTATGCGCGGGAACAACTTCCCTAATAAATTCACCATAATTGCATCTACTCCAACGTTAAGCTCGCCGTCGTCGTATGTGTGTCATGCAAATTCTTTCCTACCTTTTGTCGCCTTTCCTTCTGTTTCTTTCTCCCTCTGAACTTTCAGCAAAGTTCTTGCCGATGGACGATGAACGAACAACGGACTTTTAAGTGATCTCTTTCGTGACGGTTCTTGTTCCCGCCTCGATTCCATATCGGCATATTTTTCCGTTGGTTCTTGCTACGTTATTTAATTGTACGGTCTTCTGAGGTTTTTGCGGCCCCTGTCGCTCATTTCGAGCGTTATCTCGAAGCTCCGATTTTCTTTATTAGCCTCGCCGCGTGGCAATTTGCATAATTATGTTATCGCGAACGATGGCGCCCAAGGATCGTCTTATTGTTTGCTGCTTTGACGTGTGCATCTTCTGAGAAGTGTGCAAAAATCGCATTAAAATAGTTGTCAGGTTATCTCCTCGAATTTTAAAGAAATTCTGAGCAGGAGAATACGATAGTATGTTTAGAATTGAACTGAGCTCTCCTTTTTGGAAAAGAAAATTTGATGCTACTTTTAAAATATGATTACATTATTTTTAGCCGCCAGGAAAATGTGATATCGCTCTTAGAATTAATTTAGACTGTTTTTGTTGAACAGGAATATTTGATAATACTTTTACAATTTAATTATACTGTTTCCATTGACCAGGAAAATTTTATACCGCTCTTGGAATTAAATTAGACTGTTTTTGCTGAGCAGGACAATTAGATATTACTTTAGAAGTTTAATTACACTACTTTTATCTACCAGGAAGATTTGGTGACACTCTTAGAATTAAATTAGACTGATTTTGTTGAGGAGGAAAATTTGATAATACTTTCACAATTTAATTACACTATTTCCATTGACCAGGAAAATTTTATATCGCTCTTAGAATTAAATCGGACTGTTTTTGCTGAACAGGACAATCAGATACTACTTTTAAAGTTTAATTACATTATTTTTAATGACCAGGAAAATTTGATACCACTCGTAGAATTAAATTGGAATGTTTTCGTTGAGCACGGGAATCGGATACTATATTTCAAATTTAATTGCATTATTTTAGTTGACCAGTCAAATTAAATGCTATTCTTAAATTGCAATTATACTTTTCTTTATTAACCGGAAAACTTAATCCGACTCTTAATATTAAAGTATACAACTTTTATTGGCCAGAACGATCTGATATTATTTTTCGAATCGCATTATGCCGTTTTTGCTGGCAAGGGAAATCTGATAGGTAACCCACCATTTTTAAGTCCGAAGTTATGAAATTAAATGAACGTTCAGATCAGCCATCTCTACCTCACGTTTTGACGTAAAATTGATTATTTATTCCCGCCTCGCCGTTAATATTTATGAAAATATTCCTACGTTTTGTAAAACGTCATAAACACGGGAGAGAAAGTGACGAATACGATGAAAACTCGTGCACGCAGGGAGATGGCAGACACGAAAGTCATTACCTGCTTTGTAGACCGAGGAATCACGATGGAAGTGATTCGACTCGATTAGACGAATAATGAATTATCTCCGGACGCGCGGAATTTGCATTTAATCTCTGATACCGCCCTGGCAGGACGTTAATACCAATCTCCTCGAAGATTGTGGCCACTATTAATTATGGTCATGCTCACGACCGGAGACTAATATTAATTACATCCACTGATCGTGAGTTTACCCAGTTAATTGTAATTGTGCAATTAGTAAATCCTTCATTGCGATCTGTTTTCCGCGGGGATCTTGCAATTTTCAGGAAGCAACCGTGAATATCGTTATCTGGCAGATGCGTTATCGCTCCTCTTTTCCTTCATCCCCGTCGATCGCGAGATTTGCGTGTCGCAAGCGTGAGAATCGGTACGATTTTCGAGAATTTTCAATTAGCCGAAGAAAATTTCATTCTTATCGATCGAAATCGACGAGAGGGCAGATGCAAAATGATACGATCAGAGATAATCGCAATTATGAGATTGCGATTAGATAAAGTTTTATTAATTGGATGAACTTATGGCGAGCTGTTCTATTTATTGGAATTGTGCAATTAACGAAGACCTCAGTGCTAGTCCCGTCTTTCCTTGATATCTTGAGATTTTTCTCTCCTCTTCTTTTCCTTCTTCTTCTGCCTCCTCGATCGGAAAATTTACAAATCGTAGCATTAACGTGATGGTGGTAAAAGCTGCGGAAAAAAAGAATGCGAGATACGTCAGAGATATCGGTAATTGCGAGATTGCAGACGGGCATGATGGAAAAACCGGTTTAACAAATTTCAAGAAACGTCCCGGGTTTTTTCGTCGATACCGTAATGATGCCTCGTCCGTGCGGATTGATAATAGTAATCTTTTTATCGATTCCCAACCGAGTACCTGTCCCTGAGGTAACGAGACTTCCGAAGGGATCTGTCCTGCTTATAATTTCCACGAGGCCTCCACCGAGACTTGCGCGATCGTCCCGGCAAGATAAGGACCCAGCTGAACTAGTTTCGCGGCTGCAATTAACCAACATTGTCGAACTTCCGCGAATATACAGTTTTCCTGTTTCCATACTTTCATTAGCGTGACAAAAAAACGGCTAATTCCGTGTCCGATGACGCGGACATTTGCGACAAAGACTGCAGTGGGTTTGGTCTTAGAGACTTGGACTTGCAATCAGTGGACGCGAGATTAAATCCCTGCAAAATCTGGGGATTTTTTTAAGTTATTAATTAACATGTTGTATCCTAGATAGGTTGGAATTTATAGGAAAGCGTAGGTTCTAGGCAAAATGGGTAAAATTTGAAGCTGAAATACAGAACAATGACGAAGAAATGTAAGTTAATGTGAGTCTGAAAATATGGGGTTGCACTTGTAATTAGTGGGCCTGACTTCAAATTTTTCTTATCTCCGAAGGATTTTTACTCTTTTGCGACTGATACCAATTTTTTAAATTATCACTTAACGTATTATAGCCTCGATAATTTAGAATTTTTATAAAAGTGCAGATTCTAAGCGAAGTTATTGAAGCATCGGACTTGCAATTAGTGGCCTGACTTCAAATTCTTCTTATCCCCGAAAGATTTTTCTTCTTTTGCGATTGATGCCAATTTTCTTAAATTATCACTTAACATATTCCCAATGGTTTAGAATTTATATAAAAGTGCAAGTTCTAAGCGAAATTACCAAAGCATTGGACTTGCAATTAGTGGGCCCGACTTCGAATTCCTCTTATCTCCAAAAGATTTTTCCTCTTTTGCGATTGATACCATTTTTTTAAATTATCACTTAACGTATTATAGCCTCGATGGTTTAGAATTTATAATATAAATTTATGTTATAAAAGTGCAGGTTGTAAGCGAAATAATTAAAGCATCAGACTTGCAATTAGTGGGTCCATATTAATTGATATAGGAGTGAATATTACTGGAAAAAACTATTAACGGGGATTGAGTTGATAGAAACACCGTTGATTTAAGCGGTTTAAAGAGGATAATCGAGTATTGCGTCCGCCACACACGAAGCATCGACGAACGATTGTCATTCCTCGCTCGTTGAGGGATGAAGACGATCATTTATTGCGACGAGCATCGTAAAGGAAATAATGCATCCCGTGAGACCACCCTGACTGCTGTCGTCCTTCGCGCGTTTAATTAATAACGCGATTGATTTGTAATTTATGACGAATTTTTATAAGTTGCACGTATCTCTCACTCATATTCCGCTGCACCAATGCACGTTGCAATAGGATGGAAGTACTTTGCGAAATTGATACAAATTCGAAGGGTTTCGTGCACTTTGCAGCCATTTGATTAAACGAATTGAAAGAGAGAATAAGGAAATTTGAGTCACTTTCATAATTATCGGCAAAATAATCCGCCTTTCGTCGAACCTTCCACCATAAATTACAAATCTTCATGAAAATTCTGAAAATTTCCCAAAAGCAGCTAGCATATCAACCGATAATTCTTCTTTGAAAAATTCCAAAGAATTATTATCCCCAAAGAAGAAGTATAGCTTCAGCGATGGAAACCTTGCAAAACGGTATGCTCGAAAGAAACGAACGAATGAATAATCGTTGAAATTGCAAGAGAACATCGCCACTTGGAATATTTTGCACGATTCGCGAGGAGCCTATAGCGATTCGCAGATTATTCCGGGAGTATTCGAGAGCTACTGTTATTTTCATCGATTTTCAAATGGGAACTATTACGCACGTCCGCTGAAAGAGTTACACGAAAATCTCCTCGTGGACGTACCCGCGGAAAGTGAATTACCGTCGCTGTATATTTTACCGACGTGTTTAGTGGGCCGACTCGCGTCAGCTACCGCAGATTTACGATGACTTTAGGTATCTACGTTTTTTCTTCTGCGCGAAATGCACGGACTTAATACCGTTGCCGTTGCTTCTAGGGACGTTTTACGTGCAGACTTAACATTTTGCAATCTCATCTACCACTCAATTTGGTACACCGCTTACAAAATATGATACCGTTGATATTGCTGGTCAATTTTGTATTCAATTGGAAATTCAGGCAGGAGCTTTCTTTTTATTTAATTTAGTACTCCATTTACAGAGTGTTATTCCGTTGAATTCTGCGTCAATTGTTGTGTTTTTTCGGCAAGTCTGGTTGGAGTATTTTTTAATTTAATTTAGGACTCCATTTAGGGAAAGTGATACCGCTGATATTGCTGTTCAATTTTTTGTTCAATTGGGAATTCTGGCAGAAGTTTTCTTTTATTTAATTTACAACTCCATTTACAGAGTGCTATACCGTTGAACTCTGCGTCAATTGTTGTGTATTTTTGGCACGTCTGGTTGGAGTATTTTTTAATCCAATTTAGCACTCCATTTGGAGAAAGTGATACCGTTGATATTGCTGTCCATTTTTGTATTCACTTGGGAATTGTGATAGGAGCTTTCGTTTTATTTAATTTAGTACTCCACTTGCAAAGAGTAATACTGTTGAATTTTGTTTCTTTTGTAACGTTGATCAAAATATATTTTAAATTCAATTGTCTATTATTGTATTTCGATTCAGCTTCAACAGCTATCACCGTTTCGTCTAGGACCTCGTGTTTTACGTGGCTTTCGAACCACCTAGGCTTTGATATATTAAATGGCAGTTTAGAAGAAATTCCTCAGAAGCGACGGAGAATTTGAATTAGCACCTATTTCCCAGTTATATTTATTCCTTGGTTTTCTCTGTAAAATAAATACTGTTCGTAATTCTGTCTAATTGATGCAACACAGAGCTCCATAATTTACTTAAAAAGAAACAGTCCGAGAATCATTTACACATAAATACAATGACGTGATTATTAGCCGCTAAGTTTCATTACAATGAAAATTTTCTACACATCCTCATAAACATATCGCAGATTATATTATGCAAGCTGATCTTCATTGTCGACGCTGATACGATTTAAATTACAGTAACGACACCCTTTTGTAACAAAGTGCACAATATCCGTTAAACATCTCGTCGCGACAGCACGAGAGAAGAAAAGAGGAGAAATGAAAAGCAGCATGTCCGTGGTTTATCGTAGTCTGCCATTATAATTCACTCGCGACGTTGATTTGCGATTAGAATTTTCGCCCGGTTCTCGCGCGTGCGAACGTCGCTTAACGCAAAAATTCTCCGGTTGGTGCGAGGCCAATCGTAAATTCGCTGGTTCTCCCTCCATAAAATATAACGCCAGGGTAATTTATCACCGGCGAAACTTTCCTGGATCATAGAAATTCGCGGTTTTGCGTACCTGCGACCGCGGTTGTTATTGTTATTACGCCGAGCGACGTTACACGGGCGAGGTATTAAGCGAAATCGTGGAAGAGGCAGTATTGCGAAGAGCAATTGGCGATGAAATGCCAAACTTTGCGGATTATATTTCGCTTTGCTCGGATTCAACGTGCAAAATTGCACGGGAGAGCGGACGTTGAAATTGTGGGTCACTGGGATCAGCTAAAATTGTAGGCCGCCTAAAACTGTGTGTTTTAAGCGACGTGACTGCGGTAGTTAAAGCCTAAAGAATTCAAAAGACAGCCTTTTACTCTCAATTAGTAGAGTGGAATTGTTCATTAATTATTGTGTAACATATTCTAGCCTAGGCGGTTTGAAAAACCACCTAAAACAGTTCGGAAATTGCGGGTCACTGGGATCAGCTAAAATTGTAGGCCGCCTAAAACTGTGTGTTTTAAGCAAAGTTACTGCGGTAGTTAATGCCTAAAGAATTCAAAAGACAACCTTTTACTCTCAATTAGTAGAGTGGCATTGTTCATCAATTATAATTTAACGTATTCTAGCCTAGGCGGTTCGAAAAGTCACCTTAAACAGCTTGGAAATTGTGGATCACTGGGATGAGCTAAAATCGTAGGCCGCGTAAAACTGTCTTAAATAACGTGACTGCGGTAGTGAAAGAATTCAAAAGAAAACCTTTTACTCTTAATCAGTAGAAAGGAATTGTTCATCAATTATAATTTAACGTATTCTAGCCTAGGCGGTTCGAAAAGCACCTAAAACAGTTCGGAAATTGCGGGTCACTGGGATCAGCTAAAATTGTAGGCCGCCTAAAACTGTATATCTTAAGCAGCGTGACTGCGGAAGTGAAAGAATTTAAAAGAAACCCTTTTACCTTCAATTAATAGAAAGGAATTGTTATTTAACATATTTTAGCCTAGTTGGTTCGAAAGCCGCCAAAAACAGTAGGACCTAACCACAGAAATAAAATCAAAAATGTACAGAACAACAGCAAATAAACTTGCATAAGACTTAAATTCAACGAAGGACGCCTCATCAGCGGCACGTTCTTAACCTATCATCGATAACCATCTCTCAAGTAATCTCGATTAATCATCGGTCATTTATTCGCCGGTATCCTTTAACGTTCTCCTAATTATCTCCGCGTGCTTTTCCAGTGTAAAAAAAACCACGAATTATTGAGGGTGCTCCTGAATAATTCATAGAAATCGCCCCAAGCACCGCGCCATGTACTCATTGTACGCATTATTGCCTCTGCCTTCGTTTTCTTTCCATCGAAACTTATCGGCGATTTCCTGTGCCACGTGGACAGCCGGGTTTACATGCATCGCGACGGTGAATATCGCGCGTGCCTTCAATTTAACCGATTCGTCCGTGATTCCTGCTGTCTTCTTCCCCCTTTCTTTTAACTATTCGCAAAGTATTGCTGGATCCTCGCGGGAAGCATAATTCTACGATGGTTTTCTAACGCGCTGCTCGGAACACCGGAACGCCACGTAACGTATTTACGGATGCATTTATGATCGTTGGAGTGAACGTACACGGTGGTTCAAATTCCTCGATGCAAGCTGGGTAGGTTGGTATTTTAATTGGATAATAAATGTATATCGATTAAGTTGCGTATTACGACACTAAGATGGGTTTAGAGTCAGAGGTCTGCACACTCGATCAGTCGGAAAGCCGTTCAAGTCGTCCGTCACTTCTAGAAATTTTTTAAAAAATTATGATAACTCTGGGAAATTAAGAAATATGTATATTTTCTAATGTGATACGTACATCGTAATCTAGGTGATTCGGTAACCATCTAAAACTGTAGATTCTAGGCGAAATGATCATTGGAGGTAGGGAGGTACGGTCAAAGTTTTCCTATGTTGTCCATTGATGTATAGTCCGACAACCGAAAGATGGCTAGGGAGCGGCGGAGCCTCTCATTTTCAAACCCCCCCCCCCCATCCCCAAACAGAGCTTCCTAAAGTAAACTTACTTTAGAAAATTTACTTTAGAAGACTGGGTTTGGAAATTCCAAAAATGAATTGGCGGGGATAGGCGTTTGAAAACGAGTGGTTCGCCGCTCCCTAGCCATCTTTCAATTGTCGGACTGTACCATGGTTTCAGTGATTTGGAATTTACCTAAGACAGTAGGCCTTTTGTTTTGCTACATTTTTGTTTTCATAGAAGTAAAGCATATTACGCTAACTTGCTCCACGAATGGTGAAAAACTGGATCCTTGACGACACAGAAAAATTCTCTTGCCCTATGTCTTCTTTTGTAATTGCCTCCGCTTGCTAAAATAAAAATTGATCGGTGATATTTGATATATCGCATAATTAAACGTATTAATATTATAGAAATAATGTTATCGTGTCGCGTCACGATATTTTCAATTTTATAGGTTTTACGAAACTTGAAAATTTCCTATTCCATTTACCGCGCCACAAGTGTCACACGTAGTTGCAAGCTAAGGGGTTAAAAAGTGTAGAGTTCCTGACTATGAAAGTTTAACGTAGCAAAAGGAATGTCAAGAAGCAAGTAAAAATTTATAATTCCAAATTTTCGAGTATTTGATACACCTTACCGAAGAGCCCGTGTTCTCCAGCAGCTGCAGCGAACTTTGAAGCATCCTGTACACATTCGCACGCATAGAGCGGTATATAGAGGTCCGGGTAAGATGGTGGAAATTACTGTTCGCCTCGTAAATCGATGCAACGTGCAATTTACACCGCGGAACGACGCTCCTTGCCGTCATAAAGGGCCATTATGCCTTTGCACGAGACAGAGGAGGTATTAAAGTATTCTTCGGGGCGTATTCTCCCCTGTCGATATCGCTCTTTTAGGAATCCATTCCTCAACCGCTGTCCAATCCGTTCCCCTTCAATGTCGGCGTCTCCGCTCGTTTTTCCATTTCTTTATCTCTTTAATATATAATTTAATAATCGCCCCATCATTATTCCATCGTTTAATATACAATAATATTCTTTACTCGACATTTAACGTCAAGGATCGTTTCAATTTATCTGACGAACGTCCGTCAATCCTCCGATCTTGCAGGGGTCGAGGAGGAGAAAAAGAAGGACGAATGAACGCCTCGGCGATACTTAATTATTTTCTCTCGGAATTATTGCAGCCTCGTGGATTATCTTCGATCTGACCAATGATTAAAGTGTACCGCGGATGATTGCCCCTGAAATTCATTGAAAAGGATACCGTTCTTAGGTGCACCGGTTGCGAATAATAATTATCCTCTTTATCGTGCATCTTTTTTTTACGAATCCTCCACCTTTCACGGTCCATCATCCTCGCGGATGCGTGACATCGGTACACGTCCTACGTGGACTCTTAATTCGCTGTAATTTGAGAAGAATTTAATATTCCATGAATTATTCGTAGTTTATTTTTCCTGGCAACGGCGACACGGTCCTGCTTCCTCGAGATGGTAGACCAAAGCGGGCTTAGAATCTCGTCGTCCGACGTTAAACGGATGAAATGTTGAGTCGCTAAAGCTGTGATATGCAATGGAGAAACCTCGTCCGTTGCCGAGGGCTCGATGGGGTGTCATAACATGGAAATTATTGAGAGACTCTTCCATGGAGTCTTTAGCTTCGTCGTGATTCTTTTAACAACCGTATCGGATAATGCATGACATTCTGAAAATTGCTCGTGTCTGTCGAACCTCAAAAAGTGGACTTGATCGTTGAGGACAAATTTATGGAGCTGTTAAAGTTACTTTGTCTAATATTGTACGAAGTTAATATAAAAAGAGCAGTATGTTATTTATTCCACGGCTAGAATTGTTCGTTGTTTTATGAAAAACCGATGGATAGATGTATCCTAAAATTAGTTAGCGTAGATGAAAGATGACACGAAAAGTAAGGATAATCGTAAAATTGCAATTCTCCAATGATATCAAATTGCTCTGAATTTAATTAACGCTAAAGCGAAAATCGGCTGCGTAAGATTAACACTAAATAAGAGTCAAGGTAATATTAGCTGTAAATCCAGAAACACCTTACTTAATTTCCACTAGCATTTTCATATCGAACGCACCATTAAGTTTGTCAACATTACCGTTTAACCCTTTGCCTTCTGGTAACGAGTGACACTCGTGGCGCTGTAAACGGACTAAGAAATTTTCAAATTTTGCGAAACCTATGAAATTGAAGATATGAGTTTGACACGACACGATAAAAATATCAATTTAATATTAACATTACGTTAAATTACGATATATGAAGAATCACCGATCAATTTTCGTTTTACCAATTGAATTCTGAATTTTTGCGGAGGCAGTCAGAAAAGAAATCGTACGGCAAGAGGTTAAAGTCGCAACTTCCGCTGAATTTAGCATCGCCGGAAGTATTACTATGTATAACAATATATCAGAATAATGTAAGATGATGCACATCTTAACCCATTTGCATCATAGCTCTAAATACGGCAGAAGGCCCATAGTACCGTGCATTTCCGCCCGCAGCAGATTAACATGGTAGAGGGCGGAATATTCCGCGACTGGTGATAAAAGACTATCGTCATCCGCGGAATATTCCGCTTACGGATAAATATCGGTACACTTTAGAGGCAATAAATATATTCCTTCATCCCCGTAACCCCGTAACATACATCTTATCTGATCTCCTCACCTTCGAGATCTTCTAATAGTTTCGCACAATGTATCCGTATCAGTTGTTCGCACCTGTGCTGGCTTTTGCGATTCGTATCACCGGATATTCGCGTATTATTCGCGTATTCGCAGCGAAACGTATCGTTTTCCCGCTGACACGTTGCATGCTGCACGCACGTAACAGCGGCGTCTCGTTTCGCCGATAGCGAATCGTTTCGATCATTATCCAAGACGACTCTCGCGATATCATCGTGTCGAACGATCGATCGTTCGTGATTTCGAAGTCTTTCGACGTTCCTTCCATCGATACTCTCGCTGTCGATCAATTTTCTGCCCACTCGAGATAGGAATCTCAAAACAATCCGCCTATAGCCAATTGCCTCGATGGCTTTCCCTTTTTAGCCGATCGTTCCGCCAGCGTTTCCCAACCTTTTGCTGGCTGGAATTTTCAGAACGAAAAATTGTAATTACAATTAAAAAGTCACACGAAATAACATCGAAATTAATAACACCGGTGACCTCTATGGCGTTCAACGTGTTAGACCATCATCGCGTAAAATCGTAACCACCCTGCCTCCTTCACCTCCACCGATCTTGTAAGATAGCGTCAGACTTTTTCTTTATTCAGTCTTATATTATTTGATTTTTGGCTATTAGGATTTTCCGTAAATCACATGCTCGCCATTTTCTTAATTATTATTTTCTAAGTAGTCCATAAAAAATTTTTAGTGTAATAGTTCGAGAAGCAACGGCGCTGCCATGCACCATATACAAAAAATCAATTAGTTACTAATTAGTTACTAATCAGTAATCAGTTACTGTCCTGGGTTAGGTTTGTTTACTGGGGACCCTCTGAAATGTAAATAAATCCAAGACGTCTAAATAATCAAATTTAAAAAAAATCATCGACCACGCTGGGAAACCCTGCCGATAGGCAACGCGAAGCGCGTGACTCGCAATTTTTCCGTCGCTCTTCCAGAGCTTTCACGTCACGAATGCCATTTGTAAATCCGCCGGCAGGTTCTCTCCAGGGTGAAATTATTATCAGAGGGATGATCGTTCCACTGCCTCGTTCGTCTTTCGACGGAATCGTGCGCCGTCCGCGTAACCTCGAGGTTCAGGCAAAGCCCTCGAGGCTCTCTATTACTTATGCAGTCTACGTTACCCGGCTTGCATTGCTGCACGACTGCCTGTGCTTACCCTTCGTAACGTGTACTTTATTCTTTCCAGATGCGCTCGCGCCGATAGCTACTGGCGATTCGCTCGTTTAACAGCGTAACGGCGGGCCAGCAGGAGTCAGGGCCGGCGAGTGGCATCGTGGAGGGAGCCACTGCAACGGCGAATAGAGAGAAAGAGATAAAAACGTGGCTGGACCCTACGAGGGTGCTAGGTGAGTACAGTCACCTGGAAGAAGAAGTAGTGGTAGTTGCTCGACGTTTGCGCGAGGGTCATTGCTTTTTTACCGGTACACTCTGTTCCCTTTCTTTCGCGGAAATATTCCGCGGATGGAGGAACGACGATGGAAGCGCGCTTGGGCCTTAGGCAGCTGGGGGAAGGAGTTATTAAATGCGCGCACGAGTCAATTACCTTCTTTTTTTGTATCGTAGTTTATTCTCCGACTGCGAGGAAGTATTTCTTCTTGGGAAGAACGATGGAGGCGCACTTGGGCCTTAGGCCGCTGAGATATTGTTAGGTGGGAGAAGGAGTTATTAAACGCGTGCGCGGGACGATTACTTTTTCTATCGGAGCTTAGTTTATTTTTTCGAGTAGATATTTCTTGTGCGGAAGAAACGACGGTGGCGCACCTGGGCCTTAGGCCGCTGAGACATTGTTAGGTGGGAGAAGGAGTTATTAAACGCGTGCGCGGGACGATTACTTTTTCTATCGGAGCTTAGTTTATTTTTTCGAGTAGATATTTCTTGTGCGGAAGAAACGACGGTGGCGCACCTGGGCCTTAGGCCGCTGAGACATTGTTAGGTGGGAGAAGGAGTTATTAAACGCGTGCGCGGGACGATTACTTTTTCTATCGGAGCTTAGTTTATTTTTTCGAGTAGATATTTCTTGTGCGGAAGAAACGACGGTGGCGCACCTGGGCCTTAGGCCGCTGAGATATTGTTAGGTGGGAGAAGGAGTTATTAAACGCGTGCGCGGGACGATTACTTTTTCTATCGGAGCTTAGTTTATTTTTTCGAGTAGATATTTCTTGTGCGGAAGAAACGACGGTGGCGCACCTGGGCCTTAGGCCGCTGAGACATTGTTAGGTGGATGAAGGAGTTATTAAACGCGTGCACGCGACGATTACTTTTTCTGTCGGAGCTTAGTTTATTTTTTCGAGTAGATATTTCTTGTGCGGAAGAAACGACGGTGGCGCACCTGGGCCTTAGGCCGCTGAGATATTGTTAGGTGGGAGAAGGAGTTATTAAACGCGTGCGCGGGACGATTACTTTTTTTATCGGAGCTTAGTTTATTTTTTCGGGTAGATATTTCTTGTACGGAAGAAGCGACGGAAGCGCAATTGGGCCTTGGAAAAAGTGGTATTCATTGAAATAGAAATGCCCTCGTTCTTTAAAAGGGTGCACCCTCTTTTAAAGAAGTACCTCTAAACTTGCATGCTCGTGTTCTCACAATTTCCTATCCCATACGACATTTCTCTAGGAGAAGAACAAAGATAGGAATCTACTTCAGCCCTAAGGTCCAACACTCAGCTCTCAAGAATAATTACAAAAGTATACTCTCCCTTTGTCACCCCTTTTATCGCACTTTGTCAGGGTAATTTGAAATAATTGTTACTCCTAAAGATAAAAATACCCTTCCACTTTAAAAGGGTGTCCGATGAGTGCAGGCATTCAGAAAACGTAGCCGTAGAACGTGGACTTATTTTTGATACGATAAGCAGACTCATCGGCACTTTGTAGCGGTTAAGAGTAATAAGGACGATAATTGCCTCGAACGTTTAAAATACATCCTCCGGTGTTCGAAGCGTGGCATTTTTTTGTTCTGCTTTGTTCGGTAAGCTAACTACGAGATTGCCGGGCCCAAAGAACGTCGAGTGTCGGAATAAAGGAGGACGAGGGTAGGAATAGGAGGAGAGATAAAAACATGTTCGGATCCTGCGAAGGTGCTAGGCTGTAAGTACAGTCACGAAAGAGAATACCGATTTTCCAACGATCCTTTCCGTTCTAATCACTTTAATTGCGAGCTAAGGTTACACTGTGCGTCAATCATTTAATTAAAAAATCATAGACAAATAGGAAGAATAGTTACACAAACTTTAATCACTACTTCCCAAAATTATGTAATAGGCATTTGGAATTAAATACAATTTGTCCTCCATTCGATATCCACTGTCGATTTAAAAATCCTAAAAATCGCACGGAATACTTGAAATTCTTAATGAAAAGAAATTCTTGAAAAATTGCAACGCAGAAAAATTTCCACGATGGCCAATTACAAACGGCACGCGTCACGGTGCTACCAAAAATGTTGAATGGGCCTTAAAAAAAAAGGGAGGACCCACCGAGAGGAGTATTAAGGCTGACAAAAACGTTAACGAATCGCGAGAAGGAGCGTCGCGTCAATGAATATGTAAAGGAGAAGATCGGAAATTTAAAGTGCTCCTCATTATCCCCCATCTCGTGCCCGATCATCGTCATTATTGCCGATCGAGGGAGTACTGATAAATGCCGGTTCCGATTACATTTATTGAAATAATCGATCGCCTACCATATTATGCTAATGGGACGTATTCCCTATGTGAAGTATCGGCATAAATTGATTCGGTGCCGTGAGCCGATTCCTCGGCCGTGTAATTTGGCCGGTTACTTTGGCGTCTTCCTCGTTGATTCCTTGATGGCCCCTATCTCGGGTAAAATGCTGCCGGGAGTGCGAGGAGTCTTGCCGATCGCGCGCCCGATTGTTAATCTTTTTCCCATCAATTTCGAGCGATAACTCTGACGCTATTTAAATGCAGATTTATCGGTTTCTCCGGGGTTACGCTTCTATCTCGCGTGAGAATCCCAAGATTGAAAATATTGAATTACTCGTTGTCCTGTTAGCCCGTCAACCGTTTATTTTTAATTGGGAGAATCCGCAGATTGAGCATATTGAATTACTCGTTGTTTTATTTGCCCTCCAATCGTTTTTTTAAATTGTGCGAATCTGCAGATTGGAAAAATTGAATTTCTCGTTGTTTTATTGTACCTCCAAGCGTTTTTTTAAATTGTGAGAATCCCAAGATTGAAAATATTGTATTTCTCGTTCTTTTATTAGCCCTCCGAGCGTTTTTTTTAAATTGTGAGAATCCGTAGATTGAAAATATTGAATTACTCGTTGTTTTATTAGCCCTCCAAGCGTTTTTTTAAATTGCGAGAATCCCAAGATTAAAAATATTGAGTTACTCGTTGTTTTATTAGCCCTCCAACCGTTTTTTTAAATTGTGAGAATCCGAAGATTGAAAATATTGTATTTCTCGTTCTTTTATTAGCCCTCCGAGTGTTTTTTTTAAATTGTGAGAATCCGACCATTGAGAATATTGAATTTCTCGTTGTTTTATTAGCCCTCCAAGCATTTTTTTTAATTGTGAGAGTCCCAAGATTGAAAATATTGAATCACTCGTTGTTTTATTAGCCCTTCAACCGTTTTTTTAATTTTTCGATTAGAAATTGTGATGTTGAACAATTAAAATACCTTGGTGGAAAGAGGGAAAAGTAAAGGATTTAATTAACATCTTGTTATACTTTTGGCAAATGTTAGATTTCCCACGATAAGTGCACGTTCCAGAAGAAAGAATTCCACGAGGAATTAATTTCTTAATTCGCTAAAATCCATTTAAGTATTTCGTCGGTATTTTTGTTTGAAATTATCGAAGTTTCGCGCGCCAAGCCGAGCAATTAACACGAAAGAGGAACGAAGCGAGCATCGCAGAGGTATTCGCGATCTTTTGGTGGATGCGAGGAGGAAAAAAAGGGCCATCGCGCATCGTGGGGGCCAAGATGAGAAAATAAATAGCGTGGATCGCGAGAGGGCGGATGTCGATGGGGACGAAAGTGGGCGGATATAACCATAGAGCACGTGCCGCGCGCATCGGATCACCGTAAAGATTGAGATTTATCGCGATCTACGTAACTTGCTCCGCGCCTTCTCATTGTGCCACAAATTGCCCGTTCTTCCAGTGAAATTCGTGCAACGGTATCTTTTAACGTTAATTCGCAAATCTGGGCCGTATTAAATCGCTCCATTAACTTCGCTTCTCTTGCTCGAATTTCTTCCTTTCTTTCCTGTCCATTAAATCAATTTTTATAATTGAAACGTCAATGGTTAAAATCCTCAAACTCCAAACTATTCTATTCTTTTTTGAAAATTCTGTACAAATTCTATCTGCTAATAGAATTTTGTCATTTAAAGATACCACTGTACAGAGCTGTGGTGGGTAGAGAGGTAAAGGCTCGGACTCTCGATCAGTGATTTGCGTTCAATTTTCCCGCCACCTTTGAGACATTATTCCGAGATTATTAATTAATATATCATAGACTCGGGTCGGAATTATCTAAAACATTAATAACTTTGACAATTAAAGCCAAAGTGCAACAGGCAGAATACTAGAAGATCACTGAAACCATGGAGTTCGTATTTAGCTAAGGATCATTTTCCAAACTTTTGCAAATTTTTCCTAAATGACTTTTTAATATATTACACTCGGAGTGGTTCATAGCCCACCATAAACTTTAGGTTCTAGGCGAAATGGCCGCAGCAATTAAAACCGAAATGAAAGAGGCTCATGAAGCTCATATTTATCTAAAATTCGTATTCCTAATTTGTCCTAATTTCTTATTTATTATATCATAGCCTCATTGATTCGGACCCATTCAAAACAGTAGAACCTTGGCGCAATAATCGCAGCAGTTGAAAAACTACAAAATAAAGAAAGATGCTATTCGGTAACACTAGTAGACATGCATAACTATACACCTTAAAATGCTGCAACCCGTTTTAACCATAAACCAAGCCCAAACCTTGCGGCCCATCATCGAAAGTGACTCTCGCTCGAAAAAAAGAGCACCTCACCGCAAGTCGCATAAATTCACCATCGAATATATCAATTCCTTCCGCCGAAATTCAATTACCCGGGACATCATGAGCGAAAATTTATCTTCGTCGGCATGGCCCGTGGAAAAATATCCGGCTCTTAAATCATGTTCCGGTAAGAGCGCACCGTGCAACGTATCCACCTCGACGACATCGTGAAATATCGTTTTCTCGCGCGGCGGATCTCCGAGCAGCCTAAAAACATCCTTCGTCCTTACGATTCCACCGAGCGGAATTCAGCGATGCGAGGGACACGTTTCGCGAATTCTTCGTGGAGCGATTAGGTGCATTCTTATCGTAGTTTCCGAGGGAAATAAAAAGCGTTAGACGGAGGCCGCATTAGGAGGGATCAAGCCGGGTCTTTGACTATCGTTGACACCCGTGTAGAACCGGTTATCTGCGCCCACGATGCATTATTTCGCTCTCAGCGCCGGTGTTTCGCGATAACGAACCGATCCTCCTTCTTGGGCTGACTCGAGAGCTTCGGGATGAATTAAGGCGAGCCGAGAAAGGGAAACGGGGCTGGGAGATGCGGTTTTCGAGTCGTAAGAGGAGAAACATGGCCGGTTTAGTGGAGCTCGTTGAATTAGAATACCGAATATTAGTGACTTTATTTAACGATTCGATCGTCGAGTAATCGTAAGAACTTCTTGGCCGAAGAAAGATAAAATTGTTTAACCCCTAAGTTAAAGGGGTGATACTCGCGACGGTAGATGGTATAGGAATTTTCGAGGTTTTCCAAAAACTGTTAAATTGAAAGCATCAGTCGGTGAGGAGACGATGAAAATATTTCTGTTATTCATATTGCATTCAGTTGTGGAGGATCGTGAAAAAGAAAGAGAGGCGTCCGGTCACCCATTCAAGCGGCGTACGCGGCCTTCGTTGCTTAACACGGAGATCTCCTGGGTCCGCGCGGTTCCACTTCCTTTTCTCCTAAGTTCTTTGCACCGTCCCGATTCCACAGTTGCACGAAATGTTAGAAATTAGTGGGAAATTTTTATTTTTATTGCGCGCACAGTAAAAATAGAAATCAAGGGATTAAGGGATTCTGCTCGCTCGAGGATTGACCTCCGTTCGCCAGAAAGGTACTCCTTTGAGCACCACCGACGCATGTACGCGTCCAAAGAAGCATCTTCATCGCAGCTCATCGATGCATGTATGCACAGTTTCCATGAAATTATTAAAATATAATCGTTGCAACGTGACAGCGCAAAAGTACCTTACAACTTTCGCAGCTCTTGGCCTTCTGGATATCTGATAAAAAGGTGGCTCTCGATCGGCAAAGTAAGCGATTACTTCTCAATATTCCAAAGAGCCTCCAACCGTAAAGAGTTAACGATGCGAGGATCAACTACGATAAAATAGCGTATCGATACTTCCAGCCGATGAGACGCGGAGCAAAACAAAAGTGATCCTTCGATCCACGAACAACCGTTCCGCTTCCTTCGTCCGCTCGCTCGCTCGATCGGATCGCGACTTATCGTCGGCCGAAGTTTCGCGTCAAACTCGATTAACTCCTCGCGCATCCGGTTCTTATTTGTCAAGCTTTATCGTGTCATCGGGTTTCGCGAGGGGTTTCGACCGATTAGGAATTCCCGGTGTCGCGAGGCAAAGAAGCGATTTATCGGCCGAGTTTACGGCTGTCGTTTAAACTTATCCGCGGCGCGATAACCGTGAAGGCGAAAGGGGACGAAGGGACCCCGATAAAGCAGATCGGAATCTGTCAGAGCTTACAAAGACCCAGCGGGACGCCATTGGGAGGGAGATTCAGGTGTTTTAGTGGAATGGCGGTATTTAAGTCACGGTGAGAGGCTACTTGCAGTCTACACGAAATAGGAAGGTAGATGAACGTACGGATAAGCTAGTTTATTGTCGAGATAAGCAGATAGAAATGGTTTTACGGTGACAGGATGACTACTCTCAGGATCATCTCGACGCGAGGAGTCCTGCGATGATTTAACTATCCGCTGTTGCACGCGGTGGATGTTAACGTCGAATTGAATTCAAGAAATCGTGGGTCGTTGTAAATTGAATGTTTCTTCTTATTTGTGGTGTAGTCTTGCTCGTTTGAAAGCACGTTTGAATGGTTAAACCCTTGCCGTATAATAACGAGCGATAGCCGCGACGCGATCAATGGAATAGGAAGTTTGGAAGTTTTTCAAAAAGTATTAAATTAAAAGCATTAGAGGGTCACGATGCGATCAGAATATTTCTATGTTATTTAATATTGCGTTAAGATACACGCCATAGAAGAAATCAGGGATAGATTGTTATTTTGATAATTAATTCTAAGTTATTGGGCATTCGGCCAGAAAAGAAATAGGACGGCAAGGGTTAAATAACTTAGAGGACTTAGGAAGTAGATAGGATGGTAAAATTTTTATCTAAACGATATCGATATAATTGGAAAATTAAATTCTTAGATTTTCAGATTTTAAGTGTTGATAATTCAATAATTATCTTGAATCACAAAGTTTGAATCTTCCTCTACTTGATTGCTATCAGGAATGGCTCGAGGACGCGCTCGAAACGAGACATTTGGAAGTTTTTCAAATACTATTAAATTAAAAGTTTCCGTGGGTCACGATACCATCAGAATATTTCTATGCTACTTAATATTGCGTTAATTTATACGTCATAGAAGGAATCAGGGATAGATTGTTATTTCGATAATTAATTCTAAGTTATTGCGCATTCGGCCAGAAAAGAAATAGGACGGCAAGGGGTTAAATAACTTAGAGGATTTAGGAAGTGGATAGGATTTAACGTTGATAGTAGAATTTTCATCTAAACGATATCGATATAACTGGAGAATTAAATTCTCAGATCTTCAGATTTGAAGCGTAGATCATTCAATAATTACCTTGAATCTCAAAGCTTGAATCTTCCTCTGCTTGTTCGCCATCACGAATGGCTCGAGGACGTCGCTCGAAGCGAGAGATCGTCCTCCGTTGTTCGTGATCTCTTAATGATGATTAATCACTCGCGAGGGAGGATGCTAGTTCGCCGTTCGGTATGCGCGAGTGTTTTGACAAGAGGCGCATATATTTCGAGAAAGTCTTAACTCTCTCCACCCTTTCCTCTCCTTCGCCCAGAAACGCCGGACTTGTTGAACATTCCACTGCTTTTGTTTACGTGCCCGTGCAGCTGGCCACTTTGCTCGCGATGCGCCGCTACCGAGAGAAATGCACGCTGAGAAAGTGGCGAAAAAATTGCAACCCTCTTCTCTCGACCGTTACTCCTCATCCTTCTTCACCCTCGTTTAACTCTCTCCGTTGCGTCGATCGCTTCTGATCTCGTTCATGCGATTTTACGTAATCGGTCGACGGTGCGCGAAAGTAGAATTAATTCGTTCTCCGTCGGACAATCGCGCTCCTAACGCCAGGTTCTGCGGGTGGGTCATTTTGACCCATTTCGAACTTTGCCAGAGAAATTACAGAAGGAAATTCTCGCAAGGAAAGGGTTAAGTCCGGTAGTTTGAGAAGAAAAATCAACAGAAATTTATAAACACGCTCCGACCTCCGATCAGAGTGTGCGCGACAAAGAAAAAAACGATTGGAACGTCGCGGTCGATCGATGCGGAACGGCCTCAATTAACTTGCTCGATTATCGTTCCATCGAATAATTGATATTTATGGAGATTAATCAGAGAGCGGGCGCTCCGTTAATTACGGCAACGCTGAGACCACGTTTAATCGACAGCGTTCTCACCGAAAGGATGAGTCTAACGTTTACAATACCATACGTACTCGCGTCGGCGCAAGCGCGCACGCTGAAATGCGTGCGTAATACGCGCAGCTGTTGCCGGATGCGATTGGTCCCATTACCGGAAGTACTCTTCGTACATTTTTACGAGCACGGCTCTCGCGCACGTGCGTGCCCCGCGGTTCGCGACTCGCAACATTTCCCGACTGTTATCGCTATCATTTCGATGCAAACAGCGCGAGAGCCGAGATCGTTGTCTCGTTAATCCTATGCAGTTCCTGTGCACGTTGTGCCCTTTTATGGATAACTCGGTTGAAGCTCGTAAGCTTTGGTTTTCATTTAAGTGCAATCCTAGACGCGAAAAAAAGAAAATTTCCTTTCGATTTACCTAATGTGTGAGTTAAAGATGCAATTGGAGAGAAATTTCTTCAAGTCAACGAGAATTTGATTTGTTTTAAATAGTTCAATATTATGTTACCGTCACTGCAGGTCTTATTCGAGCAGGCTACTTTCCACGCGAGCTTTTGTAGATCCCTTTTATACTTCGATCGCAATAAGCGTAACATTCTTCGCTCAACAATAGCACAAACGGATATTTCTATCAGTAGTTGGCTTCACTGTAAAGCCTTAGAAAAGCCAGTCTACCAGGTGCAGAATGAAAATGCAGATCTCGCCAATTGTAGCACCGAGTCCACCGAAGATTTCTACCTGTCGCCATCCCGAACGATCGTCCCAGTCATTCTTCCTAATGAAGGAGTCAGAGGCTTAAATCCAAAAAAGTCATAGTCCCATAATTGACGCTAAGCCGGCTTCCCGCGAAATTCAAAATTCGATAGTCATTTAACGCTATGGATCGTGCTACATTCATCCACTTTATCGCTGGATCTCGATAGACCTTCGTGCTCGAACCAACTCTCGATACTTTTCGCCGTTCCTCTGCAAAGAAACGATAGCCTCGATCAACGACATTTTTCCCTTCGATCCAGCTGCAACGGCTATTTCACCCTGGATTCCCTCCGCTCTTCCAATTAACGCGTCTAAGCCGAGCTTAACGGCAGCTTAATTACGGGTGTCCGATAATTATTGTCCGCTGTCACGAACGCCAAGCAGTTTTCTATGCTGGGCGCACAACGACGCAGCGTCAGCGACGATTGACGAATGACGGACGAATAACAGTATTTTTCTTGGCTAGCTCGGCGAAATATGGGGAACAGTTAGGACGATTCTCTATTGCAGGCCTTCCTCGATGCACCGGGAGTGATAATTGCAACGTGGAAGCGGGAAACGTGGGATGAATTCAACCGCGTTGCAACGCGCGAACTTTTTACTCGGCGCATCGAAGGCAGACTCTTCTGGTTTTCTCGGTGAATTCAGGTCGTTGTATTCGATTGGACTGCATTCTCGTCAACCTTCATTAGAACCTTTGTCATGTTTCAGCAATAATTATTAATTGTTTTAATGGCAACTGGGAAAAATGACGAAGTTAATGGCAAGTGTATTTCAATGTTTGTTGAGCATCGTAGGAATAGTATTTATTGCTATTCATCTAAACTAGGCTGCTAGGAAATATGAAAGATTGGATATTTATTGTAACGCTAAAGCAGAAATTTTGCATCTTCAGTTATTTGTAATAAAGTCACAAATATCGCCCTCCGGAGCTAAAAGGGTTAACACGTTGAATGCCACCGGTATTTCGCTAGTTTCTTCATTTCTACCGAAGTAAGACGGTACCGATTAAGATCGCAGCTTTGCAAAGCAGAAACTTTAAGGCGCAGAGAGATACAAAGACAGCGGGATTTTACCTTTTTGACGCCAGCGCGAAAATATTGACTGAATTACCAAATTCGTAAATATTACAATGTGAAAGTGTTGGAATAAAAGCAACAGCGCATCCTACGCGCAAAGAAGTCGAAAAACTATAAAAACGCATTAGGCTTACTTAAACGTACTAATTATTTACTCTTGAGATTCACTACTGCATAGATCTGCTAATTACACTGTGATAGTTAAACTAAAGTTAACCCCCTGACCTACAATTTCTTTTGTGATCGAACGCGCAATAACTCAGTTTAATTGTCGCAATAATAATTTATCATTGATTTCCGATATACCGTGTAACTTAACGCAATATTAATAGCATAGAGTTCATTTCAACGTCTCCTGACCCACTGATACTTTCAATAGAATAATTTTTGGAAAACTTAAAAATTTTATATTCCATTTACCGCGTCACGAGTGCCACACGTCATTGTAGGGCAAGGGGTTAAACTGGCTACGCTTATTTAAATAACCTTTTCCTGCAAAAAGTCATATGAAATTTCATTGAATTCAGTAGCGCCGGTCACCGGTGACCCCGATGACATTCAACGGGGAAATTATGGAAAAACAAATCATTATCGGTGTCGAAAAATAGTCTCAGATTTTCCAAGTGAACACCTTCGGCCATGCTCTCGTGTATGGACTATTTTAATGTGGAAAATGAAAGACAATTTCGGCGCATTAGGGCGTCGAATAATTTCCGAGTGCTGTCAGAGAAAATAACAACTATCGACGACGGCACCCGGTAGTGGTCAATGAAAAGCCGTGTAACCGTTGGTCAGATTACGCGGGAGTGCCCACAATGGCTGCATTATAGTTATTGCCTAGTACGAACGCTGATGACAGCATTATCCTGATTGCCATTTAACATAATGACTGTCACTCACTATCGTCTACCGACACGTACGTACGTACTTTCTGGACAGCCGAGGTTGACGACCCTTGACCCCATAGGACATCCAGCCACGAGTGTTTCCTGAAAAGAAGAAACAATTGCCAGTCTGATTGTCACTTACAGATCCTTTCGAATCTCTCTGAACCGGTGGCAAAGAATTTTTGTCGAGAGTACCGGTGAAGTTCTATGGTCGAAGAATTTTTCATCTTTTTTTTTTATCATTCATAACGTTAATTGATCCGCCAGATCGCATAACGATCTCCATTCGCTCGTAGTATCGTAAAATCGAAAAGATATACGCTATCTGGCGAGTTAATTGCCTCGTATGTCTTGTAATTAATGGTAATAATTATCCGGGATTAATTGAATCGGTTTACGGTAATGATGATCGTTCCGTGATGTAGCATCATACTCGGAAGACTTCTTGCTCCAGTGGCATTCGAACGATCGATCGCCGAGATCATCTCCGTTATGGATCGGGACGAGAGCGAGTATCTAAGCATCGTAAATAGTTGAAAGTCTACGTAAGGCTGCGAGTGCATCCTCGATAAAATAGTTGCAGCAATTAGATCGGTAATAACGTTCGTAAAGTCACATCCGACGGATGTAAATCCTTGACCCTTCGCAGACGGAGACTTTCCGGCGTATGGAAATTAATGATTTGTTCGAAGATCGAAAGCCCTCTCCTTGTCAGAAATCCAGGTTAGACCACGATAGCTATTTTCGCCATGAAATTACAGCAATTATACAAAGAAATCGGGACTGAGAGGGTTAAAAGTGTAGATCGAAAAACGCCGCATCCCTCAGAGCCAAGAACGCGACACACGAAACAATGCTCCGGTCATCAGATTCAATTCTATTTTCACCACGCTCCACTCAGTTCCATCCCTCCTCGCAGGAGTACCAAGAAACTCTCGACACTCCGCGACGAAAGATCGGTATATCTGCTATGATATACCGTCGAGCATAACGAGCGAAATGGTTTCTCGTGCTCGCGTGTGCCCCGCGATCGTGGTTCCGCGCGAGCGTAAATTGGACGATGGCCCTTCTCCAGCAGTTGGACGGTGTTCCACACTCGAGATAAATAAACGCCATAGGGGGTTTTATAGAGGACGCAAGATGCGGGCATCTCGTGGAACTTGGTCGCGTTCACCGTCAATCGAATAAATTTGCAGAAGCCTCGATCTTTTGCTCTCCTCGTACCCTCCGCTTTCGTCCGGCGTGTTTCTTTCGGAAGAGGCCCTCGTTAAAATCGCACCCCGGCGAACACTCCACGCTCCTCTGCAATTGGTCCTTAACCCGAAATGTAATAAGGCACGAATCGAAAAGGATGGGGGAGAGAAAATACCGGGAGGGATGAGCGATTATTTCGAACGAATTATCTTGACACAGATTATTCAAATACAGATCTCGTCCGGACACGTCCGATTTGCTCCGGCCGGATAATGGGGAGAGGCGTGGGTATCGTTGTGTGGCTACGATCGGACGTGTGCAACGTGCATTTTGCAGTGGAATTAATTAACGTTCCCGTTCGTTCGGTCCTGTTGCGGCTTGGGATATCGTTAAAAGTGTGTCAGCCGCGAGCTGGCCGAGGCGAGAGTCGTCGAATCGAAGAAAAGGACTAATAAGCGGTTAGGAATAGATGGGTAGCCTTCGGGTGAGGATACGATTTACGAGCAGCCGTATATCACAATCGTATTCCGTATACTCCTGGTGATTCTAACGTGCGGCTGGAAATACCGTGCGATTGAACGATAATTCGGAATATTTGTTGCGTACCAACGGCGATTTAAGCGTGCGCGCGATTTAAACGATCGTTAATTTTCGCGGGTATCCTCGTACCACGGCCTCTACGGGGGTATAGTACGGAATAATTTACCAGGGTTTACAGTCTTCGCTCGAATTCGAATTCCGCGGGCGAATTTACACCGTGAGATTTCCATACTTGACTGTGACGAGTTGGCAAAAATACGAGATTTTTGGTAATGAAGAAAAGGGTCAGGAAATTAGATTTTTAGAATTAGAAATTAAAAATGATGGCGAGTTATGTTTCATGTGAAGAGTCTGCGTCTACGTTAGGGTACCAAATGCACCATCAGGATTAAGATGCCCACAATTCAACGTAGATTCCGAGCAATCACTGGAAAAATCTCGCAGAAACTGAGATTTAAACTTGCCGCCATTAATCCTGAGTATGAGCCTCCATCAGGAGATTAGATTTTTAAAATTAAAACTTGGAAATTACGGCGAGTTATGTTTCTTGTGAAGGGTCTGCGTCTACGTTAGGCTACCAAATGTACCATCAAGATTAAGATACCCACAATTCAACGTAGATTCCGAGCAATCACTGGAAAAATCTCGCAAAGATTGAGATTCAAAATTGCTGCCATTAATCCTGAATATCAGCCTCCATCAGGAGGTTAGATTTTTAAATTAGAACTTGGAAATTGTGGCGAGTTATGTTTCTTGTGAAGGGTCTGCGTCTACGTTAAAGTACCAAATGCACCATCAAGATTAAGATACCCACAATTCAACGTAGAATCCGAGCAATCGCTGGCAAAATCTCTCAAAGATTTAGATTTAAACTTGCCGCCATTAATTCTAAGTAAGAGAGTCTGCACCCTCCACAGTCCGTCGATCAACGTAGCATCGTTTTTAATTCGTCTCTCGTAATTCCACACATATACTCGTACAGTTACATTGTCATTCGGCGTATTGTCGTAGCTTCTTCGAGAATTTCAAAGAACCGTGTCAGCTGTCCGATTAGCCGTGATAATAGGTCATCCTCCGCCACGTGCTTCTGGTTGGTGTCACGCGTGCAGGCGTGAGCTTTTTCCGGCCAGGCCGATTATCGTTTACGTTTCGTGCTTATGTTTATGTGTGTCAGCGTGCTACACGTGGTCACTGTTTTACTCGTGCCTCGATGTAAACACCGTGTCAGGATCCGTTGCATCGTAACGCGTGTAACCAGAGGAGAGAGCACGATCGGAAGACGAGCGGTACCAGCGGGACCAGCGGGACCAGGGGACCAAATCGTCCGCGCCTCTTTGCCTTCGAATCGACGCGCATGCTTAACGAGCCGAGAACCGGACGCGTATCTGATTGCGTTAACTCACCTGATTCTGCGTTTCTTTTGCGGCTGCGGTAAATCGGTGAGGTTGTACATTTAGGTTGTGCCGATGTTTTGGTGCTTTTGTGGCTTTCGGGTGGAGCGCATTGGTGTTAAGTCATTTTGCGGATTCTGTTAGGTTTCTTAATTTAATTCTTAGGGATGTTTATTATGGCGAGGATTTGTTTGGTTTTAAATAGCGCAGCGAGTGAAGGGATTATATCAAACAATGGTGGTAGGTATTTGCCGATTAAACAGATTTACTTGGATTTCTTTCCAGACTTTTCTACGCACGTTTTATTTCTTATACACTCTATACAGGAAGGTTTACAATACGGAAGTTACGTAGGTGGCTCCACGTTGGACGCGGTGAATATAAAATACCGTTCTAACAGGATTAAATTATAGGTTTTTAGAGTTTTTTTTAGAAGGTGTGTGCTTCTTTTTATCATAGTTCACGCTTTTTAATTAATATTGCTAGGTATTCTCTTTTGTATGATTTTTGCATATATTTTTACTGCTGTAGACACAGCAGGGTTGATGCAAGGAGAGTTTAAGGATATGTAAAAACTTCTCCGTAATCAAGTGAGAGATATAAATCTCAAGGTCACCTTGGCTCTCCTCGAGTAACCCCGTAGCGATTTCCTTGACGTAAATTGTCTCATTTACCTTATCTATCCGATTATCTCGCTTTATTAAATTCCATTCACCAAATGATATACCATTATTCAAAACTCATCGAACAAATGATATACTATTATTAATTTCCCTCGCCAAATGATACCTCAGCGTCGTCCCTCTGCGAAATAATTGCAAACGCATTTCTCTAACGTAATAAATACACTGTAACTCTCAGCATCCTCTAGAAATGCCCTCGAGATGCAGCCTCGAGACTTAAATCCTCATTTGTTTATTGAGTAGAAGTCATAAATTGTCAGCAACTCAAATCAACAGTTTTACCATAATCACACATGATATACACACAGCCCTGTCACGCGACAAAATTGTGAACATTAACCCCTCCAGACCCGAATTTTTAAATTATAATTTAATATAATTATAATTATAATTTTTATTTATAATTTGTAAATGGAAATTTTAATGGACATATGGTCCTTACGCAAAATTTGTAACATTAAGGAGATCCTGAGAAATATTTGTATAAAAAAAACTAAGTGAAACTAAGTTTAAACCTATACGTAATAAAATATAGCAGGAAAAGTATTATGTACATTACAATGTGCACAGGGTCCGAAGGGGTTAAGAAGACATACAATTAAACATCGACAACCGAAGTACCTTGACACGAAGGTTGTTTTAGAGTAACTATTCCAGCGGTGTAAATTGCAATTTTTATGTGATGAGTGTACCATAGCCTCGGTGGTTCGGAAGGCACCTAAAACTGTAGGTCCACGACGAAATAATCATAGGAATTACGGGGCTATAGTGGATAATTAGAGTCACAATCAGTGGGACCGCGTTCAAATCCCCCTCACCTCTGAAAAATTATATCTACTATATTATTTAATATGCCATAGACTCGGTGGTTCAGAAGCCACCTAAAACTGTAGGCCCTAGGCAAAAGGATCACAGGAATTATGGGGCTATGGTGGGAAATAAGAGTTGCAATCAGTGGGACCGCGTTCAAATCCCCCTCACCTCTGAAAAATTGTATCTAGTTTATTATTTAATATGCCATAGACTCGGTGGTTCGAAACCCACCTAAAACTGTACATCCCGACCTAATCATCATAACTGCCGAAGCCGAAATACAAAGAAACATCGCAATTCTCTCGTGCCCTTCGGCTCGCAAAGTCTCGGCAACTTGCCCTCTCCGCACCGTACCTGTTTCATGTAACGTCGTCGTTTATTTTTGATGAAAATGATGCTTCAATGACACGCACTCGGACGCCCGCCATTATACGTTCTCCATAAGAGTGAATACACGCTTATGGCCACGTGGTGTTATTATATTTTGTCGGTCTTAGCAGATGCCAGACCCTTGCCTCTGGTTACTTCTGGTTTCGTATTCCGACGCGGGGATATTTTTGGCGGCAGCTCGCGCTCGTCTCGCGCCACGATGTAAAAAAGGGTTAAGGAAAGGGGAGACTGTAATTTGTACACCCTAACATTGGGGTGAGCATGGAGAACTGCCTTGCCTCGGGGGCGAGGGAAAAAACCCTTTAATGTTGTACTTTATTTTTGGAGGTATGATACTTTGGCGTTTGTGACAGGAAGGTTTGTCTGTGGCTTATCTTCTTTCTGCTTTTTGTATTAATCTCTTTGCATGTATTTATACCACCAGAATCTTCGAGAATACCTTGAATTTTGAGTGTTGCATGTTTACTGACGAACTGAAAGAATATTTGAGACGAAGGTAGCTGCACTCTGAGATCTTTGCAGGTGTAGATGACGTGCTGCATTCTTTCTTGGCAACTTTCGCCCAATCAACGAGAGGGGTGTAATTAAAGCGATAAAAGTCATTACCGTTTGATCAGCGAGACGAAAATTCATCGTGCCGCTTATAGAAGTGGACATTGAATGTAATTGAACCTTCTATCTCGTTCTCGATCTCGGAAGATATCGCTGCCAGAATTCACCAAAGCGATAGTAACGCTATCGTAAACAGTTGCAGCAACATTGTCGATGCGTATTTGAGCGTAATTAAAATTTCCTGGTAATAATGAAAGTCGTTTAAATCGATGCCATCGTCCCAAACAGGGACGGAAAAATGGCGAAAAAAGTTTAATTGGCCAATTCCAAGCTCGCCTTTTCCCACGGCCTCATTTATATTCGTGCTCGCGATACCAAAGTCACTTCGTTGTGCTATCGTGAACCCATTCCTTCTTAATTTTTCATTAACAGTAGCTTAATAATTAACTTGTCGTTGATAACACAAGATGGGAGTCATTCTGTATCCCAATAATTCTTCCATCCCTCAGAAGTGAACATACCGTGAATATTCCTCGATGAAAAATTGCGATATAAGAATGATAATACTAATCAACTTGGATACATCGTTATCTCTGCCCATTATGGAATCACAATACTTACGTTAATCGAAAACGGTACTGGTAATCGTTAATTTGAGGCATCACGAGTGAAATTAACTTTTCAATTTAAAATCTAGGGAGAAACATGACACGTATAACGGAATTTACGTTGGTCATCCTGAAGATTAATTTTCGTAGGATTATTTTATTAATTGTAAATTGTCCTACGTCTTGTTCCTTATCAATTTTCCCCCATCTTAATTCAAAGTGCATAAATACGCCTTAAAGCGTGCCTGATTAAACTCTGCTTGGCTTTATCTACTACATTACACTCCGAGGGGCTTCTTAACGAAGCAGGACGTTAATACTGATGTGAAAATTAATACCTCGTATAATTTATACCAAGTTCAGAACGGTTGCCAGGGGAAAAAAAACGACATAGGATCGCGCATGTTCTTCAGCCAGGATCATGAAACACCATGGAAAACTTCGCTTATCGTGTTACTCGCACGAGTGCGGACGCACTTGTGTCGTTACGTTGTTCAGCAGTGAAATGACGATGTACTTTGGTGATTAACTACGTGCCGATTACAAATCATTTAGCTCTCTTGAATTCCTGAGAGCCTGAATTAATCCGGAGTACTTCAAGGAAACCTGGTTCAATTAACACTAACCGCGGTGAAATGAATTCAAAGAAATTAAAATATATAATGTTAATTAAAGACTGTTTCGTACGTTGTTTCCTGTATTAAGTTCGCAGTCTCCTGCATTTCTTACAAAAAGGTATTGTTATCTGATAACCGATCAATAGATCTGCTATAGTGTGAAAAAGTATTCATAAAGGATTTGGTTCGGTTAGGGTTAACACGTTGAATGTCATGGGGGTCCCTGGTGACCGGCGCTATTGAATTCAATGAAATTTCATATGACTTTTAAATTGTACTATTAGCGAATTTTCTAATGCATTCAATATTTAAATATTGGCATTAAAAGGATAAAGTCTTGCTGTCTACATATCTCTTTTTGTCTTTAAAGTTTCTGCTTTGTAAAGATGTGGTTTTAATAGAAAAAGCTTCACTTCGGTAGAAATGAAGAAACTAGCAAATACCGGTAGAATTGAACATGTTAATTCCGATTCATCCAGTTGCAATTTAATAGAAATAACAGGAGCCCTCGTTGACAGAATGAAATAGAAATTTCTCGCGAAAATGGCAGTTTTGCGGACATCCAAAAAGCCGCAAGATTTGTTCGATTTGCCTTATCGAATCGGGATCAGCGATCGATTTAATCGACGTTGCACCGACAAATGATTATCGTGCCAGACACGATCTTCGAGCTCGTCTATCGACTCGATACTTATAACCGGTATCAGGATATCGACAGGGGTAAAATTGAAATTTACGAACGTTGCGTGTTGCACACGGACTGCATAAAATTGCGGACCGTTAAACGGGCGTGTCCGATAAGAGTCGCCGTAAAAATCTCAGGTGGATTATGGCTCTGCCAACCTAACGGCTGTTAGTTTGCAAACCCGTGGACTTTTTCGTTCAACTTTACATCGTGCATGTTCAATCGGCACTCAGGATTATTATTGAACACGTACACATATACGGGTCATGTACAGGGTGTATCAAAGATATCTGTACCTTTGGATTGGGGGAGAATTGCAAAAAAATCTGCAGTATAATTGGTGTCTGACCTTCAAATTTGAAGTGAAATATTTCTGGCTCATCTGCTCGTACGGGGTTGATCTTAACTTGACACTAAAAGTATAACAAGACGGCAAAAATGACTGGTTCTCAATTTTTTCCAAAAATTAGCTAATTCGATAGGGGAGCCATGGGGTAAATATTCTATTTCTATCTTATAAAACTAAAGTTATTTAATTCATCGCCTCTTTCACCATTTGATTTCTCTTTTTCTAAAGTACCTATACGGTATATTTAAATATAATAATTATAACGTCGATAGCTCTAGTATTAAAGCCGGAAGTTTCGCTGTTGCATGAGAGACACTGAAACGATCTCTTCAAGGTTTGCCTGCATAAGGCACAAGTCCCGTCGAATATTTTTGAAACACCCTGTACTGTTCGCCGTCGAAGCTGATATTTATTGCCGTCGCAATTGTTAAATCATAGTTTCGACGATCGTTGAACACTTGGAAATATGAATTTCCGAGTGGGCACTATCTATTTCGAAGAGGCATAAATCTTTCGGCTGTGCGCGTCAGTCTTCACGGATTTGTCAGTTACACGCGTTTCCGGGGTGTTTCCGAGGTATCAGATTTTCCATTCCGCCTCCTTTTTATCTTTCCCGTCTACGTCGCGCTTATACTGTTAGATCTACCGCGCGGGAAACGTGACCGGGTTTCCGCATCGCGTTTTCGACAGGAAGACACGTTGATCCAGCGCGGATGCGCCTCATGGAAGGGTTGCTGGCTTCCACCGGTTAACAGGTCGGAATAAATATCGGTGTAGGCGTGCGCGCGCATAGTAAATGACGATTTGAATTAAAAATCTATGAGGCAATGATGTTATAATCATTTATTGAGTTTTCTTGTGTAAAGTCAGAAGTTAGTAATAACGTAATGTAGTAGAATAACTGAATAGTAGAATAGTGAGATAGTGGGATAGTGGAATACTGGAATAGTGTAATAGTGGAATTGTGGAATAGCGGAATGGTGAAATAGTGAAATAGTGGAATACTGCAATAGTGAAATACTGAAATAGTGGACTAACCGAATAGTGAAATAGTAGAATACTGGAATAGTGGAATACTGGAATACTGGAATACTGGAATAGTGGAATAGTGTAATAGTGAAACAATGGAATAGTGAAATAGTGTAATACTGGAATAGTGGAATACTGGAATAGTGGAATGCTGGAATAGTAGAATACTGGAACAGTGGAATAGTGAAATAGTGAAATAGTGAAATAGTGCAATAGTGAAACAATGGAATACTGGAACAATGGAATGTTAGAGTAATAGTATAGTACAATAGTAGAAGAGTACAATGGTAGAATAGCAGAATATTAGGATAGTAGATAGTGAAGTAGTAGATGATAGATAGTAGGATGGTAGGATACTAGGATAGTAGACTCTACGGTGGTAAATGGCAGAAAATTTTTATCTCGGTGATCTGTTTTGAAAACTGAATAATTTAGCATCGAGAACTTCATGCAACCGAGGCAGAGAGTAATTGCAAAGATTTATGGTATGCACTCGTAAAATTGTAAATATTTGAGTAGCTTAACGGAACGTTGTCTTAACTAATACCTCGTCGTTATTATCGGAGTAATTACCGAGAATTCCAGGCTCGCCGGGGAAATGGATTGCGCTTGTTTGCGAGGATGGGTAGCCGTGTTTGCCGTGAAAATATTTGCACTAAGGGCATTTCGGTCCGGGTCGAGTCGATAACGCGATTACGCGGGTTAATAATGCGACCTGGCGCGAGAAAGAAAAAAAAACGCGAGGGAGCAAATATTTGCACAGATGAGCGGCCGTTCTCGCGCGATTTCTCTTATCTGCCCGATTAACGCTTCTCGAGGCTCGAGATAAGAAAACCAGTGGGCAAAGATGCCACGATCTTCGAAATTCCACGTGAATATGAATCATGAAACTCTGGGAATCATTATTTAAGTGAAAATTTAAGAAAAAAAACAGAACATTTTTCTTTTGCAAAAATGCATTTAAAAAAATTATATTCTTAGATAACAAATTTTCTTCCATGCTTCACGATTAAGTAGATACGTTAAAGAGTCGGTACATTGAATAGCTTTTAGCACTTTCAGCGCATATCAAGAACAAATTTCTATTATCGCGGAGCTCCCTCTTTTCCCTGCATTTCCAAAAATTTCATTTAAAAAACGCAACATTAACTTAGCTGCTTTACAACGATATACAATCGACGATAAAGCAGAGATCATCTCGAGCAGTCGAGGAAACAGTAAGAGAGGCCGTTGAGAGTGTCACGGTTGATCGATCAAGTCGGTCAGTGTTGCGATCGATCATTAATGATCGACGAATCGTTCTCGAATCCTTCAAACAGCCGTGATCGTCTAGTGGTTAGGACCCTACGTTGTGGCCGTAGTAACCCAGGTTCGAATCCTGGTCACGGCAATGTGCGAATGACACATTGTCACGGGTGAAGGTTTATTTTTTTTCATCCCTTTGACACCTTCGCCAACCTTCTATCTTAACACTAAACCTACCAAGCTGGTTAAAATGACCGGTTTTCAATTTTTCCTAAAAATTGCCTAAATTGATCGGGGAGCCATGAAGTAAATATTCAGTTTACAGAAAAATAACTAATTGAACTAATTGACCAACTAACTAATTGAAAATTGATTTTTATAAAAATTAAAATTCATAAATGTGCAATCAATTTTACCCGATTTTTATCGCAATTTCACTTTGACTCTTAGAAAATACACAAAAATTCCCCGAACTAAATTTAATTCTGAAGTTCATGTGACACTATAAATTTGTGATAATTTTTTTTTGTTTGGCAGCTTGTAATCGACAGTCTCAAGAAAAAGTATCTAATTTAACGCTGATAGCAATCTTTAATTCAGCCTAGGGCGATTTAACGAGCCACTTTGGATTAACCGATTTTTACAAAAATTAAAATTCATAAACGTGCAATCAATTTTACGCGATTTTCATCGCAATTTCACTTTAACTCTTAGATAATACATAAAAATTCAGCGTATGCAGATTTATTTATGATTCTAATACTTTCAATTTCTGCACCGTAAAACTGTTTCTTTCTGAACGATTTCTTCGGATACCACGAAAGTGAGTTTGGTAGAACTTGTAAAAGATTGCGGTAGGTCCGCGCCTCGTGGGCGATAAATCTTGCAGGTCCAATATTTGCCTTCGAGATCAGAAGAGAGAGAGTGAAAGAGCAGAAGAGGGAAAGAGATGGGCCTCTAATGTTTCCGGGAACTTTGGCGAGAATTCCTCGGAGCGATTCTGCTCGGCCGTTGCTATTCGAGTAGAAACAAATTGACTGTTACAAGCGAGCCTAAGATAACCCCGGGCAATAAATTCATTAAGCTTCTCCGGCCGACCGATAATACCACGGCCAGGAATTTCTCGGCTTTTTCTCTCGATACGCCAGTTCCAGGGATTGTGTCCTAAATCACGATGATCCTCACAAGAATCCCGCCAAAAAGAAATACCCTCGAATTCCTCTTCTTTGTAAATTCGCGAGTACTTTAATCCATTGACTTTTAAATGAATTAACTCTTTCAGGCACGGGAATATAAAAAATAAAACGACGCATGTTGCACACACATTTTTTTTAACAAAGTTGGTTTTATTTTATTAACAAAGTTATACAATAATACAAATTTTCAAGGTGGGGCAAAAAATATCACGCATCAAAAAGGTGGGACACTTTTAATCCCGCCGGGCCTCAAAGAGTTAAGCAAATATTATCTTGCGTGTCAAAGTTTCAGAGGAGAATAGAAAGTACTTAGAAATATACGCTAATTATTTGAAAATGTAATCTAATGCTACGAAGAACAGTTTCTTTCTGAAATTATTGTACACGCTGGGTCATTATGGTTAATTTATTAACGTACACCGCAACTACCATATCTTACAGTTGGCAGTGAATGGGTTAAATTGCAGATTGAAAGTATGAATCGTTGCTTGCCATTCTACTAGAAATATAAAGACTTTAGGTTCATTAATTGAAGAATAAGGAACATTCTTTCTTTAATCGTACTGGGAATTTGTGAGAAGCTTGATTAACCAAATATAACTCTAACATGGTAGTTTCCGTAGACGTGAATTCTACATAGTGAAAGTCGTTGGCACGTAGAAGCGAATTATCATTAATATTCCTCGGAAGCACGGCATTAAAGTGCTTAGAATTATGCACGTTTCTGGCGAGCAGTCAAAGAAAGCGAAATGTAAGGACCACGGATTCCTGTTCCTCTTAATCCTCCAAACTTTCATCGCCATTATCCCCTAGATTCGAAGCTAGATCTTCTAAATGCTACTTTAACCGACTATTTTCGAAAATAAAAACAGAGAGAAAAGCAACACAACTCATCGTAAACACCGAGTAATCTCTTTAACTAGACACCGGTCGAGGTTCCCCGAGTTGGAAGACACCCTGGAAAAAATCCTAAATATATTCCCGCGTAGATGTTGCCTGCTCGTTTTGCGGGCAGCTTCGAGAATATGGACATCAAGGTGTATTCGTTGGCACAGCTCCATCCTCTCTTCATTCCGGTGGCTAACATACGTTATTATCTCTCGTAGAACTCCATTTTCAATCTTCCCACGCGCAAGTCGTTGTCGTTGTCGTCTACGTTGAGTTATGTTCCAATCTCGCCCTTATTTTTCTGCTTTTAACATCTTGGAATGTAATTAAGAGATGTAAATCAATCGTTCAAGTTGGACCAGCTTCTCTCCGAGCTACTTCCCTCTTCCTTTTTCCGTCTCCGTTGAAACGAGGAAGAGGACAGTTTTGGAAGACGGTGTTAATTCATGAATTGCTCGTCGTAACGTGCATTCTGGGTGCAATAAATTTCACCCAAGTTAGACGCTGTAGGTAGACTAGTTTATTGGCAAAGATGCTGAGCAGAGAGATTTAAAAAAAAATAATCAAATGGCGAACAGAAGTTCCGGTACCAGAAATCAAACCGAGGACCTTTCGCCGAGACTACGATTCCCTCTTGAATTTCTCAGGATTCTCGTTAGTCGAGGACTTTCCCTTTTAAATTACCATTGCGGCAGTTAAATGAACGTAAATTAATGTAATTTGAAAAATCCACGAAACCGCGAGCGGAGAGTTCACGTCTCGCGTCGAACTTTAAAGGTCTAAAGCCGCGGGTTCTTCGTCTCTCCGTTCAGCCTGGACGGATTAAGGTATCCCGGCAATTATTTCGTATCCCTGCTCGATGAATGTTAGCTGAAAGAAACGATTGATATATTGTTCTTCGCGGACTCACCGAGAAATCCAACCGGTTTTTACCGTTTCTCGAATTTACGGGGAGAAACTTCCCGACTGTCTCTCGTTTTGTTACTTAACCGCCGAGCGACTATCTGATTTTACGTTTTCTTCTTCGGTCTATGGGGTTTTCGTGCGGCCGCCGAGGCCAACGTGAAATTCAGTATCGTCGAATGAAATACGAGGCGGAATCGCGAAGCGATAAGCTTCATGGAGTTTCTAGCTGCACGTACTTTATAAACCATGAAGATTTCATTGAACGTCTGGTGGCATTTTCAGCTCTCGAAGTGCATACCGTTTCGTCACTAAATATCGACGGAATTTGTCATATTATCGTTGAAATCGTTGCGAAGTTATGTCAAATATTCAGCTACTTAATTAGCTACGGGAAGATTAAAGTGCGCGTTCTCCGAAACGTTCAGCGCATCGTGGAGAACGGTTTGAAATTCATGGCGGCATCGAGTGGAAATTATCGCGAGCATTAATAGAGATATTTACGAGGCGTATGTTGCCGAGGCGTGTTTGTTTATTAACAACCGTGATAAATAAGTGTCGTGAAGCGGTTCTAAAGTCGAACACTGTTGGTGGTAAGGGGAGAGAGATGTATAATACGGGAGAGGCGTCGAAAACGAACGTGGGCGTTGGATGTATAACCTATTTTTAATTAATTATTCCTCTGCTCGCCGTTTTCTCTGTTTTGTATTTTTGTTTGCGCGGATCACATGTAATATGTACGACCGTTAATGAATTAAGGACATTAAATGATAACATGGGAAAAATGCCTTGAGCTATCGCACATGCGATCAGTCCTAATTGGATGTCGTAGCTTTCAACACCTTGCTCATCATTGCTCTAGAAGTTGCACTCTCGGCATTTCATTCTTTCTGGTTTCAGCTTTTCCTCGTTTCTCCCCTCAAAAATCTGTGCTCGACGTCACAAAATATCCCTTTTCCTTGGAACTACCGCGGTTCCAATAATTTCCCTGCAAACCTTCCAAGCAATCGCTTCAATCCTCGAATAGCAGCATCTCCACTTCAGCGCTCAAACAACCTTTCCTTTTTACGCTTTAAACCACCTCAAATTTTTTTTTCTTTCATCTCAAACCGCCCTTCTTTTCCACGCTTTAACACTAGAACTACCAAAGCAGTCAAAATGACTGATTCATCATTTTTACTAAAAATTCTCTAAGTTTATAGGGGAGCCAATGGAACATATTTTCTGCGTTCATCTTAAGAGACATAAATTACTGAATTAATCATCTTTTCCACCATTTAATTCCACTTTTTCTAAAGACTTTTTCCAAGATATTTAAATGCAATAGATTTAATGCTGGTAGTTCTAGTGTTAAACAACGATCGTCCAAAGACCATCCACGCAGAGAGGTACCAAAAGATTCCAGTTCCAACAATCTCCCTGCAAACCTTCCAGTCAATCGCTTCAATTCTCGAATAACATCATCTTCATCTCAAACCGCCTTTCTTTCCACTTTTCAAACAACGATCGCCCAAAGACCATCCATGCAAAGTGGTACCAAAAGGTCCCAGCTCGAACAATCTCCCTGCAAACCTTTCAATCAACAGCTTCAATTCTCGAATAACATAAGCTTCATCTCAAACCACCTTTCTTTCCACGTTTCAAACAACGATCGCCCAAAGACCATCCACGCAAAGTGGTACCAAAAGGTCCCAGCTAGCACGCGAAATGAGAAAAAAATCCTCTGCTCGCGTGTTAGCGAGTGGTGGGTGCTCGTTAAGTCTCCTTTACAGCCGCGGCGAGATACCTTTATCATCGACTATAAATTTCGGCGGGGCGCGAATAGAAAGGGCCCGCTCTCGTAATTGGCAATAATTCACGTCGGGCCGCGAGAAACGGGCCCGTCGATTTTCGGTCTCGCAATGATATCGCCATTGGCCATTATAGGCTGTGCACGTCGAACAAATTGAGACGTTTGTGCGATCTAGTTTATACGTGTGCAGGAGCACGTGCAATATTTCAAGACGGGACGAAGTTACGCCGATCGATTTCGCGGGTAGTTAAATGGCTATCCTCGAATGGAATTATTTCGTTATTTACGGCTGCACGTCGAGCGATATGAATACCGCTAATTAACCCTTCGTCTTTGGCTTAGCGGAGCTTCGTATCGAAACGGGATGCCGTTTCGTTTGCCTCGAATAGGATCGTATCTTGGTTTGTCCTTTTATGTAGACGCGGAGCTTCTCGTTCGTTGAATCGATAAGAGAGATTAGGAATTTCTTTCTGTCGATAACGAGCGAGTGCAACGAAGAGGCAGGAATTGAAGTTTGAAGGAGAATTAAGACGTCGATTGCGTGGAGGAAGTTGAAGCGTATCTGAGAATTTACAAAGTTTCCTCGGCTCGCCATTCGCTGCGACGAGGTGAAATGGGTGGACACTATAAACGATAAGACGGCTGGGTAATTACACGGGCAATTTGAGATAATTTTGTCATTGAGAAACAATAATGTGCGGGCTGTAATGTATGATTATAAAGGGGTGTAATTACTTAGCTCGGACGAGGGGTTAATTAAAAGGCGAGCGGAATCGAGCGGATTAAGAACTCGACTTGGAACTTAATTTATTACCTGCTGGTTGGAACTTGAGCTTTCGATCTTCGTGCCTTCGCGTCGTTTGCTAATTAATAGCGAAAATTTACCGTCGTAAATCTGTCCTTCGCGACGGAAAGCTTGAATATTTGTAATCTTGATAACCATAGAATCCTTATTTAAAGAAAATTACAAGAATTTCCTCCGATTAATCGCTCTCGTAAATACATTAATCAAAATTAACTTACACCCTGAATACCAACTATCTTCTCCTCCTATTCTCAGGCGCTATCGCATCAACAAGGCATGAAACGGTTCATGGAAACGCCCCGATTAAAAAATGCCGCGAATACTTAATTTAATAATCCTCATTTACTCTAATAATCCTCAAAGATGCGATCGCATCCCGTAAATCCTGCCAAGAAGGCGCCGTCCTTCACGGTCTCCGAAGGTCCTGCGTCGTCGCGACATGCCGGCAAATTATTTCCACCTTCTCCAGATGCATCCGTCGAAGGTTAAACGCGCATAAATCCTCCGACATTTTCATAATACGTCTCTGAAATAATTCCTCCTCTTTTTGCGCGCGATGCCGAAAAAAAGGCGAGCCCGTGGCAAGGGTTGCTAGCGGCGCGCATTTGTCGGCGGTTCCTTTCGATGGCTTTTTTTTCCCCCTTTTTTTTTCTTCCTTTAAATATATACACTCGTTCGGTCGTCTAGGAGCTAGAACGTCACGTGCCAGTCGCCGAAGAATCTGGCAGAACCGGATGCATCCGCGGTGATGGCGCGTAAAAGATTCATTTCTTCCTCGACTAACCTGCGCTGAAGATCAGGGAGACTGGTAAAAGGATATTCGAGTTCATCGTCTTCCTCCCTTCCTCCCTTTCGTGCAGCTCGTGCATTCACCATTTTATTTCTATCTCGAATGCATCGTCGACTGATATTTACGGTCTAATCTTCACGGATTCTCTTAGGCTACCTTCGACCGTACTTCGATCGGATTGGATTCGTTTCGGTTCGTTTCAGCCAGCTCTCATTTCCTTTCGGTCTATCGAAGCTCCAATCTCATCCTACTCCTTCGAAGTTCGGGAGATTTAAATTCGTTTGAACTTCTTTTCAACGTGCCATCGTTCAGCTTTACTTTGAACTTGCTTCTTTTTTTGCACTTTTTGGTGTTAGGCTGTACGGTGATTTTGCAGTACAGTTTTAGATGAGTTCTAAACTCCCGAATTTACAATATTTTGAACTCCTTGCCCGAGGATTTCTTTTGCGGCTGCGTGTATAGTGACTCTAATTCAATTCAAGTGTATAGTGACTCTAATTGTCAGTGACAATAATTCAAATTATTGAAATAACGACTGTTCAGTGATTTCTGACATATCGTAAACTTCAAAGTAATATTAACAGCATGGCGATAATTTTATCCTCCTATATTCCACTGATATTTCAATTTGATAGTTTTTGGGAAACTTCTTATTCAATTTCTTGCGCCACGAATATCATTGGTTATTTTAGGCCTACAGTTATTCCAACAATTCAATTGCGTTGCTGCACACGCAGTCGCAACAGAAATCGTAGAACACGGGGTTAACTTCGCGCATTTCTTTGGCGAGAAATTCTCAGAGACCATGAAACCAGCAGACGGTAGTCCACGCTCTAACATTTTAATTACAGAAATCAGGTGTTAAGCAAACGGGCCGAGTCGATACAAGTCCCCGGCAGTCTCACATTACGTAACGTCCTTCCCTGCGATAAATTAGTCACAATTTACTTACCTCCGCACGCAAGAACGTTTGTCGTTGAATTGGAAACGCAGGCGGAATCTCGTGCACGTTTTATCCCCGCGTACCGGAGCGTGACACAATTACGGCGAGCCGTAATATTCCCGATAACCGAAGATTAAGCCAATTTAGATATCACGCTCCGATGAAGAAAAACGAAAACGGAATTGTGCCTCCTCCTCTTCTCTCTCTTTTCCATCGCCGCGGCTTGATTAATGCAGCGTCACGGCTATAATAACTTTCGACGGAGCGAAAGTGAAAAACAGGATGTCTTTCCCTGCGACAACTTCGTAGCTGGTTCACCCGGTTACCTCTTTTTTTCCTCTGTTTCTTCGTACTTCTCTTCCTCCCGCTTATCACCGGAGTTCGTTAATCGGCTCATTATGTTTTACCTGCATTTTCATCCTCTTGTGCGAGCGAGAACACACCTTGTCGTTAAATTCAACACGAAAATCCGAATATTCTCAATTATCCGGGACACTTGCAGGTGGCAATTAACGCACGAAATTACGCGAAACGATCGGCGCGATGTTTCGACGCGGTGAATGAGATGGAGGATCGGTAAGGCGTTTAAACGACCGATGCAATTAGACCGCAGTTAATCTGGAAGCCGACGATTTAATGGCCATAATGATTCTATAATCTCGACTTTAGTTTAATTGCGTTAAATTATCGACATCCGGAAGCAACGGTGAATTTCATCTTATCTGACGCATTAAAGTGCCCTTTAATGGCCGTCAATGACTTTCGATTGAATTTGCCTTTTAATTGAGCCGCAATTAAATGTTATTAAATCATACGGACAGAGTTGGTAAAAAGGAACGTTTTCTAGGGTGGATGGAACGGCTAGTTTGTTTTGTAGACGTTGCTCGAAGTTAATCTATCGGATAGGTTTGCACAAGTTGCATTATTTCTTCGTCCTCCTCGGCGTTTCTTCGCGCCTCGTCCTCTTCGACGTTGTTTCCGAGTTCTATGGAACGAGGGACCGTGATTCTGGTCGTTTCGAGGTTGTTCGCGTTTTCCGGGATCAAACGAATGACGAAGTTGCTCCTCCAGAAACGCCGCCATCGACGCCCGTGAATTCTGGTAGGAAAAGTGCACTTATCTTGAGAAAGGGTTGCTCGAAGCGAAGAGATATCATTGGTTTTTGTTCGAATTGTATAGTAGCAAATTGGATAAGTAATTTTCAAGTTTTGCAAAACCTATCAAATTGAAAATATCAGTGAGACGCAACACGATCAAATTCTTTCTATAATATTAATATTACGTTAAATTGAACGATATATAAGTCTCTCAGATGCCAATGAAGTTTATTCTATCAAAATTTGCAAAAATCAGAAAATATAAAAAAATGGGCTTAACCGCATTGGCTTGCGAGCGACTCGTATCAAGAATCGCTGATCAATTTTTATTTTGCCAACTTCATTCTGAATTAATGCGCTGGTAGTCACAAAGGAAATCGTACTGCAAGGGATTAAGTGAGTATAGAGTTGCGGGGGTGTTTCACCTTCCCAGAGTTAGAATCCAACCCCAATAGGCGATCAGAGTGAGGGTGCAGGTTGGTAACATGGCGACGATCATCCAGGGCACCTCGTGCAAACCTTTCTTCAGCAACATATTCACAGCTAGGACGCAGATGTAACAGGAGAACAGAGCCAGAGGTGTGGTGACCACTAAATATAGGATGTCCAGGAGCATCTGGGAAGAAGGAAAGATACGAAGTCTGTGGGCTCGCAAACGCTTGTAACCTTCATTCGTCCCTGAGGTCATTTTTGAGAGGAACTCGGATTTAATTTGAGCCAAATCGAGACAATTTGGGCACAGTAAATACGTATTATTCTCGGTGCAGTTATTATGAAGAAAAACTGAAAAATCTTCTTTTGTTTTAATGGAAGATAGACTACGGGGTAGAAAATATATTGAGACTTTACGGATGAAGGTTAAAAGGGCATGATTCATTTATACCGTCGATAGGGAGACGATCTTCGATATTAAAATTGAAAAAGATTCTGGAACACTACAGTTTTTATGTAAAATATAAAGTAACAACTTGTTCCAGGCTACAAAATTCTTTGAGAATCAGAGGAACCATGATCTTTATATCGTATCAAAAAATTGCAAATTCCGAACCAACTATGAGTTGGAAAATAAATTCTTCTCTCTCTCTCTCTCTCTCTCTCTCTCTCTCTCTCTCTCTCTCTCTCTTTCTATTTCTCTATCTCTATCTCTAACATCGTTTCAACATCTAGCCAACGTTGAATTGAAAGAAATCGCTGATTGACGTTTCCAAACATAATTCCATCCCACAGACTGCCATCGTTCCTATTGACAGGCCGTTAATTATCGCATTAAAGTTGTTTTCATCGAAAACAAATAACGCAGCCTTACTTGTCGGGTTACTATCACGGTATTGAGCCATATTACGACACTACGAAAGATGTTGTGACGCGGGACTCTCTTGGTGGCATATTTGTATCCGCAGAGCTCGCACCTCGAGTGACCCGATTCTGTCAACCACCTCTCGAGGCACTCCGCGTGCACCAAAGCCACTGTTCCACGACACCTGTTAACAATTTTTACGTCCGATCAATTAGGATCAAGGTGTCATCGGCGAGTGATCAAAATTTTCCAATTAAATCGCTGGAAGGCAGCGCCAAAGATCGCCCCGTGTTTTAGATTAACGGATGGCATTCGTGGCGCAGAAAACGGGATAGAAAATAGGAGAATCTTCTTGACTTTTTGCCACTTTGCGTAAGAACTGTAATTTTAGGTGATGCATTAAATAATAATTTGGACAAAATTTATCAGAGGCACCGAAGAACTTGAACTATGTCACTTTTTTCGTTTCTTTTGACTTTAACTGCTATTTGGACTAGAATATACTGTTCTAGATGGCTTTTGAATCACTGAAACAGTGATATAATAATTATTCATTTAAAAATAATTTCCCAGAGGGGCCGAAGAACTTGAACTATCTCACTTTTTTCGTTTCTTTTGACTTTAACTGCTATTTGGGCTAGGATATACTGATCTAGCTGGCTTTTGAATCACGAAGGCTCTGATATATCAGATAGTAGATTAGAAAAAAATTTCCCAGAGGCGACGAAGGATGTGAAGTACAGCCGGATGACTGCAAGTCTGAACTTTCATTTCATGTTGTTGCATTTCTTTCGGTTTTAACCGTTACGGTCACTTAGGCTAGGACGTACTATTTTAGATGAGTTCCGAGGCTACGATATTTTTACTCAGGCCACGTTGATATTCAACGGCACAATTGACGATCGTGCAAAATCCAAAAATAGAATCTGAGTGGCCGTAATAAAATGCAAGTGTCGATGGCCGTTGGAAGAGTATCAAGCACTCTCGACGAGTTGAATCGAAACGAGTTAAATCGAATGATAACCTAGATCTCGTTCCCCGGTAAGAATCGTCGAGTAAAATCGTATCTGCCGATCGACGAAATTGATCAATTGCAACAAATATCGAGCTTACATGCAGGCAGAGATCAAAGGACCCAGATATGAGTAGGAGGACAGGGTCGACATCTGACTATCGACTCCTTGAAGGCGATCGTGCCGTTTTCCTCGTCGCTCTTGATTCGCACCGGTCGCCGAGAAGCCTCCCATGTGGCATATTCTACAGATATCTCCATGAGATGCCGGAAAATCTGCAAATTATTGCGCCTGCTGTCGTTAATTGCTTGACGACAAAGAGTATCAATTTTAACCCTTTGCACTCCAAGTAATTTTTACCATAAGTTACTCCAAAACTATTTAGTGCGAGTACACATCTGTAGAAAATTGAAAATCTTGCTTTGTCATTAAAAAAGAAGCGTCTACATTTTAGAATCATGTTTTAGAACATAAAAAATATATAAAAATACCCCGGATTTATCTGACAGCGGAGTTATCAGCTTCTATTACAATGTCAATGAGGGCAAAGGGTTAAGAATATTCGAAAAATAAATTGAAGCTCGAAGTTCCGTGGCCAGGTTTCATCGATCCTTCGACTGTGGGTCCTCGATGATCAGTTCAATGTAATATACGTATTTTGAATACTTGCAACGTTTGCAAAATGCAGATATTTGTAAAATTTTAACTCGCAAATATCTCGAAGTACATCTCCGTGAAAAATGAAGAATCCAGAACGTACCATCTTCGTCGTCCCTGAGGTCTCTGGAACCCCTCCCGATATTTCTTTCCCCACTTGCTCTTCGGGATTCCTTTTCCGTGCTTATGTCCTGGACGCTCGTGCATTTATCGCTGAAGCTTTTCTGCGACCGGTGCTTATCAGCATGATCTGTCGAACGAGAAGAGCAAAGAGGTAGGAAGAGAATAATATAGTTCTACCTCTCCGCCCGAATCTCAGCGGGACATCGTCTTTATTCTTTTGTAGCGATTACTCAACGGTAATCGGCGATGCAGAGTGCTCCTTTGGTATTGAAAATCAATTATCTCTGGGCGGCATACCAAAAAATATGGAAAAATAGCCATAGCCTAAACATCAAGAGCAAAACCATCGAATCAAAGGACATCAAACCGCTGCGATCCGTCCGCTTAACTTCAGAGGAAAAATTAAATCGCGGGATCATCGAACCTGCAGTGACTTAACACTAGAAATACCGGCGTTAAATCTATTATATTTAGAAAAATAAAAAGGGGTACTTTGAAACAAGGAGAATTAAGAGGTGCAAAAGTTGATCGATTCAGTCATTTATATTTTATGAGATGAATTTAGAATATTTATTCTATGACGCTTCTATAATCTTGGAGAATTTTTGGAAAAAATTGTTTACCAGTCATTTCGACTGGTTTGGTAGTTCCTGCGTTAAAGAGGACCGGCGGAGCAGATGACTTCTAAGCAGCGTGTCAAAATTTCGTAAACGCAACCCCGGTTTACCATCCAAGGAAGAAAAATCAAATAAAGCCCAAGGCTTTCTCCCACCGTGCAAACTCCACGTTCGGAGTGCAAATTAGATGAATCGAGGCAAACGTCGAACCTGCACTCACTGAAAGAGTGACAGAGCGAGAGACGGAGAAAGATAGAGCCATCAAACGATCCGTCTAACCTGCGTCACTGGTTGGACCGTCGTCCGCTCGATCGTTTGACATCAAAGAGATAATAGGATCATCCTGGTTTAGTTTCTCTGCCAAGACTGAGAATTTTTCCACACGGCCGTGCCGCGCCGTGATTCCTCGACTGCCTTCGTCGATCGTTAACGGCGCATCGAGGTGGTCCCACAGCGACGAATCTCTCCCGATCGTTGCTCGATCTACCATCGAATAAATTCATCCTCCTCGCGGCAGACTTCGCATCGCCGATCCGACAATTGAATGGAAAAGAACGAAAGCCACACGGAAGGCGGCCGAGTGTGCCGTCATTCCAACAGCCGACTATCGAGACCTCGCCTTATCGACGTTTCTCCATCTCCGAACGGCGAACCGACGTCGAGCTGGACGTTTATTCGCGGATGTAATTCAGTCGGACGTTATGGTATCGTTTCGCTTCGATTCGATCGACGGCTGGAAAAATTCGTATCTCTCTGGAGGCGATGATCCGAATGTATCTGGCTTGCAGTAGCTACGGAGGAAAGGACGCGGAGGAAGAGAATAGAGAAGGAAGATTGCGGGTTCAACGGACAGTGTAATGTTATTTTAACACTTTGACTGCCACGCCGAAATCATATGCTTAGCCCAGGACGCCACGGGTGCTTTAACACTAGAACTACCGGCGTTAAATCTATCATATTTCAAAATATTAAATAAGTACTTTGAAAAAGGAGGAATCAAAAGGCGGAAAAGATAATCGATTCGGTGATTTACGTTTTTTAAGATGGTCGTAGAATATTTATTCTAAGACTCTTCTACAAACTTGGCGAATTTTTGGAAAAAATTGTTTACCAGTCATTTTGACTGGTTTGGTAGTTCTAGTGTTAACAAAGTGCACGGTTAGATGCAAGATTTATTCTAATATTTTCTTTTCTTGATGTTCTAATAAATAATTTTTACCGTTCAATAGGGCACTTTTTATATCAAAGTATCTTCTATGTATCGGTCATATTCAAATACACTAACTCTCAATTTTCATTTAGTTTTTTACAATTGTAAAAAGTTCAAACGCTCCGGTCACCAATGACCACCGTGGCGTCTCAGGAGAAACCGTGGCCGGTCATATATGACCAACATGGCAGTCGAAGTGTTAATTCTACTCGGTTTGCGGATGTTGGCGTGGGATAAGAACGATCAAGATTTCAAGGACGCCACGAGCGCCTGAGAGATCGAAGATTGAACGAAATGTCTTTTCAGACAATTCAGTGTCCTTTAGACACTGAAGTTTTTAACCCATTCACTGCCAGGAAAACTAAGCAAGCATTACCTTTGCTTGTTCAAATTTGAGAAAATGACAGAAAGTTTTTAGAACGTTGATTTCATTAATCAAAAATATAATCCCGACATTTGTAATGATACGAAAAACATTTTTGGTCCACAATTTCTATACACACTCGACCATTATTGTTAAGTTATTAATTCAAACTTATATTGCAGCTACGAGATATCTCGTAGTTGGCAGTCAATGGAATAAAAGAATTCTAGAGTATCTTTGGCACGGAATTGAAGGGTCAAACTGATTGGCAGAGTTGACCTCGAATCGTTATCTCAGGGAAACTTCCCCTAAGTAGTCAGTCGGTGTATCGTAGCCTCGGTAATTAGGCTGGGATTCTCAGCTAATTAGCAATCCTGCTAAAACTGTAAATCCCTGACCAAGTGACCACAGAAATTTTAACTAAAATAGAGCATCAGTTGATCTCGACAACTCTTTCATCAAAAATCTACGCTACCCTGGAAAACAGCCACCGCGGAGATCGTCTTGCGGTGCATCCAAAGTGCAGCGGAGATCTGGAAAAAATCCCTGTTACTCATCGAGAGGACACCTGTTCCCCTCGTTTTCACATCAAGTTCCGGTGCGATGTCGCAATGTATCATTAAGATCGTCCGGTCAATTACGCGACATCCCGGCGAAGAGTTTGGTGAGCTCCTGGTCTCTTGGCACGGGATGTCTTCTCTCGTGGGTGGAAATTTCGTGCGCTAAGAGACGCGTTACGCGAGAGTGCACCGTGCAACTACTCCCCTTAATACTTCCGCAGTCTCGTGCGATGTATTTCAGAATCGGTTTCCGGTCGACGCCACGGACCGATTATTATTAGCTACCTGTCCGACGTTTCGCAAAAGTCGGAGAACGTCGGGACGCATCTCGCGGATTTCCGCTGACCCACTGCGCTGAGAAACGGCGAGGATGGATTTCGGATGGACGTCCGTCTCGATCTATTTGAGTTTAATCTCATTTTACGCGTCGTTTCGACGACGGACGCAATGAATGAATTTAATGATGGTTCCTCGTCGTTATGGAGAGGGAGTTGCGATAGAATGGCAACGATATGGCGAAAGGGAATGGAGTATATTAACCCTCTGCGCTCCGAATTGTTTTACTAACTTGAAGTCGAGGATCGTGAAAAAGAAAGAGAGGCGTCCGGTCACCCGTCCGAGCGACGTACTTGCCCTGAGTAGCTTAACACGGAAATCTGGTTCCGCGCGGCTCCACTGCGCCAGCGTCCTCTCCCTGATGTCAATTCTTTTTCACGCCCGTTTCTCCTCACAATTTTTATGCTATTTTTCTTACGTAGTTAAATTCTGTGTTCAAAAACACACAACTTGAAAAAAAAACATATTTTTATGATCACTGGTTACCGAGATATTCCCAAAAATGCGTTTTCTACCCTCAACTTTGGGGGGTATTTTCACTCCTTTAGAGTGGATGGTTGCAGATAGGAAAAAATACGTGTCAAATATTTTTTTGAGAGCTACCTGTCACATAAATTTCATCAAAATCGGCGTGTTCGATTTCGATATGATCGCCCAATCCCACATAAGCAAATACAGTCGCGCAAAATTGTCCACCGTTGGTCATTCATTTTTACTTAATACTACGAACAATTGTAGCTACCGTGGGATATTTGTATTAAGACGCAAAATTATTGTTGATTTCGAAAAGTCGATAATTAGCAGATGAATCGTTAAGTGCCATAGAAAGCTGTGCCGAGTGCAGCTCGACATAGGTGTGCAAAGGGTTAACATTGTAACTAGCACGGCAGTCAAAGTGACTGGTTTCTAATTTGTTAAAAAAATTTTTCAAGATTTACAGCGGAGCCGTCACACAGATATTCCATGTATATCTTGCCAAACACAGGTTTCCAACCTTTATTAATCTACCGCCCCTTTCTCTGAAAAAAATCCCCTTCCTTGCTTGAAATCTACAACGTAACCCACAGTTCTCCAACTATTTCCCACTTCAAACAGTAATTCGATAACGTCCCCTTACGTGAAGTATGCTTCATTAAATATCGAAAAGCAAGGTGAGACTTTTCAATTCCCATTAGCGAGTACATCCACGCCGGACCCGCGACCTCTTAACCTTTGATACGAAGACCCACGCGAAGCTCCTCCCAGTAAAACGGATCTCTGAATGAAAATGCAAAACTACTCGACCGTTCTCTCTGGCAATCGGCGAGCGTCTGTGAACGTCCTCGAGGATGGTGCAGGTGCCAAGTCGGTGTCGTTTATTTCTCAGTTCCGCCATCTTCCCCGAGGTCCGTCTCGGTCCTGTCCAGCCGGCGAAACGTCGAGAACCGTTTCCACGGCTTGCTATTTCTGCCAGGTGGCGAGTCGACCGGCCGCTAGCCGTTTCCCGCTGGACGTTTTTGGTTCAAGATTAATTAAACCCGTCTGGAAATAGTTGGGAACGTGGGGACAACGGGAGAGGCGGAGGAGAGTGGAACAGGGTGAACAGAACGCACGGTTTGGTAGCTCAACGCGCTATGTTAATCTTCCCGCGTACACCGCCTCGTCGTGGAACGGCGAGAACAAATCGAGCGAGCTCGATTTAGATCGCGGTTACGACTTATGCTCGATCGATTCGATTCGATCGCTGCCCGAGACTCCTATTTATCGAGGAGTCGAGGCTTCGTTGGGATCGCGAGAGGTTTGCGTGCTACGAGGAAGTTAATTATTCGGGGGGTGTGGGGCGATTAATGATGGTAATTTTTCAAATTTGGAGATACGGCTGCGGCAGTTTTTAGATAAATATGTCGGGGGGCAGGCAGTTTTACGAGGGTACGTGATTGAGAGGTTATTTCGAGGTTTGAGCTCGTTAATGGGCGAAGTTAACAATTTCTTTAACCCCTTGCCTCACGGTAACGAGTGACACTCGTGATCCGGTAAACTGGCTAAGAAATTTCCAAGTTTCGTGAAACCTGTCAAAAGAAACATATCAGGGAGCCGCGACACGATATAATTATTTCTATAATTATTAATATTATGCTGAAAGAATCACCGAGCAATTTTTAATTTACCAATTTAATTGGGAATTATTGCGGAGGCGGTCAGAAAAGAAGTGTTATCGATATTGCTTTAACACTAGAACTACCGGCATTAAATCTATCGTATTTCAAAATATTAAATAAGTACTTTGAAAAAGGAGGAATCAAGAGGCGGAAAAGATTCTCGATTCGGTGATTTATGTTTTTTAAGATGGACATAGAATATTTATTTTAAGACTCTTCTATAAACTTGGAGAATTTTTGGAAAGAATTGTGTACCAGTCATTTTGACTGGTTTGGTTGTTCTAGTGTTAAATTGTAAAATATATCAGGAATTACTCATCAATTTTCATTTCATCAATTCAACTCTGAATTATTGCGCGCACAGTTAAACAAATTGTACAGTAGCTCCCGAGAAAATTCAATTATTCAGACACTTGATCATATTTCTCAATTGTAGCAGAACAGTCCATCAATTTCTGCACCAGTACATCTAATATTCCCCAACAAAATGAAAAAAAGGACCTTCCTATCGTCTCAAAATCCTCCATCACCTGTTACAAATAGAATCTTTAATTTTTCCCCATGCAAAACCGTCCCTCGTAAAAGGGGCGCTCGAGATCCGTAGCCGTAACAGCGACCTAAAGCATCAACTGTCGCGGAATGAAAGTGACCAGAGTCTCGTAGACGAGGCGAGGATGGACCAAGGCTGGGTCACGTTCAAGCTGAATGGACCTGGAAGCTCATTCATAATCGATATACTTACCTACGCGATTCCCCTCGGTCGAGAGTGCCAGCTAGTCTCCATTCAGGCCCGAATCTCCTCCAGGGTGAACGAACCATTTCGCCCGGCTTCGAGCAGCTGAACGCTCTACAAATCAACCTCTTTCCATTCGACGAATCGGCCCGCCTTCGTTTTTTATTATGACGAACGACCCACGAAACTGGCGCTGGAACGCCGAGCCGCAGAATTCTATTATGTTCCCCCGGATCGATTCCATGTCCCGAATGTTCGCGTGCACCTTTTGCCTTCGAGATAATTCGATCAGTCACGTTTTGTCTCGAACGGTCGAGTCGGTCGTTTGTTGCGTGGGCGAATCCACCTCGACGGGGACTTCGGGATTTGCTGACTCCATTGGATCTGGAGATTTGACGGGTAGATGGATTATTGTTGTTGGGAAAAATTGAGAAGAATGTTCTGCTATGGGAATTTTAAGTGCGGGGTAGTTGCCGATGGAGGAGTCGCGGGGGATGGTGGATGTTGAGGGATATTGTGGAAATTGATAAAATTTAACACTAGAATTATTTACGGTATATTTAGTAAGATTTAGATGTACTGAAGAAGTACTTTGGAAAAAGAGAAATCAAGGGGTGAAAAAGATGATTAATTAAATAATTTGGGTTTTATAACATAGAAGTGGAATATTTACTTCATGGCTCTCCTATCAATTTGGGGGATTTTTAGCAAAAATTGGGAACCGGTCGTTTTGACCGGCTTAGTAGGCTTAGTGTTAAATGGCATTTGGCTATTTAGCAAGTGGATTAGCAATTATTATCGCAGCAAATTGGGGAAGGTGATTTAGGCTGGAAATTTTAATCACAGGATACTTGCCGATGGAAGGAAAAATGGTGAATGAAGTTTGTAAAGTTGGTTTTCCTAACTTATCGTTTAATATATAACAACTTTAGTGATTCTTGACCTCTCTGAAACTGTACGACCCGAACTATAAGTCCCAAGCACAATAATCGACTTCTTTTTCTTTCTTTTGCGAGCGATTTCTTTTGTGACTGCCTCCGCAATAATTGAAAATTAAATCACTAAAATAAAAATATCTTACTGATAGTATTCAGAATTTTGGAATTCTAATTTTAGGATTCCAATTTCAAGATTTTAGAATCTAACGCAATGTTAATAACATAGAAATAATATTATCGTGTCGTGTTCCACTGATATTTTCAATTTGATAATTTTTGAGAACCTTCAAAATTTCCTATACCATCAACCGCATCGCTCGTCGTTGCAGGACAAAGGGTTAAATCCAAAGAACCCAAAAGAAAAAAAATTACTATCCTCAGGATCTTCGAAAACTCAGTGTCATGCGGCCACAGAAATTCCTGTCCCCCCTAATCGACAAATGCGACATGTCGATAACATTTCTCAAAATAACGATCCTCCTCCGGCAAAAGAACAAAAAGCATCTCCATCCCAAGGATTCCCGAAGGAAACCGAAGACTGTCCGAGAAGATGAAGTAGGCGTCGAAAGGCAAACTGCGTTAACGGGTTCGTTTATCGGTGTATTACGATTCGAACGATATCCGGCGTTAAATATAGTCTCATGGAATTTGCGCAAACGACACGATTCGAATTCCGCAGCGTTTGCTCTGACGTAAATTGAAAATGAATTTTCGCCCCATCGAAATTCCGCAGCTGGCGTGCCGAAGATGCAGATAGGCCGCTCGAACTGTGAAACGCGTGTACGGTTATTGCGGTAGGTGCTTCCAAAAGGAGGAATACTCTGAGAAAAGAGGCGAAAAAGCAAAGAAACAGATGGAAGAAGGAGAATGAGCATGAGAGAGGGAGTAATTAGGAGCCGCAACCCTCTAAAGATAGCAGGGGTCAGTCCGCGGTCCGTCTTCTCCCTTCCATCTATCTATTTCTCTTTCTCTCTGCCTCTCTCTCTCTTTTTCTTTCGAGATCGCAATTTATAGAAGCACTCGGCACCTGTCACCTTTCCGTGGCTAACCGAGGACACGCTTATTCGCGTTTCTGCCTCTGCAACGACCCCAAGAATAGCCTCCGCGCAAAGGAGAAAGAAAGATGGAGGGAAACGACAGCGCGAGAGGGTGAAACGAATGGGGAATCTCTCTCGGTTCTGTGCTTCCTTTTTCACGTAGTAAAACTGTTCCTTTCACGGTGTTTACAGTATTATCATTACTTAACACGTTGAACGCCATGGGGTGACCGGTGCTATTGGATTCAATGAAATTTCATGTGACTTTTATATTGCAACACTTACGAATTTTGTAATATATTCAATATTTAAATGTTGGCGTTAAAAAGATAAAGTTCTGCTGAATGTACAGGGTGTCCCAGGTTTTAATGTTCAAACTTTGCCAGTATATTCTATCGCACTAAATAAGAAAAAAAATGTTATGTAAATTTAGGTCACATAGAGGTTTATTAAAAAGTTATAACAAAAATACAGAATAGAAGTAATATATACAGTCCTATATATATAATATACTTCTATATTACTATAGAAGTAATATGGGAATAGTTTTCCGCCTCTTGATTCCTCTTTTCTCAAAGTACTTATTTAATATATTGAAATATAATAGATTTAAGGCTGGTAGTTCTAGTGTTAAGTAAAATTTTCAAAAGCCAACGGAACCACTGATTAACAGTCATTCGCCTCGAAACCCATCGTGGCCTGTTAGCTTGAAGTTTCGCGCCATTAAAAGAAACGATCACCCCGAGCATTCCGAAGACCACTCTCGAAATTCAATTTACAGCGAGCCGTCTGAATAGGCGTCTCGAAGACGAGGAGGCAAGAAAAGAGCAAAAACAGCCGAGTGGCCGACCGAAGAAAGATAGAGCACAAAAAGAAGCAGCAAGCTTTGCGGAAAACGCTGACTGGCAATAATTAGAAACGAGTCTCGAAGGGGTAGAGGATAGATACCGAGGATCCGTGCTCTCCTCGGGTTCTTTCTTTCAATGGGGGAAAAAAAGTAAATTCCTAGGGGGTCTCGTTAAAGCCTCGCAACGTCCCAGCTGCTGTGCTTGTTTCGCAATAACACGGACATTGCTTCCTCGGTGTTTCGGTGAACGACGAGGAATACCGGGCGTCTTAAAATATTGCAAAAGGTCCAATTAATAATTGGATGGACGTTTATGACCTATAGAATTTCCAGTATATACGAGATCGATCCTGGGACGCGATTCTTTCCCATTCGTTTCGATTCTCACAGATTTGAATTAATTCCGAGATACCGCGGCTTAGGATTAATTTTATGGGAAAATGGAAGTAGCGCGGATCATATGGGATATTTAATCCGCCTTGCCATTACCATTGACAGCAAATATACGTATAAATGTTAATTAAACTGTCAATGTAAGTGCAGAGCGATATAACGATATTCTCGAATCCCTTTGCTTTCTGATTTGAACGAGTACCAATACCCATGGCAATTAAATCTTCATAGGGCAATTTAATCGTTGGCTTAATTACAATAAAACTCGATGTTTATATAAATATTGAAATTGCTTCGAAGATCTACGAAAAAATATAAGTGATATTAACGCTAGATTTACGAGCGTTGAATGCGTTATAATTAAATATTAGGGAGACCGGAAAGTACTGTCGTTTTTTACATAAAATTCAAACAAATAAATTTCTAACAAGTTTTAATTTTAATGAACGATGTAATTACCCTCCTTATCAACGACCTTTCGTCATCTAGTCTGCAAAGTTACAATGCCGGATCGATCAAAATCAATTGGTTTTAGATCAAAATATCTGGAGAAACGACATTACTTTCCGGTCCCCCTAATATATTAAATAAGTACTGTGAAAAAAGTGAGATCAACCGGCAAAGAAGATGTTCAGTTAACACTTTACTGACCGCTATTATTTGAGCATCCTACCCACTTTAAAAGATTTATTTTGGCTTAGATTGCCTAAAGAAAGTTATAATCTCTTTGAAAATAACAAATGCTTCTCATCGACTCCTAAACACAGTTCCACTACAATAATAAATAACAAATTAGTGATTGCCGAGGGAACCGATTAATAAACTAAAAGTCTAAAAGCGTTGGTGACAAAAAGCCTATTCATAGGCTACCGGTCGGTAAAGTGTTAAGTAATTTGTATATTATAAGATACATGTGAAATATCTACCACACCGTGTTTCTATAAATTTGGAAACCGTTTCCAAAAAAGTAGAAATCCGACAATTCGACGGATTTCGTAGATTTAATGTTAAGATGCAAAATCCATATAAAGTTTCATTGATACGTTAAACGATCGAAATGAATTACAGTTTATGATATCTCAGGGCAAGATTATCTCGCAGTAAGAATAAGAATGTTAAATCCGATCGGCCAGTGCCGTTTCGGGATTGGAGATCGAGCCGATCGATCGGCAACGTGATCGATAGTCGGTGAATGAGACGCTGACGAGACAAAGATCTCGAGGGACGCCGAGCCAAGATTGCTTTTAATTGGAGGTGGTTTGTTAACACGTCGAGCAAGTGTTACTTTCTGGCCGATCGACCTTGAAGACCATACCGATCGATCTCGCCGGTTCAGCGGGTTTATTCTCGATGGCACGAGCATCAAAGATTAATCCTCCGTCGAGGAGGACAACCGCGAGGACTACTCGTGGAAATTGATGAACCAATCGTCTTTGGTACCGGGACGCTCATTAATGGCGCTGTGGCGAGAGAGTTGACGTTTAAAGATTTACGATCGGCTCGTAAAGTGTATTTATGACTTCAGTGCACTCTTTGTAGGCTGAGTTATGTTTCTGATTCATTGGCGATTAATTACGAATTATTTTTAATCGTTCCGATCGATCATGCTGCTGTCGAAGTCGCCCGGAAGTTGGTCGTTTTGCGGAGAAGTATCATTTGTCGCAATCGTCTTATAATTTAGTCTAGATTTTAATCTTACATGAAAATATTGCAGATACTTTGAAGATCCTTTTTTTATTAGAAGTCTAACGTGAATGTTTTTATTTCTTTAATTTCGGATGTTTAATAATTTCTTTTTAACGTAGGGGAATTTTTCTAAACAGAGACTTAGATTATCAGGAAGAAAAATCGATTTTTTTTTACTAAATCAAAATTTAATATAGGACAGTGTCTCCCTGGAATTTATTTATGTTTATACGAGACAATTCGGTAACTTATTTTATCAGATCCACTTGTTAATTTGAAAAGAAATTCTTAAAAAATGAGAAACTAAAAATTGCCGGAGTGTCTGCCATTGTTCAGAGAAGTTCTCAACTCTTTTTCGAGAGTTCCAGCTTGTGAAAGGTGCTGTAGAAATTCGAATGATTTATCGAACACGTATCTATACTCATTTTCGTGATGGATAGTTGTCTTAAGTAAACCGATGGAAATAATATTACGAAATGACCGGCCTTACGTTGCCCGTAATTACGAGTTTACTGCCAATACATTTCACTTATCATTTCGAAGATACGCCGTACGAGATTAATTCCCAAGTAGCTCGTCATTATGCCAGCGATTAAATGTCACGAACAAATTTGTAGATAATGCAAATTAATTGAGGGTAGATTACACGTTGGCCGTCGATGATGCATTTCCTTGTCGTCGGGTAAAACTCGAACCATGTTTCTTCTCGTACGTAGAAACGAAGCAACGAAGCTCGCACAAGTCGATTTAAAATGTGCGCTCGTTCCTTCGATGGATAATATGAACGTTAATACAAATGGAGAATGCAAAGAATTCAATTCACATATTTCTTCGATTGCCAAAGATAAATAATCGACAATAAAAAATCAAAGAACTGTATTACCAGAGATAAATAAACGTTCCAATAATGCTAGGTTAACTGTCAGAATGTTTATTAACTATTAGGTCATTAATATCCTAATATTTAAGTTAGCATTTATTATTAAAATATTTACTGAATGGCTGCTCAATCAATTTGCGGAATTTTTAGAAAAAATCAGAAAGCGGTCATTCGACCGCCATGGTAGATTTAGCGTTAATAACGATATCAATGACCTAACGCTCAAATAGGTTAGCGTTATTTTACTAATTTATCATTGATATCCTAATAATGATATATTAATTAAGGATTATTAATTTCTGTAATTTTTACACTAGATTTACGGAAGCCGTCAAATTGACGGGTTCCTACTTGTTTTATAAATATGTCTCAAATTTACAGAGAAGCTGTACAGTAGGTATTTCACGTGTATTTTATAGTACAGTAATTAATTAACGATTTATTATCTTTGGAGCTTGATCCCTCTTTTTCCAAAGTCCTTATTTAATATATTGCAATCTAACAGATTTCACGCCCGTAAATCTAGTGTTAAAGAAGGTAGTTTTACGACTTTGTATCCGCTGATTGATCTACCATTCGTTAGTCTTCCTCTGGGCATATTTCGTTACAATTTCATTTTAAACAAATTCCAACACGTGTAGGTACTATATAAACATTGTTAGCAGAGAAATCTCAGAGATCCAGACAACTCCGACTTAAAACCACCAAGATGAGAGTCTCAGTTTCCGCCTCCTTAACAAGAAATTAATGATTGCCCGACTAACTTGCCCGCCTTATCTCCACAACAATCCCCAGCCAGCAATTACCATCAAATTAAGATAACAATCTCGAAGTAATGAAAAAAAAAGCAACCGAATCATCGATTCTCACGTTGCAACATCATCAAGACTTAATCTCGCTCGCTAACAATGCATCCGACGCGTAATGTCACTCATTTACAAGAGAACCCAGCGGGACGATAAAATGGCAGCAAAAACGTGCAGAACACCGTGGCAATAAGACAGACCGAGTTACAATAAAAACTCCCCGTTGTTGTTTTTTTCGTTGCACCGCAGAAATTAAAGGCCACGAATAAAGCGAGGCCAGTTTTCCCACCTCCTTCGAGTCACTCATTAGCGATAGCAACACCGTCGGATCACTTTTATGAGCAGACGATTCGCTCGATGATACAAGCGGCACGTTTTTCAAGATGTCTGGGGGGAAGATCGTTGGAACTCGTTTCCTCTGCGATACCTGCCACGATATTATTTTTTTCAGCGAATGGCACGTAGGTTTATCTTTACGGGTGCGAAATTACGCGTTAAAAGCGTCGTCTCTGTTCGAGGTGGGGCAGTTTCTCGTTATAGTCCGCAATGGATCCCCCGGGGCGAGGAGATCCATGGACGATGAAAAGATCCACAAAGTAACCGCATGGGATTTAATCGCGCCTGTGCTTTCAATCGTTTCTTCGAACTCGCACGTATGGCGCACAAAGGCAAGTGGGAATGAACGTTTTGCACGAGGCGGAGGATCGAATTGATTCCTTCGTGTGTTCCGTGCGAGGCGTGAAAAGCGAGGGTTTGTTCTTCGGTTTAGCGAAGCAGTTATCGAGTTAACGTCGGCTGTCGATATTGTCGTTCTTCTGTAGCTTGAGAATTGAAAGGCAAATTTGCCGAGTAATAAATTTACGATGCGATAGAGGGAAGAGAGGTTGGACGTTTGCGTTAGATCGGACTAAGTCTGAATTAGGGTTGGATCTGGTCCGAGTTATGTCAGTTAGGTTTTGTGTTAGAGTGGTTGGACGACATATTCTTCAGTTTTAACTCGTCGATTTTCCCTATACTCGAGAAAATAGAATTTCAAGGACCTCAGTGCATTTTAAAGTCAACCCTCCCATAGCGCGAGTAATGCGCACCGTGTTATGTGGAAGCAGAGTTGTGAGATACTTAAAATTATTAAAAATCAGGTTAATTCGTAGCGCGTTATATGGGAAACTGCGCTATGTGAAACTCAAAATGAATAAACATCAGATTAATTCGTACCGCGTTATATGCGCCGTTTTCTTTGAAAGTGGTGTAAGTCCATTTTATATTATATGGAGATATTTAAGGGTTTGTATTTTAACGGTTAGAACAATATTGCAATATGTAATACGCTCATTTTATGTTTTTTAAATATTAAATTTACTTAAGTTTCAAATGTGATCGCTTTTAAAGTATTACTTAACACTAGCTCTACGGCCGCCGTCAAATTGAAGGGTTCCGATTCTTTTAAAAAATTTTCTCAAATTGATAGAGCAGCAGTACGGTAAATATTTTACGTATATCTTGTAATACACAAATTACTTAACTGATCGTATTTTTTACTTGATCCATCCTTTTTCAAAGTACTTATTTAATATATTTAAATATACCAGATTTAGCGCCCGTAGCTCCAGTGTTAAACGAGAAGTAAATTGGCACTTTTCAGTGCCGAACAAAAGAAGCGCGATCGCGCTGCTTGCCGCTCAAACAGTTCACGGAAACCACTGCCGCGGTATATAAAACCCGCGTTGCAAAGCTACCCCGTTACAGGAGGATATCCGTTCTCCAAACCGACGGTCCTACTTAACACTAGAACTACCGGCGTTAAATCTATCATATTTAAAAATATTAAATAAGTATTTTGAAAAAAGGGGAATTAAGAGGTGGAAAACTTGATCGATTCGGCAATTTATGTTTTATAAGATGGACGTAGAATATCTATTCTATGACTCTCATATAAATTTGGAGAATTTTTGGAAAAAATTGTGTACCAGTCATTTTGACTGATATGGTAAATCTAGTGTTAAAATCCACCCATCTCCATCCCCGTGGAAAATCAACCTCACGCCCAATCGACCCCTCTCGAACTAGAATCCCTCGCAAAGCCCATTTTCCTCGATCATGCAACCGCAGCTATTTCCAAACGTTTTGCGCATTCCGCGCGAGTACTCGTCCATCTCGTGGAAGAGCTGGAATACTCGACAAAGGAATTCATTACGGCGAGAATCAACGCGGAAGACATCGCAACGTTGTAACACCGGAGTGTGCAACAAAAGCGAGAGACAGGCCGTATGTACACGGAGAGGACGCTTGTTAGTTTGTTGGTACACGATGCATCGGACGGAACATTAACAGGAAGTCCCCGTCCACGTGACCCGACGAGCTCTTTCGACCGGTTCCCTTTAAGCATTAGCGACGGCGCTTGTCTTACGTGATTCTATTGCTTACAAGGCGCCCGTGCTTTCCACGGAATATTGATCCGATAATGGCCGTGCATCGATTAACCCGCTACTGATCGATGGATCCCCGTCGATCCGGCTGCTACGTGTCGTAGGAAGGAAGATCGACTACCTGACTCTTAAACCTCATCGTCCGGCCGAACGAGCCTCGAGTCTTGACGGGACGTCGATTTTTTTTCGAGGTTGTAGATGAAAATGTGACGGTTGCTGAGTGAAAATTGATAATTGGTGATTTAAGGTAGCGATGGTATTTTTTGGGGGATTTTTGGAACGTTTGATGTATCTTTTCTAGCGTGGTGTCTTGGTACCAGTCGGGTGGTAGCAGTCAGGTGGTACCAGGCAGTGGTTCCAAAGAAAATGTTGCTACCGGAAGTTTGCCTGGCATTTTCGGTGAATAATCAGAGACTAAAGTATCTTACGGTAGTTGAACGTCAAAATCTCTCGTCCTCACGCCAAAGCAGCAACTAATTGAGCCGTTCAGTGCACAAATCGATTAACTCCATAAAACCTAAAGTGGAGAAACGTGATGAAATAGTATACACTCCTTTTTAAAATTCCCTTCAAAATATAAATACAAATAAGTATTGTAGAATATATAATCGCATTTAGCTTTCCTCTAACGAAGTACAACATAATAAGGTGGAATAGCCTTGGAATTAATTATATTGACTTCTGAATTCAATTATTTATTATTCGATGGCCAAAGAAACTTCGTAATTTAATGGTGTTAATCGTTATTATTACGAAAATGTCTTCTAAATATAAAAAGTTAGGATTCAATCGAGTGCTTTGAGACTTAAATTTAAAAAAATCAAAAAGTGGAGTTAATCGATTTGTGCACTGGACGGCTCAATTGTAAGTCTTACGTAATCCGCTTCAATTCGAAGGTTCCAGAGACTCCTCTTTCCATGAACCCACAACCGTAGAAATCTCAGTCCACAGATTATTCTACCGTGTTAAAGTCTCAGAGTATCCCCTTTCGCGATTGACTTGGAACATTTAAGGTAGAAAATCGAGTCCAAGGGCCGAGATTTCTCGTTTGAAGGCGGCCTTCGCCGCGTTCATGATCGGCCGGGACAAGGATCTCGTTTTCGCGCGCTTAATTCGTCGCATTCGACGATAAATGCCACCCGCGTGTCGGCTAACACGCCTCTCGTGGCGTTTACACGACGAAGGCAAACACAGACGGCAAAAAAAGTGGTCGCTCGTAAAAGAGAAATGCATCTGCGCGAGCCGACTCGCGGCAGACACGATGCTCTCCGTCCCGCGGCAAAAAAGGGGAACTCCTCTTCGCGTCGTCTCGAATCGATCTTCGCCACCAAATCGATTCCACGTTCGGCCAGATTTTTTTCCATTCATCGCGATACCACGATTTATCGTCCCACCGCGAATGGAATCGCCGTGGAGTGAGTCCCCGTTGATGAAGAAAATCCGAGAAAAACCGGCGACAAACGATTCTCCTGCGGGACGATCGATGTTTCCTCGATTCCACCCAAGTTTCCCTTTTTCGAACGACGCTTCTCGAATCGTTTTGCACTTCTGTTCCTCCCCATCCGCCCGAGGATGCGTCGCATGGGAGCGATTTTCAAAATAGGAAGCGCATAGGACGTTTTAGGAAAAAGATCTGCGAGAAGAGAATTTCTTGCGCTCGATGGACGGGTGTTTTGCAATTCCGATCTTCCATGTTTTCGCTACGGGACAGAATGGTAAATGGCATCGACCACTATCGGTGACATCCTGCTGTTCCAACTGCTTAGGGCATTTTTGATGGCGAACGCTCCGTTCTCGCTGGACAACGTGCAAGAAACGCAGTGGGAATACGAGCTGATCGTTGAACCCGTGACTTTGCGACGCGGAGAAATATGAAGAAAAAGATTGCCTACTTCGACGAAGCTATAGACCGACAACCGAAAGATGGCTAGGGAGCGGCGGAACCTCTCGTTTTCAAAAGTCTACCCCCGCGAATTCGTTTTTGGAATACTCAAAACCAGTCTTCCAAAGTAAACGACTACGTGGAGCGTTTACTTCAGGATACTGAGTTTGGGAATTCCAGAAACGAATTGGCGGAAATAGGAGCTTGAAAACGAGAGGTTCCGCCGCTCCCTAGCCATCTTTCGGTTGTCGTACTATAGCAGGAGCGCGTTCGCCAAACGATTGAGCAGGTTTCATCGTGAGAAGTCGAACAAGAAGGTCGGAATGAATGCAGAAACGTATCAGAAATGTTTATCGAGAATGGACGTACAGAGAAGTCGATGGAGATAGTTGTCAGTGAAGGTTTAAAGAAATACAAAGTCGAAGACGTTAAAGAGAAGAATCTTTAGGTGGATGCAGGTGTTACATTCTGCGAGCACTATCTTCCCCGTGCTGTCGCTACGTAACGATGGCAAATAACTGCGACAACCCTCGACACAATCCTATTTTTGCGAGTGCAGCAGACAGTTGGACGTCTCCTCCGGCGATTCTATTTGCGTATCATCGTGAACCGAGGGACAAGAAGCGAGATACGCGAGATGCTCGCGGCGTGCCGGCATTTTTGGCCCGGCTTCTGTTGTTATCCGTTGCCAGCGCACCTTTCACGACCCTTTAGCGGATTTCTTTGTAGTGAGTTACTTGAAAAGCGGCTATTTCTGGGGTGAAATTTGCAGTTGCTCTGTTTACGACGGATAGAGTGAATTAAAGTTAGAATTAATGGTGTATTTGGAGTTATGTAAGGAGTAAAAGACTCGGATTCTGTATCGGTGGGCTCGAGTTCAAATTCTCCTTAGTTAGATTTGGGATATTTGTCCTAAATTGTTATTTGATATATCATAGCCTAGGTGGTTAGGAAAATAGTTAAAATCAGGTCCTGGGCGAAAGGATCATGGGAGTTATGGATCTATGATGTGTTATTGGGCTCGTCATCAGTAGGGCCCAGTTCAAATTCCCCGCCAACTCTGAGGAATGTTTCCTAATTTATTATTTAATATGCCATAGCCTCCTCGGTTCTGAAGCCACCTAAAATAGTAAGTGTTAGGCGAAAGGATCATAGGAGTTATGGATCTATCATGTGTAGTCGAACTCGCAATCGGTAGAGCGCAGTTCAAATTCCCCGCCACCTCTGAGAAATTTTTTCTATTTTATTATTTACTATGCCATAGCCTCCTCGGTTCTGAAGCCACCTAAAATAGTAAGTGTTAGGCGAAAGGATCATAGCAATTATGGGTCTATGATGTGTAATCAAACTCGCAATCGATAGGTCGCAGTTCAAAGTTCCCGCCACCTCTGAAAAATTTTTCCTAGATTAATTCTTGATATATCATAGACTCGGTGGTTCGAGAGCCGCCTAATACAGTACATCCTAAGCGGAGGGACTACGGTAGCTAAAACCGGATTAATTCAAAAGAAAAGCTTAAAAGCCCGATTAATATCTCATTGTCAAAAGAGCACTCGAATTTCTCAAGTTCTCCGAGTGCCAGGAGAGAAGTTCATTCCCTTGGATCGGATTTGCGGGAGAAATCGCAAGAAACAGAGTAAATGAAAAGAAAGGCAAGCATTCGCGAGGAATCTCGAGCGAACCAGAGCCAAGACAGTAGCAGCGGTCGTTGACTTTAACGAGGCGATATTATTCACCGTCCTACGCGACAGGCTGCATCCATCATCGTGGTTTCGGCGGTGTCCGAGCGCTTATTTTCGCTTTGCCGCGAGTATTATGTAAGATTAAAGCGAGGTCGGGAGCCGAGGGATCGCGAATCTCCAGAATGGCGCTCTTGTTTCGCGACATAGCTAAAACGATAGCTCTGAGCTTTCCATTCTAAAGTATTTCACCGTTACAAAAATTACAGTCGATAGATGCCCTATACCTGCACTTTATCGTATCGAATCTCCCTTCGACAAAAAATCTCATTTTAAATGAGATATAAAAGAAAATTTTCATTTTAACGCTGACAAAACTCTGACAAAACTAGTAGCCAAGACTCTGACAAAACTCTGACAAAAGTAGTAGCCAAGACTCGATACGGTCTCAACGAACACATCGGTAGGTCGTTGAAGGTCGTTCGAGATTCCTTCGGTTCAAAAAAGAACGACGCCTTGGAATCCACCTAAAACTGTAGGCCCTGAGCGAAACGACGGCTAAAGCCAAGAACCATGGCAACAACTATTTCCAAAAAACAGTGGCAATTCCAGCGCAAAGGTTGATGCCCTTTGTCTACAAAAAAAATCTCAAAAATACACCCCTCGAATCGACTGTTTGCAGCATCTACAAAGCAGTTTCGTCCAAACAAGATCCCTTGCCACCGTAACACTTCGTCCGCTCGAACTTTTGTCCCAACCACTTTCCCCTCGGCCCGATATTCCCGGGGATATTTAAGACGATCAAAGTTAACCGCTCGTGCTGTATTCTCCCGAGGTCCGTTAGAGAGAGCCGGTGTAAGGTTTGTTGTGCCGAGAGAAGCGTACCGGCGTGGCCAGACGATGACACATGCGGCAACGTGCGTCTCCTCCATGGGCTCCATTGCCGGTACCGCATTTAGAGCGAACGGTCTCGCCCGCTTTCGTCTATTTTCGATGAGCCGCGGACCAGCGGCACGTCGAATCTCTACGAGGAAACGCGGACGTTTAACTTGGACCGATCGCTTCTGCGATCGCTGCACGGGGAAGATCGGTGCAGTGGTTCGTTGTCCCCATGACGATCTTTGGCTTCTTTACCGCTGGTTTTTTCATCTTCCGGAGAGGTGGGGCTGTTTTTGAATCTTGAGGGGAGGGACAAGTGGATCGTGGCTGGTTGGCGGAGCATTTTTTGGAAAAAGTTTGAAGTTTGTAGAGATAGAGCACTCTGCCTTAAAAAGAAGGGTGCAGGAGTTCGTTGTCCTCATGACGATCTTGGGTTTCTTTACCGCTGGTTTTTTCATCTTCCGGAGAGGTGGGGCTGTTTTTGAATCTTGAGGGGAGGGACAAGTGGATCGAGGCTGATTGGCGCAGGATTTTTTGGAAAAAGTTTGAAGTTTGTAGAGATAGAGCACTCTGCCCTAAAAAGAAGGGTGCAGTGGTTCCTTGACCGCATGACGATCTTGAGTTTCTTTACCGCTGGTTTTTTGATCTTTTGGAGAGGAGGGGGTGTTTTTGAATCTTGAGGGGAGGGACAAGTAGATCGTGGCTGATTGGCGCAGGATTTTTTGGAAAAAGTTTAAAGTTTGTAGAGATAGAGCACTCTGCCCTAAAAAGAAGGGTGCAGTGGTTCCTTGACCGCATGACGATCTTGAGTTTCTTTTCCGCTGGTTTTTTGATCTTTCGGAGAGGAGGGGGTGTTTTTGAATCTTGAGGGAAGGGACAGGTGGATCCTGGCTGATTGGCTCAGAATTTTTTGGAAAAAATTTGAAGTTTGTAGAGATAGAGCGCTCTGCCCTAAAAAGAAGGGTGCAGTGATTCTGATGGTCTTGGGTTTCTTTCCTGATAGTTCCTGAGTTTTAGGTGAGAAGACAGTAAGTTCGAAAATTGAGCCAAGTTATTAAAATTACAATATTTAACTTCACAGTGGTTGAAAACTCTAGGAATTGGAACTCGCTGAATTCTCTCTTTTAGAGCTTCCAAATTCGCCAAGCACGGTACGATTCCAGAGACTGTGGCGTAGCTACAATTTCGGACTCCCACTTAATTTTTCTCCCTTAACTTTTACCCATTCAAAACCGTATCTCCAGTCGAAATGGTCAACCGACCTTCCCACACGTTGAAACACAAACACCAACGTATCAACGCCGTCTACGAAATCCGGTTTTCACTCAGTCACAATAAAGACATCATAGAAATGACACTCGATTCGCCCCGACTCCTCGTTCCTTCTAGTCGTCCCGTGTAATCCTTCAACCGTGGTCCAACTTCCTAGAAATCGAGGCATCTCTCGGTAGGATACGTGAAGATACGATTTCTTTCTCTAACGAGCCGACGAGCTTACCTACGAGCCTCGGCCATGCCACGTTCGCCGGTAGCATTAAAGGTAATGACGGTAATAAGGGCTCCCGGCGATGATCCGGGAACGTGACACCGAAGAACTCGCGTTCCCAAGTCTCGCTGATTGCTCCCTCGTCATTCCAGGATAAATCCTGACTCAGTGGGAGATCCTCGAAAGGTGATCTCCGTTGGAGAAATTATATCGGTGGCTCCGGGACGAGCTGCGTATCCTTTGGATCGACTGCCTTGAGAATCGATTCGAGGCGTGGCTCGTTTAATTGCCTGCTACTTTAAGGAGATTGAAAAGTTTTTTCACGGGACACACGGCAAATGAGGTTGTCAGGGAATTTAATATAGTCTTTTGGTGAAAAAATCGCAGGTTTATTAATTCTCGAGGAAAAATTGGCGAGTCTTTTGGCGAGTGCAGTTGGTATAATTATGGGGAGGGCTGCACTGTTATCTGAATTTTCTGAAATTAAGTAGATGGGGGTTTATTAATTGTGATAAAGATGAAGTGGATGTCAGAGAAATTGCCAGGAGCTGGATATTTTTTTTTAATAACAAAATCACAGGTTTATTAATTCTCGAGGAAAAATTGGCGAGTCTTTTGGCAACGTAGTTGATATAATTATGAGGAGGGCTGCACTATTCAATATTAATCAAATGTTAAGTAGATAGGTTATCATTAATTTAAAGATGAAGCGATCCCTTTTTATTCCGATAATCATTGAATTTTAGTTTTTTTCAATTGTTCAAAAAAGGGGTTAGAATTAGTGCGAATCTTAGATTTCAAGTAGCCAAAAATGCGATCGCTTCGACGACCTCCTAGCTGTGCCCTTGCAACTCGATTCCTTCGATGAATATCGAGCGAATTTCGATATATTCGAGCACGTCTCTCGGTGCTCGCGGCAGCTGAATCCCAAAAGCCTCCTGCGTTTTATTTAAAGAACAGTACAGCTTCGTACCTACAATCGGAGTGCGCGAACGTACCACTGGTCTAAATCTGCTGTCCCGTAAATCATTGTACACGCTTACGTGCCTGCGCAAGAATACGCACCCTCGAAAACTTTGGTTTCACCGATTCTCCTTCATTGGCAACCCCTTTGCTTTCCCTCCATTAAAATAATCCTCGCTCTATTCCAATAAAAAGACCGAAATCCCTAGCATCTGTATCTTTCAATCAATATCTAATTATTTCCACAGAATTTCCTACGTCAGCGATAGTTTCTTTTTCTAATAAAGTTTCATCGCCTGCCTGTAAAATTGATTGGAGAAAAATATATCGTTCTCTCTTCCCGTAAATCAGAGATTTCTTCGATCGTCCAAGTACGGTTTGTCGCGCGATATTCTCTTTTACGGTCGACGATCGTGAAGCTTCCTAAACCGTATTGGAAGAACGCTCTTAAATTAATTAACGTAGAAGTTTAAAAGGGTCGTAACGACCAGTTTGCAAGATCGAGAAGAACTGAGCGGTGAAACTTGTAAAATGGTTCGAACGAAGGCATCCAACGGAGAACGAAGGAGAACGATGTGACTCTAAAGCTCGTACGTTCATTAATGTCCCTATTATTGCGAGATATACGATAATCCTGCCTGAGTATCGACCATGAAGTTTTTCGTGGCAGATTTGATTATCGGCTTTAATATCTCTTTCATCGTAGGAAAAACCGGGGCGTCCTCGTAAACCCGACGTTTTACGATTGTACGGCGTGGGAATACCGTTTTTGCGAAACAATTCCAATCTATCATTAACCGGTCTCCGTGGCAGAGACGTTATAAGCGCATTCCAAGATTGTCCTGATCGCGAGAATTGACGGCAATTATCTCCAATTTCGTGGTGATACATTTTTCTAGGAGATCCGCGGAAATCCGATTACGGTGCGAGGAGACTCGTAAAGGTCTTCGTTGTTAAATCCATTCGTCGTTCTCACGATTAGTGCGAGAAATTGTAAGCTTGCGAAAGAGATCGGGGCACAATTCGCTCGAAAAGTGGCTTCTACTTCGATAGGAAGCTAGTGACGATAGAACTACCATGGCAATTGGAACGACTGGATCATAATTTTCTCGAAAAATTGCAACAATTTTTAGGGGAATTTATACAATTGGGAAACCATATAACTAGTAGATATTCCATGTCTACCCTTTAAAGCGCAAATTATTTAACCGATCATCGAATTTGACGATTGATTGCTGTTTTTCCGTGGTCTCCATGTAACGCGGTGCGAATTAATCTGATTTGCATTAATTCTGAATTCCTTAGACAGCGCTTTCCATACAATGCTGCACGAATTAATATAGTTTCTATTAATTTTGTATTTCCCATAACGCGCTTTTCATAAAATGCTGTGCGAATTAATCTAATATTTATTAATTTTGAATTCCTTAGAGCGCGCTTTCCATACAATGCGCTGCGAATTAATCTAATTCCTATTAATTTTGAAATCGTTACAGCACGCTTTCCATAAAATCCTATACGAATTAATCTAATTTCTATTAATTTTGAATTTTTCATAGTCCGCTTATCATAAAATGCGTTACGAATTAATCTAATTTCTATTAATTTTGAATTCCTTACAGCGCGCTATCCATACAATTCGCTGCGATTTAATCTAATTTCTATTAATGTCGAATTTCCCATAGCGCGCTTTTCATAAAATGCGCTGCGAATTAATCAAATTTCTATTAATGTTGAATTTCCCATAGCACGCTTATCATAAAACGCTGTACGAATTAATCTAATTTCCAATAATTTCGCATTTCTTATAACACGGTCTCCCCATAACGCGCTGCAAATGAATCCAATCCATATTAATCTCGAGCATCTTGCAACGTCATTTACATACAACGCGATCCGAATTAATCTCGTTAAAGGAAGCCCAACTATACACCTCCACGGCGAACTAACCGTAGCACTCAAATCCCCATGCAAAGCAACAACAACAAAACTTCCATCCAACTTAAACCTCCAGCACGTTTCCCATCCACGATCCACACCTCGTCCCAACATCAGCAACAGCCGCAAGAACAACCTGGAGTCTCCGGCAACATTCTTGCCATTCTCGTTCCACTATTCTCTTTACCTCCCAAGAGCCACGAACAGAGTTGCACCGTGTTGCATTTCACGGTACAGCTATCATCGACCATACTCTGCCAGAAGTGCACCAGGGAAAAGTCGTGTCCAGTATCCGCAGAAGACGGAGGCTGCAGCGAGTGCATCGCTTGCAGAGGCTAAATCCGCATCCGCGTAAATCACGTTGACGCACGTGCGTACTCCAGAGACACGTGCTGCGGAAGGTGCGTACGCGTTTACACCCCGTTCTGTGCTTCTTTTCGTCCTTTTTTTCCCATCGTTTCTTCGTCGTTTTTTTCCATTTCGTCCTTTCTCACTTTCCCTGCACCTGTCCTCGTCCTCCGGAGAACGGCGGGATTAGTAGATGCAATATCTCGCGTAGGCGTTGCTGCATCGTTTTAACGCCGGTCTATTTGCATTCTCCGTGAACCGACACGAGTTTCAGCACGATCTCGAGATGGCCGTTGCAGTTTTCGCGATGCATTTCGTGCCTCGTCGTTAATCGAATCTCTTGGGGATTAGATTTTAGCGGTGCCGAGTATCGCGGCGGGTTTTACGAAGCTGTTAAAACGTTGATGTTTATGTTTGGGTGTCGTCGAGGGAGTTCTTCCTGGGAGTTTCGTTTTTATTGTTAATGCTTTTCCGATCGTATACTTGTTACGAGAAGTTTCTCGGTTGGTTGCCATGTCGAGGGTATCGTCGCTGATTGCCTTTTCAGCGGACTTATTCCGCGTTCTCCAATATCGCGAGCGGGGCAGAAACGTAGAAGTAGTATTATTTTTATTCTATTTATCGAGAGGAAGAAACCCTGGGATTCATAAAACAATAATAATGGAGTTACATTTGTTGATATTGGAAAATTTTAATTGCAACGCGTCAATTAAGCGTTAAATGTAAATTGAGGAGATAAAGTCTAAGAAAGTCTAAATTACTGCACTCGCAGTAATTCAGAATGAAATATCTGAAATAAAAATTGATCAGTGATTCTTGATATACCGCATAATTTAACGTAATATTAAGGTTGCAAAAATAATTTTATCGTGTCGCGTCTCATTGATATTTTCAATTTCATAGGTTTTGCAAAACTTGAAAACTCATATCCCATTTAACGCATCACGCGTGTCAAACGAAGAAAATAAAAGAAAGAAATTTCTATTATTTTCTATATTTTACTTTATTCGTTGGTATCGCAATTAAGGAAGAATAATCCGGTGTTTTTAAGTGCGCGAAAATTGCCGGTGCTCCGTAGGGAGAGGAATTCGAGGAGCGTCGTAGGCGTTTAGCCGTTCTTCGCTCTTTCGACTTCTTTTTATCCCGCAAAGCGCGGAAAAAGGAAACGACGTTAATGTCGCGAAGCTGACTGGTAGACGGTTTGTCTGTCCAACTTGCTCGTCTCCTTGTCTGCCCTTTGGGTTTGAATTTAGACGATTCTCACTTCCAGGAAGGGCATCGCGTTTCCTTCGACCTTTGCATCTCCATGTTTCCCTCCTTCCTTTCTTCCGAGTCTTCTTAAACCTTTGCAATTGAAGTCGAACCATTTTAGTTGGAACTCCGATAAAAGAAACTCTCCGAACTGAGAAGAGAAGTAAAATTGATTAGAAATCAATTTTAATTGAAAAAATGTACCCTCGAAGAAAATTGAATAACTTTTTTTCCAAGTGGACAAGGAGAAAAGCTTTGCGAAACTGAAATTTCTAAGTCAGTTTTAATTTATAAAATATACCCCCGAAGAAAATTGAATAATTTGTTTTCTAACTGGACAGGGAGAAAAATATTCTGAAACTGAAATTTCTGAGTCAGTTCTAATTTATAAAATACACCTTCGAAGAAATTTGAATAATTTATTTTCCCAGTGGAAAAGGAGGACAATTTTCTGGAACTGAAATTTCTGAGTCAATTTTAATTGAAAAAATATACCCTCGAAGAAAATTGAATGATCTGTTTTCCAAGTGGACAAGCAGGAGGAAAACTGTGTGAAATTTCTAAGTCAATTTCAAATGAGATGAAAGGAATTTTTGAAGATCGAATAATCTGCTTTCCAAATCGACGAGCAGGAAGATGGAGCAATTTGGAGGAAAAAACACGAAGAAGATTGTGGGAAAATATGCGAGGGAACGCTGGAAAAGTTCACCCTCCGCATGATCCAGGATTTAAATATGTCCTCTCCACTGTATCGCGCCACGGAAAAAATCAGTTCCTGTATTTTTTTTCCTCCGGCATCCCCGCGATCCTTGGAACGAGCGTGAATCTTAATTATCGAGTCGTGTTTGTACGAGAAAATGAAGCCTCGCTTAATTTCCCATCGTCCTCTGGAAACGGAAACACGCTGAAAACAATTCACCCTATGACCTGCGACGAAAATGAAACCGGTTGGAAGACCGGGATAATTTATTCTACCCTCGTTTCTTTATTTATTTGCCAGCGAAAAACGACACTTTAGGATACACCTGCGATAAATGATATTAGAATAAAAATAGAACAAGTGAGGAAGCAAAGAAGTTAGGCCTCTTTCCGAACTTCCCGTCGTTTAAATACCATTTCCACGTCCACCTATATTTACAAATTTAATTGCATCATTAAAATTCATCCTCCATCCAACGCAAATTCCCCGTCCTTTCTCTGAAAGTCGAAGAATAAAAAATAATATCGATGCAACGGTTACTTGCAATGCTCCCTCATACGTTTCTTTTATTTTGTTCTTAATATTTCTCAATTTACCCTCTAATTCTATACCCTCTGTTCTCTCAGTTTTGCAAACTCTAATAAACTAATATTCACTATTCACATATATTCCATTCCAAAGCGCAAACTCTAACACTTTGAACGAACCCGGCAAAACTTATCAAAGACGAATTCACCGAAGATCAAAGTTCTCCCTTCCGTTCTCCAATTATCGTAAACTCGCTGCACTTTCAAGGAGTCCAAAGAGGGAAGAAAAGAAAACAAGAATTTCGCGCGAGCATAGCGTTTCAGCTCCACGAATTTCTTTTGTTCGACGATAAGCGTCTCATTATACTCGGTCCTCCGTAAGACAAACAAACGTTTCGCGGGTAAAATCGTCGTTGTTCCACTCTCGTTGCCCCTCTGCTCCTTTTGTGGCCCGTGCTGCACGCCGGAAACATAATGAGGATGCGAGAATAGCCTTTGGAAAATGAAGCAAGGAGAGTGGCCGCGGGAAAACGAGAGAGGTGACTGACAAACGTCCCTAATGAGGGAGGACCCGGATTCTCGCGGTGAAAACCTCCCTGAAATTCGACTAACGATCGGGACGCCCTAACGAGCCAGAATGCGGAACCGTTGGGCCTCGATTCGCCCTTAGGCTGGCTCCTTCCTGCAGGTTTCTTCGATCGATCGACAATCGGATTTTTGTGGAATCGTGGAGGTATTTTTTTAGCACGTTCAAGTCTCAGTGGGAGTCGGATATATTATGCTTTTGTCATCTAGCGTGCAAATTTTCAATGCCGGGTCGATAAAAATCAATTGAGTTGATTTTTAATTGGATTTTCAATTGGTTTTTGAGCAAAATATCTGGAGAAACGACATTTTTACAAGTAATTTACAATATCAAAAACATTTTAAACAATTTACATCGTTGGTCCGCCACACTACGCTGAGGCTCAAATTTGAGACCGTAGGAAATATTAGGGGGACCGGAAAGTAATGTCGTTCTCCAGATATTTTGCTCAAAAACCAATTGATTTTTATCGACCCGGCATTGAAAATTTGCATACTAGATGACAAAAGAACAAATTTCAATAGACAATAGAATAAACTTCATTCTATTAAAATTTACAAAAATGAGAAAATATCAAATAAATGGACTTCTGAGCGACTCAATTGAAAGGGAAAGGACGGTCGGGGCGGAATAATGTAGAAGCCTCGTTGATTATGGAATTAGGGGTTGAATTCTCCAATTAACTGGGTTGAATTCAAGTCGTTCACGATGAGAGAGTTTCTAAAAATTACTATTTAACGAATCATATTCCTGCTGATTGGTAATCTACCCAAAAAAACCGTCGAAGGAAATGCTCGAGGACGAGGCACTTGAACGGCGGAATTCGGAAACCGTTTATCCCCGGTAACGATTCGATGTTTCCCTGCAGAAGTGTGCCACTCGAGGCTTCCGCCAAAGAGGATATATCGCGTTTCTCTCGCGGATGGTCCTTCGTTCTTTGGCGAACCCTCCGAGCGCACACGTGTCGTCGCGCCTCTTGTCCTCGACTCGTGCCCTCTCTTCCACGGATTTTTTTTAAGCCGTGTCGGTGTTTTTTTTCTCACAAAACGACTAAGGACATCTCTTACGCTAAAGTGAAACCAGCTTCGAGGAGCAGTTGCGACTTTATGCGGCCGAGAGTGTTTGTGGAGGAACTTAAGTGGAGGAGGATCCGTGGAAGTAGGCGTTCGGTTGCAAAATTGTGATCTGAGAAGGGATTTTTATGAAATCTACCAGAGAGATGGTCCTTGACAAAATATTTGACCCCTATTTTTTTTATCCGCCATCGTTCACACTGGAGGGATGAAAATACCCCTCGAAGTTGATATACTCGATGCTGAAATACTAGGGTAGAATTAACCCCTTGCCCTACAATAACGAGTGGCACTCGAGATGAGGTAAATGGGATGCGAAATTTGCAAGTTTTGCAAAACCTATCAGATTGACAATATTAATGAGACGCGACGCGATAATATTATTTCTGTAATATTAACCCCTTGCCGTAGAATAACGAGTGACACTCGTGACACGATAAATGAAATATTCAATTTTAAAGTGCTCCAAAAATGATTAAATTGAAAATATTAGTGAGTCAAGATAAAATAAAATAAATTCTATGCTATTAAATATTACGTTGTCACACGCTATATCAGAAATCAGGGACAGATTGTTATTTCCGCAATTAATTCAGAATTATTGCGATTAAGCCACAAAAGAAATGGCACGGCAAGGGATTAATACGATATATCAAGAATTACTGATCAATTTTTTTTTAGCAATTAAATTCTAAATTATTGCGGAGGCAGTTGCAAAACAAACCGTAGGGCAAGGGATTAATATTGCTGGATACATGAAAATTCTATCTTTAATGTTAAGTGTGTTAAAAAACACGGTCATAGAAATAACGGAAGAGGAGAAATATAGCTGAGTCGGTTAATAACGTAACTCTTCCGCCGATTTTCGAATGCCGGATGGAATTAATCGTCGAAGAGAGCGGCCGGATTTTTCTTAATCTCGACTTTCACACGGTCCTCCTTAGCGAACCATATTTCCGCGTTCGTTTCACCGGATTCTTGGAAACTGCATCTAGAATAACGGGCAAAAACCGATAGAATCGCCGTGTCAGTTGTTTCGAAAGTTGATCTCGTGAGTTTTCCAAGAATCTCAGTCATTTCCACGAAAGTCCAGGGTAAGCTAACATAGGTATGAAATCGCCTCTATTTTTCCTTGCTTGCCGGCAAAGGCGGAATTAGAGTTAAAAAGGAGATCCGCAAAGCGCAGAAACAGAGGAAGGGATAAAAGGAGTCTATGACAAAGAGGGAGAAATTGCTTCTCTTTGCAAAATGTCTCGTCGCAGGAAGATCCGAAGAATGTCGCGAAGAAGGGGAATAAGAGACGAAACGCGCGAGATCCGGCCGGATACTTGGAGAAACGAGAATTCCAAGGAGTCCCTGGAGAATCATTAATGGAGCCGCGGAACACCGCGTCCAGGTTAAATGAACTCGTTAATTGTTCTTCCGCAATAGAGCATCGCGATGCGCATCCGAGTGCATCGGTTTAAATCCACTTGTTGCCAGGCCAAACTATCGCCCTTCGCGATATTGTTCCTCGTTTTCCTCTTCGACGATATCGTTGGAAGTACGAGCTTTGCTCACAGCCGATCATTTTCACGTGGAACAATGGAACGATTGTTCGATCGAAGGAAAAAGGTTGCTGAAAGTATTCGGTAATTAATATTGTTCCTTCGCGGGCTGTGTATCGGGCTGTTACTTCTAAAGAGACGCTTTGGAAAATTGGCGGAGGTGTAAGTTCTGTTTAAGTCCAACATTCTTGCGACTTGGTGAAGTAATTTGCGAGATAATTAACCCTAAAACAACTAAAATGATCGAAGTCATTTATCGCGTGACGAGTATCACTCGTTATTGCAGGGCAAGGGGTTAAATCGCTTGCACTTTGCAACATAGTAGTGGAGAACTAACATTCAGTGGGTGTAAATAAGAAATTTCTAGTATAGGATACTTTCTTATCTGCTGCCCGAGATCGTAAGATTCAAGATAGGAAATTTAATTCTACCGCTTCGTGGAAGGAGATGTAATTCGATAACTTTTAACGCAACACAAATTTCCATAACGACAATGTTCGTCGATGGTATTACGTTCGGTTCTCTCGGAGAAAGAGGGAACACGATCGAACGGTGTCGATGGTCTTTCCTTTTTGTTCTTTCTAAACTCTCTATCCTTTTTAAACATCAGAAATTAGCCAATGCAGAGAAATTTGATTCGTTTGATCTCGCTGGAAATAGGAAAAGACTGTAACAACTCTCGGCGAGTTCATCTTTCGCGAATTTCCCGCCGATACGTTTTCCACCGACTTTTCCTACGTGATTTCGCGTATTCGTTCCTGATGTCACGGAGGAAGCTCATTAATTGCGCTACTTTAAGTTCGCCTGTTATTTTAAGACATCTGGAACGGATACGATTTTACGGTGATGTTTCGAAGGAGTTTAAACGGAAACCGACGTTTTTCAGGGTTTATGCGCATCTAAATAAAATTGCGTATCGTCGCAAGACAAAGAATCATCGAAGAATATTATCTTGAGAAAAATCCAGCTATCTTATGCGTCGGAAATATAAAGAAATTTGCATCACCCGTTAAATACGATTATTTTAATCATTTAATAAACATCTAATATGGTTCCGCCATCTAACAGTGAAAAGTGGATCAAAATGTACGAGCAATTATTTAAATTAGTGCAATGAGTTTTCCGACAGATGGCTCTGTCGTCACTGGCGCGAACATTTTTCTATTTAATTTAAATTTGAATTCCCCTTTACCCGCCAGGTGGCGGCACTACTTCAACTGCCGCCTCTATCGGGTGTTCCGAAGTAATTTTACAATTGTTATTTTGCGTCTTAATTGCAATCTCGATAGATCGGTGAATGAGTTCTCCCGTTTCATCTAGTTTTAGGTGCAGTTCATGGAAAAACAATGGTTCAAGCGACAAATAGATTTCAATCGGACGCAGGCGCATAGAACAAAGCAGTCTCGGGGAAGTCGGCGGTTCAATTTATCTTTCGTCTAACGTAAGTTTATAAGCGATATGGGGGCATGATTTTACACGCGATGCGAATATAACGTTAAGATGCATGCCAATGTCCGATATTCCTCGCATCGTTGATCCTCTTTCCGGCGCGGTTCATTATAAACGGCTAATTTCCGGCGAGCATTGTTACCCGTTCAAATTACTTCTCTCGTGCTCGAAGATATCTGTTTCTCGATAAGAATAGAAATTATGTTTCACTTCAAGCATCGATTCGATCCGTTAACGCCGAAAAAGAACATAAAGGAACTTGATGTTTAACATTTTTTTTCCAGACCGATGGTAGCAGTATTTTTCCTTGATCGTTTTGCGAAAAACCCGCTATTTTTGAACTCCCGTGTATTTTCCGGGAAGGCGGAAGTCAATGAGGAGTTTCGATCCGATCCAGCGAGTCGAGGGCCGTCAGTCCCTTCTGGAATAATTCATGCACCACCTTAAGGCAGGCTGCAACGGCACCAGAATGAAAAATCGCAGCGCCGATCTGGCGCCTAGTCATCGAGAGAAGATGTCAGATCGAACTGTTCTACGATGCATACAAATCGCACTCGCCTCTTTGTTCGTTCTGCACGCGATTCCACCATATCGTGTCGCGTTAATTCTCATACTTACGATCCTGTCAGAGTAACAGGACGGCGAAGGTAGACATTATTCCGTTCATCATCGAAGAGCCCATGGATATCGGACGTTTTAAGAATTCACATAAATATTGCAAGCTATCGTAAACTTTTCTCTTTACTCGGCAAATATTTCGCAGGTAACGTTAGTATGTGAGAATTTCGAAGAAACATTGAACCGGATTTCTCCAAAGGTGATACTTTATCAGGCAACGAACGAATTTTAACGAAGAAACGCATGATCCGATCGAGAAGAGAGACGGACACACATAGACATGAGTTTTAGGTAAAAATGCATATCTGCTTTTATTGAAAAAAAAGAAGAAAAAGGTACGTGTAATGCGTGTGTATCGTGTGTACTTCGCGTGTATGGTACGTGTGTTTGGACATAAATCGTCGATTCTTGCCGACCGAGGACTGCGATTTAAGCCAAACTAATGCGAGCCTGGCGTCACGCGATATACCTGAAGAAGAGAAGATATTTACAGTTTATCCCTAGGTCCGCGCAATTTATGGCAAGAGCGGACACGATATTTAAAAAGATCCGAGCATATTGCGCTTATTCGGATGATCGCCGCGTATCGCCAGGAGCGCGGCCTCGAAATTCGTGTCTACGAAGGCCGGTTTAAAAACAGGCCTCGACGGAAAAAATTCGTTCCTACTATATACTTATAGAGAGAAAGAGAGATATACACGAGAGAGAAAGAAAGATAGATGGATAGAGAGAGAGAGATAGAGATAGAGATAGATAGAGAGATTATACATGTACATACATATACACTTTTATATTTATAATATATTATATACCTACGGCTCACGGTCTCTCAGAAAATGCCACGCGTCACCCACCCTCAATTGTATGTACCTAAGTAACCCCTCTTCCTCCAACGTTCTCTTGGTTTCATTTCTCGCGCGAGAATCACTATCGTTTACATTCAGCTACTATTAAAAATACGAAGTCGACTAGGCGCCGACACGACAAAACGACAACGGCGACGATGACGACGACGACGACGACGACGACGATGACTACAACGACGACGACGACGACGAAGACGACGACGATGACGACGACGACGACGAACGAGTATTCGTACCATCATCTCGTGGTACGTCGACAAACGTTTCAAGCGTCGTACCACGTTGGCTTGTCTCCTTCCCCTCCCTTTTTTTTTTCTTTTTTTCTTATCTCAACGATTATTATTATTAATTGCTAATTATTATAATTATTATTATTATTATCACGGCGCAACCCCATCGTCGAGAATCCGAGAACGTGAAACGTTTCTCGATAAGGTCACGTCTTAACGCGCACCGGCCGTGGCAGTATCATTATACTTCGTATGCGTGTGAGTGTTTGTGTGTATATGTTCTTCTCGTATAATTAGTCCCGGTGTAATTACCGAATCGACAGAATAGCGACAGGAATCTCTTTGAGAGACGAGCTAAGGGAAATTAGCGAGCGTGAAAGCGAGGTATTACCTTTTTTTCCGGTAAAAGTATAGAAATCACGCGTTACAATAATCGACCCGCAACGAAACGTGAAATTCAAGTACAGCGATTTATTCTAACGATCGTTTTACTTCAGTCTTCGCGAAGTGTCCTTCTTCTTCTTTCTTTTTTCTCCATTACCATTGCCATTATCATCATCATCGTCAGCATCATCGTCGTCGTCGTCTACGTCAACGAAGTTCTATCAAAATATAATCGAACCATCGACTCGTCCTTTTAACCCCGAAAACAGGGCGCATGAGATATCTTAAATAATATATTTATAAACTCTAGTAAAATCGCTAAACGATCAACACACCGGGCTTTAACCACAACGAAACAAGAATCGACCGAGCAACCGGTCAAAACGTACGATTTCGAGCGTTTCATGTCTCGTCTCTCGTCGGCAGAATTCCCGTCGCTTTTTCCTCTTTGAGTAGACGCTTCTTGCTTCCTTTATAACATATTTATACGTATGTATATATCATCGAGGGATCCGAACGAACGGAGGAATCAATTCGCGGCGATCACGGCGGTAGCCGCCGAGGACGACGACGAGGATGACTTCTTCTTTAACACGATGTCCTTGATGTTGAGATTGACCTTCTCCTTACGTGGTGGCGGGACCGACTGCAGGCAAAACCTCTTGAAAGCCTCGAGTTCACGCTCCGCGTCGTCCATCTCACCGTCCTCGAGGTCTATATCTTTGGGCGTGAATACGCTCTCTGCAAAAGACACGCTCTGAATACTAGAAATCGGGTGGTCCTCGAGTGAGGGAATTGGGTTAAATCTGCTGTGCATTCTCTTTCTTTTCTTTTTTTTTACTTATTCTGTTCTTTGATTTGCACACATCGATATCTAAAAGGTACTGCTTGTGTATGGGTTAAATATAGGAGAACGAAACAAAAGTATATAGCCTCCTAGAGAGGGAGAAACGAATGGAGAGACAAATAAGATGGAGAACGATAGAAATCAAGAAATTAAAGATACACAGAGACATTTTTTGTGTATATCTAGGTTTCGTTTTGCTAAATGGTCGAATATGTGCGTGTTTATATAAGTATACATTTATTATATATACGTATACATATATGTTTAGATGTGGGACACATATGTGTATACGTATATCGACATGTATTTGTACCATACGCATGCAGCATCGTTTGTTCTTTTTTTTTTTGGATAACGTCAGTTAACCGACAGGGAAAAAGAGAGTATAACGTTGAAAAAAAATAAATTTTATTCAATGTCATCAGCAGATTAAAAAATATCTTATACCGTCAATCGTTATCACCTATGTCAGTATCACAATGAGATTTCGTGTGGATAAACTCTTTCGCTGTCATGGTCAATGAACTTGATAAAGCACGACTCTCTTAAGTGACCTACGTATCTTTTCTTTATATTTCCTTTCTCCTTCCTCGGTCGACTTGCGCTACTAGTTCTTCCGATAAACTTAAAAAAAGGGCTACGTGCAAAATGTCAAGTTTTCTCTCACTAAAAGTGACGTTGCAACGTCTCCCTCTTTGCACGATTTACGAAGGAAAGAAACGGTAATCGGCGAGGCGCGCAAATCATCGTTGAAGACAAGAAGGAAAAAGTAAGAAGGATGAATTTCCCGATGATATCGAGTCGTACGGAAACTATCCTATGCCGTTAGGATGCCGGGTGGAAATAATTCTCGTATGTTCTCGTGAAAATGTGACTCTTCACTTTCAGCAGACTTCCAAAGCGGAAGCGGAGATGCGGAAAATGGGCAGAAGAGCGAGTCGCGTAGAAATGCGAAAAGAAAATGAAGAAAAGATAGTGCTCACTGGCCAGAGTTTCTTCCGGACAATCCCCAAGAAATTCGTGGTTGGCCGATTCGAGGACATCTCGAGTGTATCCGGTATTTGAAAAATCTTTTGACCTAGCCGACTGACTGCGTCCTAACGCGGTACACTGCCCTCTCCTGACGAAACGAAACGAAAGAAAAACCGTCGTCAGTGCGATCGGCCTGCTTTGAGTATCGTTTGGTGAGACGTTTTATATTATTATTATTTTTTGTCTCTCTGTGTAATGAGTGTGTCATCTTCTTGTAGATCGTGTTTCGTGTGTGGGTAAGTGTATTCGTGGGTGGAATTCGACAAGTTCCGATTCCGGGAGCGAGAAGGCAGCCCGGGTGGAGAGATTTGTGTTATAAAGGAAAACAAAAAATGAAAGAAGCAAATTTACATGTTAAACTCTGATTATTGTTGTTTCTCACCAACGAGGTTCCAGTCATCTCCGCACTGCCTCGTCCCGGTTCCGCGCTTTTTCTTTTTCTTGCTCTTCCCGGTGGACGAGGCTGCCAACGACGCGTTTATCGCTTCCCTTACTGCCGTTTTCGCGCTCTGCATGTCCTCCATGCTCGTCTCGGTCCTCACCTTCGTCAGTGTCACGCTGGTCCCCTTCAGATTGATGCCGTTCTCCGGTATCGGTTGACCGTTCGCCACCTTGCTGATCTGTATGTTCGCGAGGCCGGAGAGACTCGTGCAATCCGGGGTTAATCTGCTTCGCAGTTCGGCGAGACTCGACGGTATGATGCCGTTCGTCGGTTTTATGCTCGCGTTCAACGTCTCGGTGGAGGTTTTCGACGAGAGATCACCCTTCACGATGTAATCGGGCTTCGGGGGTGACGTGAGACCGGCATTGATGGCCTGCTGAAGCGCCGGACTTCTGATAGTCACCATACCGTTTTCGGACACCTTTATGATAGCGGCTTGTTGAGTCGGTGGTACTTTCATCGGACCGAAGGCTGGGTTTCTTATGGTCACCATGTTGGTACCGGGATTGTGGAGAATTCGTGCTGGCTCGTCCGTGTGATCGTTCGCGAAGGGATCGTTGCATTGCGCGCTGGCTGGGCTACCGGTGTTGCCGGTATTCGTTCCGTTTTTGCTCTTCTTCTTCTTCTTCTTCCCGGTTGTGCTCTGACTTTGTTGCGTTTCCTTTGCAACGTCTGAAATCGAAGAGAATGCAAATAGTAAGTGGCGCGTGATACAGCGAAGGAGAATGAATAGTTGAGCGAATTTACTTACCCTTCTCCGCGGGTTTCGGTAGAAGATCCTGCTTGAGCTTTCCAGTATCTACGACGATGACGTTTCCACCTGCTTGAGGACTCGCGTAACTCGATTGAACTCCGCTCATGGGTGCAGCTATGATGGTAGTTTGTTTCGGAGGATTTACCGGTTTTGGCATGGGCGCTGATCTTATCGGCAGAGGTTTCGCCGGCGCGTCGACCTTCGTTATGGTGATACCAGGAGGTAGTTTCAAGTTTTCGATGTTTATCTTCGAATTCGCCCCGATATCCTTGAACTGATTGCTGAGAGGGGAGGAAACTCGTTCGATCGCGGCCGGCTGAACCTCCGTCGGCGTTCGTACCTTTGTCGTCGCGTGATTCGTAGTTTTACTCTGAACCTTCTGATTATCGGGCTTCGTCAATTTGATCGGAGCATTGGAACTCGTAGTCTTGATACTTTTATTGCTACCGGTAGAATTCAATTGACTATTTTTATCCTGCTGTCCTTTTACCTTCTTACCGACTTCGTTCGCGTTGCTGGAATTTTGCGAAGGCTTCGAAGAGACCGGGGTCTGAGGAGGGCTGCTGATTTTGCTCTGCTTTTTGCCAGAGACGTTCTGCTGTTGACTTTTGCTCTTGTTCACCGTGTTCTGCTGCAACACGTTCTCCGTGCTCTTCTTCTCCTTCTTGGACTTTGCCTTCGTCTCGCCGGTGCTCTGCTGTTGAGTCTTCCTCTCGTCCGCTTGTTTGCCCTTGCTTTTATCATTATTCACCTGTTGCTTCAGATTCTTGCCGTCGCAGATTTTACTCTGCGCCGACTGTTGCTTCGAGTTGTTGCCTTGCTGCGACTTGTTTCCTTGTTGCACCGGACTATTGTTATTGTTGTTGTTATTAGTGTTATTATTGTTATTGTTACATGCTTTGGCTTTCTTCTTCTTTCCGTTGATACTTTGACTCTGCTCGTTCTCCAGCTTCTGAGGATTGAATTCCTTCGTCTGCCCGTTCACCAGGGTGAACAGAACTTTATCCTCCGCCGGTGTTTGACCCTTGAGCGTGATCGTGACCGTTGGTTCGGCGCTGTTCGACTCCATGACCCTCTTGATCGTCACGATCTGCGGCGGGCTTTCAGTCTGCACCGGTTTTTCCAGTTCCTTCGCCTGCGTCTCCTCCATCTTCTTCATCTCCTTCTTCAACTTTTTCCTCTCCTTTTTCGTCAATTTTTTCTCAGTTTCGTCGGCATTCGTCGACGGCTTGTCCGCGGTATTGCTCGCATTACTCTTAACGTTTGTGCCGTTATTGTTCGTCGGTGTTTTGTTACTCTTATTACTAAGCTCGATCTTGTCGGTTTTAGCGCCGGGTTTATTCGCCTGACTCGAACTTACGACCTTCTCGACTTTACTTGTATTAATACTTTTGTTCTTTAGGTTCGTATTCACAGGTGCAGTCTTTGTTTTGCTATTTAAACTACTATTACTACTGCTAATGCTACAACTACTACTACTACCGTTACTGCTATTGCTACAGACTTCTTGCTTGTCTTTCCTTTTATTGTTCAACTGCTTCACAGACTGTAAAGCTACTGGCGGCGACGTAGGTAAAATAGATACTTCGGGAAGATTGCATTGAGGTAGTAACCTCTGAGGAACAGGTTTCTGCGGATCTACGACAGTGATCGTAACCTCCGGCGTCTTCTTTTGTAATTCTATTAATTTCTGCTTCTCCTCCTCCTGCCTGTCCCTCTTGAGTTTCTCTTCGAGCTGTTCGAAAGAACGAAGAACGATCAAGTGATAGCTTAAGCGCAGAAAGAAAGTGTAAGCTCTTATTCGATATAACAACTACGTCAACCAACCTTTCGCTGCTTTTGCCTAGCCTTCTTTTCGGCCTTCTTGTTATTATCTTTCTTGCCATTCTGATTTCCCTCTATAAAGTCCAAAAGTTCGTTCAGATCCCATTGACCTCGTTGATCCGATTGGACAATCGAGGTGGTCGAAACAGGAGTGTTCGATCTAGCTGCCGAATTGCTCACCGTCTTCGTTTCTTTACACGTTGCTTTACACTTTTTCGCTTTTTTCTTCGTTAATAACTGCCGTAATCTCTCCCTTATCTCGTTATAATTCCGACTGACGGGAGCAACCGAAGGCTGAGGAAGGAAATTAAGTGTAAACAAGCAGTCTCTCGTTAGAATTGTCGAATGACTCACGATTCGACTGATCGATTTAAAAAGTACTCACGACACCGTGTCCAAATACTTCGCAGTAACAACAGTCGCAATGCCTGCTCGACTCTCTTTGCGCGGAACTACTCGTCGAACAGGAATCTCCCTGGCTGCTGCCAGAATCCGAACAGTCGCCGTCCCCGGAACTTACTGAAATAAAGATCTCTTCGTGAAGATATTCGCGATTAAATGATGTTAAGAAGCATCGTAACGTATACTAACAGCCGTTACACGATACTCTCTTGATGTGCTCCACGTTAGCTTGTTTGTGACATGCGTGCGACGTATGATTATTGTGTGCGTGAGGTCTGTGAGTGGAACCTGTACTTTTGACCAAGTCCGGAAGTGGCCCGTGCGTGTGCGGATGAGTCGTACCTATTCGATGGAAGGGAGACATTCGTTTCGTTAGAATTTTCTCACGGCAGTAATAAGACAACGATGCAGTAGATTCTCGTTTAACGCGAATTCCTGTAACGCCGATGACATTCCAACTATTCTCTTCGTATAACACGATTCTTCGTACAACGTGGCAGATAATCGAAACATGATTTACCCGATACAATAATTAACTCTGCTTTAATTGAGAATTATATCGTGTTCTTCGTCGGTATCGGCTTCCTATGTTGCAGCGCTGTTTTGTTCTTACATTAAATTTCGATAAAGTAAAAGATTCCTCACTGATAAATTTTCATTTCGGCAATTAACTTCGAGTTGTTTCACATTCGGTCACACAAGAAATCTTAGGGCAAGAGATTAAAATTCTGTTGTTTGATAAAATATAGAAAATCAAATGTAGCATAGGAATAATAATTTCAAACATGTTACCGGTGACTCCCATAGCATTCAACGTGTTATCGCGTATTTCTATAGCCGCGTTATACGAGAGTCTATTGTACAATGAAAGTATCGAGAAAAAAAAGTCAGTGGGACAATGATTGAACTCGAACGACCGAAAGGATGGAACGATTTAACACTTACACCTACCCTGATGCGTTGTATGATTGTGAGCAGTGCTGTTTCGTGTCTGTGTCGTAGAATGCCTCGTCCGCGTTTGAGCGGACTGTGACGAACCACTCTTCCCTGCAGGTTTACTCGATTCCTGATTAGTCTTGGTTGTGGGAGACGTTAGTGATACTGGCTTCGAATGGTTATTAGATGCAGAAGTTTCAGGTACAGCTGCACAATGAAACCAATTAGGCGTCGATGATTCGCAAACGAAATGAAAATCGAACGTTTCTTGCGCTTACACTTTTTCAAACACGGACAACTGTCCCGTTTTCGTTTGGACTTCAGTAAACAGGGACAAGGAGGGTTTTCTAGAACGTCCCTTTTCTTTTCCGCCAGATCTTTCGCATGCTGATACACGCAGAGACAAAGCTGCGGCTTGGACGTTCGTAAATCGGTATCCTCGGTTGAACTTCTCGTCGTCGTGTCGTCACTTTTTGCTTCATTCACTTGCTCTTCCGTCGCGTCGATCATCGATTGCATCTTCGAAATTTTTTCTGCGTCCTCTGATAAAGGAGAGAAAATAAATGAAGATGCGTAACTGGTACTATAATTCGTAGATTCTATCGTTGCAGTGACCTTTTCCTTACCCGAAAATCCATTGTTAATTGTTGTAAAGGTATTTTCTTGCGGTGATATCACATCTTCGTTAGCACTTTGACTAACCTGTAAATCGACTGTTATTAAATCTTCAGTATTGGTAAAAGGTGATAAAATGATAATCGAAGTATCTGTACAATTATTCTTACAATTGATGAAATAGAAGGTGGAATACACAAATACGATTCACAATTTTTCGCCTCGTCGATAGAAGTTTCCGAGCAGGTACCATCGTTATGATCCCTTTAAAGTTTTAATTATATCAATTAGATTATCTATGTAGGTAGACGATTAAACTAAGTTGCTGTTATTCAAACGTCAATACCTGACCGATCTAATTGCAAACTGAGCCAAATGACACGTGACGCGGGCATAATCAAAAAAATCTGGTTCATCCTGTCCATTGGCGTATATTTCTGTAGCGGTTAACGCTCCCGCTATGTCAGCTAATTTCGGATGTTGAGCTTTATTCCAGTCATCTAATAAGAATTGAACTATCTCAATACTCGGCGGCATATTGAGCGAATCCAAACTACAATCTGGTGTTGGACTTAGCGGTCTACTATCCGTTCCAGATATACCAACTTTTTCGGGCGATGCGGCCGTGGAAAGTTCTCCTCCGATTTCTTCCGAATCGCTGAAATACGATAATTTAGAATAATATTTTCACGCGATAGAACGAATTAAACTGAGATTACAACGAAAGGACAAGGAACCTGTCGATATATTCGTTCGGTACGTTAACATACTTTCCAGTTTCGTGCGACTTGTGCGACATGCGGTGCTCCATAAGTTTTCTAGTTGCTGTAAATAATTCCCAAGCCTCTCTTATTTGCCTGAGCCTAGTCATTCGAACTGTTTGTTCCGCACTGAAATATAACAGAATATATTAATTGGCCGTGTGAAGGAAGCTTTTAAAAAAATTGTACATCGTCACTTACTTATACTTATCCATCCATGGCTCAGTTTCGGGCCATAAATCGCCGATTCTCATCATTTCGTCGTCAAACGATAAATATCGATGAACGAGTCGTTGATATTCGGAGCCTTTTATTGGTAAAAGTTTCCGTAACTGTAAATTTACGAAATGGTTACTTTACGATAATTCTTTTTTTCTAATTAAAGTATCAAGGAAGAAATTTATTTACCTGTCCAATAAAAGGTGGTAAATTATTTTGTACCAGAGGATCGTTATATACATAAATCTGATATAATTTTTTAATAAAACACTCCCACGTCAAGTTAAACTTGTACAGGTGCTGTCTCAAGGGTTTCACTAATTCGGAAATTTGTGAGGCTGTCAATGCTAATGCGTCGTAATCGTCTAAAAGTGCTGCAATGGAATAATGATACGTAGCGATTAATCAAATCTTAGTCATAAAATGACTGAAAAAGATGGATAGACACCAACCTGTGAGAAAAATTTCTGCTAAATTATTTATACTACGGTCGTGTAGAAGACCTAACAAAGGAACTTTTACTTCTACCACAAATTCCTGCACCTGACTTACTAATCTCATGAACAACTGTCGAGGATCTCTCTTACGTAATCTGAAAAACAAAAAGACAGATGCCATATAATAAAGTTTCTTCGGTCTACTCCTCCTCGGCAGATGATTTTAAAACAGCTTCATCGACTTACTGTAAAACAATTTCATTCATTTTAGCAACAGTAGCCTCGGTGAGCTGAGGCTTTGGAATGCCAGGCGTACGAGTGGATTCCAGAGCGGCGTTAAAAGCAGAACAGATATTCTGCTTTAACTCGGTCCATAGATTCTGGAACTTCATAGCCTTCTGCAGCTCCTCTCTAAATAACTCTCTACATACATCCAAAGGATCCTCCGTTAAAACTTTCCGCCTGAAGTTATATCGCCGTTGGTCAGTTCGGATGTAAAAATGTCCATCGTTACCTTTTAGCTTTATAAGTATCACAGGAGCACGTTTCTTTTCCATGTCTAGAGGGGCTATTGGTGACAGTCGTCGAGCTGCTCGAATTCTCGGGCGACGTTTCCGGATTCAATCGCGGGCAAGGCTGCTCCGAATTCTCGGAGTCCTTCGCGCCTTTGATAAACGCGTTGATCGCGCTTTCATCGTGTGTCATGCTCTGAAAACATTAACATATCCATGATACGATTGTACATGCGACTGGAGTACGATAGAGGAACGCAGTCGCGGAAGTAGGGACATACCGCGAGGGGAACAGAGTCCGCGAGGGCAGGTGACCTGACATCATCGTCATCGTATTCGGCTGCCCCGTCGGCATTCTGCCGTGTAAGATCACTGGGGGAACTGGTAGGGCTACCGTGAGGAGTATCGTCTGTATGTTTCTTAGCGAGAATGTCACCCATATCCACTACGTTGCTTTCTCTCGTCCTCTTACACTGACCGTCCTCACCATCGCTGCCGCTCATTTTATTGCCGCGTGGTGCAGCTAGTACACCTGGTAGAGCGTTCACGCTTACTGCGAGCGGGTTACACGGCAATCGATATACTTTTTCACGGATTTTACTAGGTACCGCGTAAACACCTAGACCGCATTCAATCAACATTCGCTCAATATGGCGTCTCGCGTGCTCGTAGTATATTTCGATGTCGCGCCGTGAGGTGACGTACTTCAGCGATTGCGTGCTTGGCAGACCCGTTGCGATGCGAGACGGAAGTTACTCTAATCTTGTTTGCTTTAAATATTCCTGATAAATTGAGATTTTATTGAAATAACATCTTTCCTGTGTTCTTTGAGCTCTGTTGGAATTCAGTACAAAAGCAAATGTGAATCTTTGCGGATTAAGAGCCATTTTTTGAGAGAGGATTATTACGCGGCTGTTGTGTTTATGAGGTGGAGCGAGAGATTAGCGTTAACTCTGTGCATTTGATGGATGATGCACGAATTGAGTTAAGAATGAATAGAGATTTGTGAAACGTATTGAATGGTTCTTATGATAGTAAAAAACATCGGATGAGAATTGATTTATCATGTGAGAGAGAAAGAAGGAGAGGGAGAATGTGGATGCAGTGCGATCTGCTGAGTTATTCTTAAAGTGTCGTGGAAATGTGAAATATTAAATGGGAGAAGCTTTAATTAAGTTTCATTATTCATATTCATAGAATTTAGTGTCTGTACAAGACGGTAGAAAGCGGTAGAAGCACCGAATTCTGTGTCTTTCATGCAGAAATGCGTCCTATATTTCAAACTTTTCTATATAGAAAAAACTAAATTCGGTTGCGCTACCGCCACCTACAAATACTAACACGAAACATTTCTCGAAACTTTGTTACCACTGCTTCCAATTAAACTTGGGGCCCCTAGTTGGTATAAGAACCTGAAATAACATTGGATCTGTAAGTTCCTATAAGTTTCGTGCTACGTGGGATAGCCGACACAATCAAGCAAGTCGTACAGAGAGAAAATTACGAAAAATATGACAGCAACGAATTATTTAGATTTAGATATCAATAAACTCTTTGAAGAGTATACGATTAAAGAGGTCGAAGGAATTCAGAAAAAGATTCAACATGAGAGCGATAGAAAAAAGATAGAGCTAAGAACATTGGTTGGGTAAATTACATTTATGTGTTTCAAACTAATTTACCACTTTTACATTTAAACGTCTGTACGAATTAATATTTCATGTAGCCGTACATTATTCGTAAAATGTCTACATGGTACTATATTACTGTCATTATATTTAAATCAGCTTTATATCTTTTATCTTATGGTTTTCAGAGAGAGGTATCGTGACTTGATACTCGCCGCAGATACAATTGGAAAAATGAAGATAACTTCTGAACGCGTTATATCGAGAATTACCAATATAGAGGATAAATTCCGTGAATTACAGAAAAAATACTTAATCGGTTTTAAAATAGAGCCGACCGAACATGAAAGCAATAGGTACTTCCGTAGAGCCGCCTTCTCGGATGTATAAAACGTGCAGTACAGTTCCTTTAATTAATATTCGAACATTTAAAATTTTTAGAGATGCAGGAGGAATTCTAGATTCGGTTATTATTCAAGTGAAAATTTTAATGGACATACCGGAACATATTTGGTCCAGTATAGAAAATAAAGATTTATTATTTGCCACTCAATTATACTTAATGGCACAGCACATATATTACAGCTTGTCGTTTGAGATAGGAAATGCAGAATTATTAAACAAGTATCCGATAGTATTCAAGCAATGGGACGTTATCAGTCAGTTCAAAAATATCATATTTAACGAATGCAACAAAGTGCTGCAGCTGTTGGAAGTAGAGTCCGAGGTTAGTGGCTGCTTGTTATCGGAGCTTTGCAGGAGGGAATCAATATCTTTATTTTCATTTTAGTGTGTCGCAAATTGTTTAGCGGCGCTCGTATTATTAAACGGAACGCCATGCATAGATTTATTGGAAAAATTAATATCTATGAGGAGTAACGCTATCGAGTCCGTAATCATGGATGAAAACGATAGCGGCGTTAAGAGTAAAATAAAATTGTGCATCAAAATCTTAATACAGACTGTCAACTTAATTTATTCTTGTTTCATAAGTAGGTTTATTCCTGTACGAACGTACACATGTAGTATGTTATTGTATCTCGTTAAAATCGATTTATGTTTTATCGATAATTCATCGTTTACAGATACGGCGGACAAGTCGGGTGGACTTGTTTTAAAATATATATCCGCGATACAAGATCAAGAGGCGTGCACGTTGCTTTCGCGACTGGACTTAAATCAAGACTTACTCAACGAGTTTGTTCCTTCGGTGACGAAACATCACAAACCATTCGTTCAGGATAAACCGGAGAATTTTCTCCTGCCCGATTTACAGAAAAGTATCGAGACCTGGCTGAAATGGGTCGCTGAGTTTTGTAATCGCGAAATTTCAAAGCTATTGGACTTAATAGTATCCGTGAAAGGCTTGTATTACGTTCGTGAAGAAGCTATCAGTATTAATTTACCCGAAAACTGGAATTCAATCTGGAAAGAGTTGTCTCTACCCAGAATAACATTCTGGGTCGAGTTCTTTCAGCCAGTTATAACTAAACGGGCGAAAAGTACGTAGAATGAAATTCCAAACTAAAACAAAAGCTACCTGTATATTCTACAGATTACAATTTATCTTCGATACATGTTATAGATATCATAAGCGACAAATGGATCGAGACATTGGAAGCTGTAAAGTCCGACGTTATAGAGCTACTTAATAGAGCAACCAACGATAAGTTTGAATATCCGGAGCACGATCTGCGATGGTTCGTTTGGAAAGATTCCCCGAACGATATCCCACAGAAGCTCACGAAGAACGGTGGATTAGACAACAAAAGGTCATTATTAATGAAAACCAAAGGATATTCGCCGAGCATAATCAACATGTGCGAAAAATTCGACGGCAATTTGCATTCCTTGCTCTCGGATCTCGAACAGTACTTGTACGAAACGGAACGAGTGATGTCTATAAAGGACAATCTATTGTTGACAAATATCTTTTTAATATCCGATGCGTTCTCCGATCGTACGGAGATTCAGGAACATTTGCAGGCCGTCAGTACCAGCATGATAGAGGATTTCATAAATTTCGTTAAGAATACGTGCGTTAACGCTAAACCGGAATACGGCCATCGTGATATTAACACCGTCGTAATGGCAAGGTTTCTCTTGGCATTAACGACACTGAATACGAATTTGAATAAATGTTTTACGCTTTCGAAGGTGTCTGGATTGACTATTACGAACGTCAAATGGCAATCGATTTGCGACAAGCTGAAGGAGGAGAGCATCAGCATTTGGTCAGTTTGGGCTAACGCGTATAGGATTAAGATATGCGAGCATAGAGACAAATACGTCTCGAAAGAACCGCTCGACGGATTTCGTATACATCTCGTTGTCTCCGAATGGGAGAAAGTAACGATCGAAGAAGAGTCGAGCGAAGGAAAGAGAATAAAGTCTGAAATATTAGTGCCGTATCAGCCGTCGATACAGTTGCAGAAATTTTTAACTGCCATTAGCAAGGATTTAAATAAAATTATACCGCACACTCTTCCAAAGTAAGTTACAAATCGTAGTACGCTTCGCTCTTCTTTTTCTGGTAATGGTACAAAATGTATTTCGTTTTCTCCTTTCAGAAAAGTCCTCCATGAAATAATAGAATACATTGCCACGGTCCTGTTAAACTATTACTTTACTACGTCAAGCAATACAAATCTCTCGCAGAAGCAAGCGTTTCAAGTATTATTTGATATAAAATACTCGAGTTTACTTATGATACCACGAGAAAACAAATCCCTCTCTGAATTATCGAGCAAAACCTGCGACAGTATACTATCGAAGATCGATCCATTCGATTACGACGTTTTTAATCCGTTCATTCATACTAACGTGAAGAAAAGCGTACAGAGATCTCTGGTGAATATCGTGAAACTTAACAATCATACGATTTGAATGTAGAGGAACAGGGATATCTTCATAGATGAAGATTTATATCTTCGTTTTCGTATTTTAGCTGATATTTGGCAACTTGGTGCCTCATCTCGAACAACTTCATTCGATATTAGGTGCACGAACCGAGTACAGTAACAGCGACGGTGTAAAATCGGATCCACCATCGGTTCTAGCACTGTGTACAGGTGCACCATGGTTTCCACCATTAACGGTAACCGCACCAGTGAGAAATTTACCTCTGGTGGCTGTAACGTTGCCGGATAAAACGCAGGTAAATAGAAATCCCGTCCATCGATTTATATTTAATTCATATTAGCCCGTATCTCGAATTATCACTTGGCTATTATTGTATGTTGTTATTCTCAAGTATTTATCTAAGTCTATGCTATACAAGTACATGTATACTCTTAGATTGGCAGAGCATTGAGATAAGGTAGTCCCCGCGTTTAAATGCGGTAAGAACGAAATTGCATGTTGAGTTTTCTGTTTAAATGGACTAACTTCTCGTGTTCTCTGTCTTTTGTATGTTTAATGGAATGACGATTTATATTTACGAAAGTATCGTTTAACGCTAGAATTATCCAGGTAGTCGTGATGACTGGTTGCTCATTTTTTTTTTATAAACATTTCTCAATTTATAGGGGTGACGTACAGTAGATATTTCAGGTATAAAACGTAAATTGATTTAATATTTTGTGTCGGCGAACAATTTTCTTATTAGCACATAAATGAAGTACACTTTTCGCCCAGAAATCGCAGAGATTAACAACTTTGAATTGTCTTTGCGTGAAAAATGGCAAAAGATTGCAATTTAAAATAAGAACTGGCTTCGCTTTGCTTTAAAATACCAAGGAACTTCTTCCTCAACCCGATATTTAAATACAATCAATTGAACGTCGGTAGTTCAAGCGTTAAACGCGAATAACACGTTGTGATCGGTGTATTTTTGTACCTAAATGTCTCGAAAATTATTAACAAACATTCTTTTCAACTTGTTAATTCAGCGTAAAAAGGTAACGTACAAGGACAACGCAAAAAGCGATTCCACCGGGGCAACGATAAAATCGGGGGCAGCGGCGTTTTTCGGCGCAATGGGCTCCGATTGGTTTAGCAGCAGTTAGTTTATTTATTTCGTCGTACGATTGAAGTTGTAAATACTTGTAAGTGTACATATTTGATAGCTATACGTTATGTAAATATCGTACTATCGGAAGATATCTTTCGACAATCTTATCAGTATCGAATAAAAATTTTATACTGACTTTAATCCCGTATTTTCGATCGCTCACGATACATCGATGCTAATGGCTCTTTTTGATTGTTATTCTTAATTGAGCTGTTTATTTTGAAAGTGGCGCAAGTCATTTTACCATAATGAAACATGGTGATTTTTCAACGACTCCGAAATTATTTATACCGACAAAAATACAAACGTCCAAGATAACAAGTACAATAAGTCTTGTCGTAAATTGGCATCGATATTTTGAAACACGTTATTGCAAACCTTTAATTACCTCGATGTAACACTAGATCTACGAAGGAAATTAAAATAACCGGTTCTTAATTTCTTTGAATTTTTCCTAAAGTTCTCAGGGTTCCAACTTCTTCGTTTTTCTATGCCTATTTTGTTAAATATAAACATTTCTATCATTTAATCGTTGTTCCCCCGCTATTCCTTTCCGTTTAACATTTTTATTAATTATCTCTAACTCTACCGTATTAATTGTCGGTAGTTGTAGCGTTAAAAAGACAGTGGCTTATGCGACATTCGAAATAAACGGCTCAATTATCACCTTTGATTTGTCAAATGAATAATATTTCTTTCCAAATACGCAGCTTCGTTTAGTCAAATCGAAAAACGAATATTCCCGCTGATTCCGCAATGGTACATCGTGTAAAGTTAGGTTGCGCAAGACGGTAGCGCCACGGTAGAAAAACCGACGAATTAATTTTTAAATGTCACTGACCGATAGGCACGACGATCTCACGACTACTTTCACCAAGAGATACAAGTGAATTATAATAAATATTCTTATTAACGTTTACATTTGTAATCCTAGAAGCATTCAACAAACGCTTTCAATCCGCTCTTCACGCTTTACCTTCGTCGTTACTGGACGGTAAACTCTGATCATTAGCAATGAAATAACGTAATTCAATGTTAATAATAACGTAAAATTCAAGAAACATCGAATTCTTCGTGTCAAGAGGCACAATTCCATTCAATTTCTTCGTATAACGTCAGCCAGATAGGCTATATATTATTATAAATTCTGTTTTGACGATTGATATCGTTTAAATTGCCTCGAGCGCACGCAGCGCTGCCAGCGGCGTACGGAGATAAAGATAAGCAAGAAAGCTTGAGGAGCGACGAAGAAAGAGATCGAAAGTATCGTGAAATAGTTACGCAATTACCGACCGCGGGGGGGCGAAACTGGCAAAATACGCCAGCGCAGTGTAGTACACGTTTTGGTATAAGGCAAGATGGCCGGATGGGCCCAGCTGTGGTGATATCGGTCGTAAGACGTTCTCGTTCTCATCTCAAGAAGAAGCAACGATACGAGTCCGTTCAGCTACAGGAATACCGCAGAGAGAAGCACGATTGCGATCATCATCAAATGGTGAGTCGAATTCACATTATTTATTTGTTATTTCCGCAATAAACAACACGCGGGACCGGTGCGTGCGATCGGTTTCGCGCGCTGTTTTTGAAAGTCTAGCAGACTACCTTGCGAATTGCGGTAACCTGCCAGTCGTCTGCTGCTACGATGCAATTCAAAGAATGGAAAAGGCACGTTTGTAATGCGACATTACGTGCGGCGATATTTTCGAATAGAATTTTTAACTTGGCAGACGAGTACTTGTTATATTCGTGCTCGTTGCCGAAGAGTACGGTAAAGCGTTCTGCAATTATGCGAGGATCCTTCGGGTCGATATCGCCACGACGAAATTAGAAAATGAGAGACTAATTTTCACTATATTTTACTCCGAGTAATTATGTTCACGTAGAACTCTTGACGCTTGAGATTTTATTTTTCGATTAACGAAACCGTTTTTTCTTTGCAACGTGGAAGTTTTACATCGATGAGCCTTCCAAATGAGATATTTTCTTGTAATGTATATTAATTATGCGGACATTTTTCTGCGGATCGAAACGGTAATGAATTGTAATACAGCACTTGTCGCAGGGTGATACGCGTATGCAAAGACTCAATTTGCATACATTAAAGTCAAGGTGAAATAAATATGATCGTATACAAATTTTCGGAGTCTTTTTTTTTCAGTTTCTAACATGCCTTCGAAGATCTATTACTTTACTTCTCTATAAACGAATTTTAAATGATTAAAGTAATTCATCTATCGCGTTTATTGCTGCAAAAAGTCGATATTACTATCGATCGTTAAGATCGACGAAAAAACAATTCAACTTTTGTTAGGCGAACTCTGCGCTGCGCTATTTCACAGTAAAGTAATCAATTTGCGCCGACAAATCGAAAGAAATGCTTGTCACTTGGATAGATGCCAAATTCACGGTGTTCCGCATCCTGCGCGAGAACAAAAACCCCCTTGCACTTCCGGTATCGACCGGAAATACTCTAGATGCAGCAGTCCGCGGTAATTTCTCCGTGTTAACACTTCAATTTCTTCCTGAAAAACGCAGATACACCGATTAATCGCGTCCCGAATAAATACTTCGATCGGTTAGATTCATTTTCATTAAGTTCATCAATACTGCCATTTTCATTCATATTTCCATTTATTTGATCGAATATTAGATTAAGGACACTGCGATCGCGCGAAATAACGCAGGAGCGCCTCTTCCGCCTAGCTTTTAAATTAAAATTTAGTGGCTGAAAGGAACACCCTTTAACCATGAGATGATAACGGGGAAAGGTATTTTTTCTATGGGAATTTATTTTACTTCGAGCACTATGGTGATTTCAATTATGATCTACTTTTTTAATGGGTTTCGAGCTACTCTTGCGGGGAAAGGTCGATTATAAATACAATTTATATTCGAGGCTATGCTGGCATAAAGTTAGAGGCTCGGGCTCGTAGTTAATTAGTGGTACCCCAGTTAATTAGTATTACCTCTGGGAGATATTTCTTAAATTGTCATTTAATGTATTATAGTCCCGATGATTTGAAATTCACCTAAAACAGCAGATCCTTGGGGAAGTGACTACGGTTGTTAAAGTCGAGAAAATTCAGAAGCAAAGATTGAGCTTCCAATTTGTAGGTCTAATTTGGCTCCTCCTCAGTCACGTATTAGAAATTTTTCTACATTGTTATTTAATATATCGTAGTATTGATGATTTAGAATGCAGCTGATACCGTAGCTTCTAGGCAAACTAACTACGGTAGTTAAAGTCGAGAAAACTCAAAACCAAAGATTGAACTCTCAATTTGTAGGTCTGACTTGTGCTCCTTCGCAGTCACCTCTTAAAATGTTTTCTACATTGTTATTTAATATATCGTAGACTCAGTGATTTAGAAATCAGCTGATACCGTAGGTTCTAGGCAAAGTGACTACGGTAGTTAAAGTCGAGAAAACTCAAAAGCAAAGATTGAACTCTCAGTTTGTAGATCTAACTTGTGGTACTTCTCAGTCACCACCGAAGGATATTTCCTAAATTATTATTTAATACATCGTAGCCCATCTGACTCGAAAGCCACCTAAGATATTATTAAACAATTCAGAAAACGTTGATACATTTTTCTCGATGAATCTTGGAGAAACATGTAGAATAGCAATCGGCAAGGTTACGCTCGTTTTTCCATCGAGTCTATCGCGCGAATAAAAAAGCACGGTCAGTTTTAAATCAGCCTGAAATACCGCGGATAGAGTGCAAAGGCTAAAAAGAGCGATACCACGCCGTAAACAACAGGATACGCAAAGAGGAATGTTAACCTCGGTTTCTCTCCGTTTATCGTGCAATGGCGAAAATGGTAATTGAAAAGCTACGAGATAAACGTTTGGTAAGAGATGAGAAATGGAAACTGCGTGGCCGACTTTCACGCGAAATTCGTGAAAAAAAAAACGTTCCGTCGCCTCGTCGTCGAATGATATCGGTTTGTAAGGGAAATTTATCGGCGACGATGCGTCGTCTCGATAATCTCTCCGTAGGAACTTGGTTTTATCTAATCGGGCCAGAGATTGTCGTCGCAGAGAGGCACGGTAGATCGCCTCGATGTCGGGCGCCATAATAATTCCCTCCTGAGAACGAGCGGAGACAGGACGTATTATGTGTGTCATAGGACGAATGGAAAAGTATCAAAATTCGATCGGGTAGCACGACGAGATAAAGGAACTTACGCGCGCGTCGCCAGTGTGACGATGACTAATCTCCGTATCATTGTCAGCATTTTTCATCGGTAGAGGAAAATGGAATTATCGATTTCACCGTCGATCATGAGAAACGACGCGTTCACTCGAAGACGTTGGAGAATACATATGAATCTTTCGCGCGTCTTGCCGATCTTCCTACTGGGGGATTTCATTTTCCGTGCGGTTTGCTACGATAGTCGGACAGGGGTTCTCAATCGGCGACGGAGGTTCTTCCTCGTGATTTTTGCGTATCGAGGGAATTGAAACGACGGTGTTTGGAACTAGAAAAAATATATTTAGGGAAATTGTGGTGGGTAAGGAGGTAAAGGTTTGAATATCCGACAAAATAGTAGCTGCTAGGCGAAATTACCGTAGCAGTTGAAGCCGAAAAGAACAGAAAAAGAAACAGGACTACACCGAAATTCTCTCACAAGGGAAGTTCGGGAATTGATACACTCCAATTTTGATGAAACTCTGCAGAAATATTAATTAGATATATATAAGAAAATAGCTGTCATTCCATAGTGTCTGTTTTCAACTTTGAGGGAGATATTAACTTGACAGACACGGCAGACAGGGCACCACAGGGCAGACAGGACTCTACAGGACAGACAAGACACTATAGGACACTATAGGACACTATAGGACACTGTAGGACACTATAGGACACTATAGGACACTACAGGACACTATAGGACACTACAGGACACTATAGGACACTACAGGACACTGCAGGACACTGCAGGACACTACAGAGCGCTACAGAACTCGACAGGACACTGCAGAGCACTACAGGGCACTACAGGGCACTACAGGACACTACAGGACACTGCAGGACACAACAGTACCAAAGATGGCTTAATACAATAGCGTTCAAATTTCTAGTTACGGGTCATTCTCCCAAATTTGGGAACTTTGCTTAAATTGTTATTTAATATATTGTATTCCGAGCGGTTCTACAGCCACTCAAGATAGTTAAAAAAATATTTAAAAAAAGAAAAAATTAATGGATGATTAATTTTTAAAAAAATAAAACATAATATAGGACCTAGGCGAAATGAACATAGTAGTTGAAACCGGAAAAAAAAACAATGCAATACGTGACACATTTCATACTTCAGCTGCATGAAAGCGATCGACGATAAAACAATACGATTTCCAGTCGATAAACTCTCTAGAATTTATAGACCGTCACGATACAAGTTCAGAAATTGGAAACGAAAAAATAAAAGTTACTGCACTTTGAAAGCAAATGCATTCTTAACCGCGCAACAAAAGACTACAATGGAGCCGATAACTCTTCTCGCGTGTACCCGGTAAAAATGAAACGGCTACGGGGGAGGAGAGAGAAAAAAAGGCACACGTAACCACTTCGAACAGTTTTGTTCGTGTTTCGCCGGATTGAATTCTGTCGGGGCGAAACGACGAATAAGAGAACAAACGATCGTGTTTCTACGATGTTGACCCAGATCGGATCGGATTTGTGGTTATCCCGATATAGAATACACGACGAGCATCGATCGAATTGTGTCTCTAAAAATACGGGAATCGGTAACGGTACAGGGAGTAACGTTCATTTTAAATTAACGTCAAAGAGAGCCGCCGACTCGGTACAGTTCACGCCCTGTAACAGTATACATTCCGTTTCGAGAACGCGGATCGGATTTGCGAGCTTTTCGTTTATTAAGGACAGATCGATAGAGTTTCCTTTGCCGGCCAGGTTGACGAGTGAAAGTCGTTTGTCAATGAGCTCTTATCGCGGAGATTCCAACTGATAATTTCTTGAAAAGTGCAACAATAGGAAAACCGCGTTCTTCTGCATGGAAATTTCCTACGGTCTTCCGGTTGTAATTAACGCTAGAACTACCAACCGGTCAAAATGACCGGTACACAATTTTTTTCCAAAAATTCTCCAAGTTTATAGAAAACTCATAGAATAAATATTCTACGTCCATGTCAAAGAACATAGATCACCGAATCGATTCCTCTTTTTTCAAAGTACTTATTTAATATTTTGAAATATGATAGATTTAACGCCGGTAGTTCCAGTGTTAACGGGTGGCAAAGTAATTAAGGCTCGCTGGAGTTCAAGAGGTTGCGATTTAAGCAGCTAAAGTTTGTGCATCCTATGCGTTAATGTAATTTTTAGAGATTTTAGTACGCGCTAATTTAACCCTTTGCGGTCTGAATTATTTTGTCAAGATTGTAGCGAGCTAAATGAAATTAATTGCACATTTTCTGTCGTTGGTTATTAATTTTTTTTAATGGTAGCAATGACTATAGCTCCTGACGGATATTTAGGTGATATTACAGAGCCATTACGAATTTGAAAAGTAGATATTAGATCGTTACAAAATAGAATGAAGTGAAATACTATGCCGAGTGTAGCTCGGCATTGGGCTGCAAAGGGTTAAGGACGACTTGATTTATAATGAAAGGTTTTCTGCGCGCTTACAAATAGAATTCGTTGCGAATGCTAGTTCCATAAATGGCAAAAGTCACTCGAAGTTGATTACTTTTCTTAACACTAAACCTACCGGCTTTATGACTGTTATATTAAATATAGTTATGATTGTTATATTAAATACTGTTATATTAAATACTGTTATATTAAAAAATAATTTTTGTTTTATACGATAAACCTAAAATATTTACTGAATGGCTGCCCAATCAATTTGGGGAATTTTTAGAAAAAATCAGAAAGCGGTCATTTGACCGCCATGGTAGATTTAGTATTAAAATTGAAACTACAGGTTTAGAGGTAAGATTCGCCGTGGATCTTTGGTAGATCTTTGTTAAAGAGGAAAAGTCATTCCAACTTTGTTACTTTTTTCAAATTTCTTGAAACTAAGAGTACAACATTTTCTCCGGATACGACTTAATTTGTAATAAAAGGTTTCCGGCGCGCTCAGAAATACAATTCGTCGCGGGTCCTTTTTACGCGAAGGATAAAAATCGCCCGTTAATTTCGTCAAACTTGTTAAAACTTCAGGACCGACATGCTGTCCCGAGATGCAACGTAGTCGTTAATTTTGAAGAACAAACGCGGAGAAATGGAGCTCTCAGCGGAGCGGAAAATGTTTAGCTTCGAAGACAGGAATGTCCTCAACGAAGCGTGAAATTCCAGAGAATAAAATATTCCCATCGCACGGGACGTTTCGTTCCGGAAAATGAAACGTTTCCGTCGTCGGCTACGCTGCAATAATATTTCCCGTTTACCTCGAAACACCCGAGAAGTCGTCGAATTATCCGAGAGATCGTTTGTCTCCTTTGGAAATAAAAATCTACCGAATTCGTCGATTTCTTGATGTTCGACGAAGCGAAAGAGATTTTAGAAAATTACGACTCGACGATCTCCGCCTACGCGACGGGAAGTCTGGTAAAATTGCGAAAGAATAGAAAGAACCGTAATACTGACCTACATTTTCGCCTTACCGGTCGAAATCGATGGAGAACACGCTCGAATTTTGTCGGTGAATTTTCTACAATTTTCATTATTTGATACTTCGTTCGCGAACTCGATTTCAAACTTACTTTATAATGTTTTTTAATCGAGAGAGACGGCAAGGAGTATCGCGCTTAATTAATCTTTGCATAATTTGGAGATCGTTAAAAGTTTGATCTTCAGAAAGAAAGAAACTGTAGACTAAGGCATCTGTGAATTTAACGATTTTGAGTGTTATTTTATTCGCAATGTTATTTTAATTTAGAGATCTATTTGTTCACGGTTTGGTGGAAAATGGTCAATTTATATATCTTTTCGGTCGTAAAGATTTCCATTGAAAGTAATAGTATTTTGATTAAAAGGAACGGCATTGTTTATCAGTTTTTTGCGGCGGATTCAAAATTAGCGCGCAAAATTTTTCAAATCAAGAGAATAACTTGGAGACATAGACGCGTGATTCATCGGCTCGGAGACGTTTGGAAAATAAGTTTCGTAGAATGTTCCCTCGCGGTATCTGTTATCGCTATCGGTCGACTAGTCTTGCTACCGCGCTTAATTTCATTTCTTATCGATGCTTCTGATTCATTCTCGCATTTTGGCATTTTATCTCAGCCCTGTTCCCTTCCTATTTGCATCCTCTCGTATTTTTACCTCGAAATTTTCAGCCGCCACCGACGAGAATTCAGCAATAAACAATAAGCTCCTCGCTCCAATTCTTTTTCACCATGTTATTCTTATACTTTGAGCTTTTATTTTCACTTTTTCAGTCGCGAATTCGGGTCGTTTTACAGCGGGAGAGTCGTTGATAAATAATACTCTTAATTATTCATTTCTTACGGCAAGCATGTTAATTGCAATTTTATTTGACCCCGTCTTTCTAATTTACCAGGTAATTTCTGCAATTTCTTTTGTTCTTTCAATTGCAGAATCGGTCTTTGCGTGCAAAAAACTAATTGTTTAGCGGCTACGGTGAATAAGGAGGAAAAGGCTCGGACTTTCCTATAGTAGGTCAGAGTTCAAATAGCCCGTCACCACTGGGAAATTTTTCCTAAATTATCAATTCATTTATAAATTTGGTGGTTTGAAGATAACCTAAAACGATGCTAAGCTAAATGACCGTAGAATTTCCCTCGAAAAAAATACTAAAAGAAAGAAAGCCTCGGACGAGTTCACAGCCAGCGGAATTTCCTGTCTTTCCCACCTTCGACATTTTATTTCCGACGATGACGCACGTGGAGGCAAATGTCGAAGATGAGGCCTGTGACCAATAATAAAATACTTATTATAATCATCCTTTAATCCGGCGGATAAATGTGTTCGGCGATGCGTGCAGCACAATTGTCTCTTTTCGCGCGTACATCCTCTTTAGAAGGCGAACGGTAATCGTCCACGCTTCTTTTTCGTTTGGAAAATTTAAAACAACAATGACCCATCCATAGAAACAAAATTAACACTTTGCCGGCCGCTGTCACGTACGCGTGACTTCTGTTTGCCAGCGATGATTTATTCCGATCATCCCGATATTTGTATAGTGAGGGACCAGAAAAAAGGCGCTTGAGAGGTAATCTGCTCTGATTCGCCCGACGGGTAGGGGCATCACTCTCCCTCACGTATTTTTCATTTTGACGCGCTATTGGCCGAGAGACCCGCACATTCGTTGCGTCGTCATGTGAACGACGAAAGGAGTGCTTTATTTTCGATTGTCATTCGTCGATCTCAGATTTCCTGGACCGACATGGCGCGGATAGGCGGTGCGACAGCAATCTCCCTTCCGTCCCAAGTGCCTTGTTTCTGGTCCCTCACTATATAGGTAAACATATTGATGCAAAGGAGCAATTGATAAATAGGGAATAATGACTTCCACTGTTTTCTCTTCCACATTTACCAGATTGTCTTTTGTACAAACGACTGCGTAAATCAGTGTAACGCTGATGCGATAAATGAGCGGCCGGGAAAGTGTTGAGCACCATTTTTGAAATTTGTACTCCTAAAGATGACTAATTATCAATTAAAATTAAAGAATGTAACAACTCACCAAGGACTCTCAAACGCTGAAATTTCTAGTTGGCTTTTCTCTCCCTCCTTCTTCATCTCAAAGCAGTCTTCTCTGCGGAGCCGATAGAATTGCTACAATTCTCCCACATAGTAGCAGAGTCTTCTGAAATAAAAGAAAAAGTTTGAAAGTCAGAGAGGTCGACGATGTCAAGAGGCAAATCGTAGCGATTAAAAAACAGGCAACAAGACTCAACTGTCGGAAAGATCAATGGTCGCGAATAATCGTCGAAATTAATTGCCGTTTAATTTGTCGGTCGATTCGTTCATTCCGCGAATATCGCCTTGAACTATTATCCGTTGATTTCCGTGCGTCGAACTACAAAATCGTTTATCGATAACGATTGAATCTGCAATGATACATGTTCCGTGCCAAACGAAGATGGAACCTCGATATATTTCGGCGGAAAACACGAATTATTAAGAAAGTTATCGTGACTCTCAATAACGCGATCGATTCGCGAAATATTCGCGTGTTTACGACGGCGATTTCGTCGCGGGAATCGCGAATCTTGATCGCCGCGAAACAAAAAGCCGAAGAAGATACGTTTATTTTATATTAACATCGTATTTATATTTTTTATCAGAACAACCGAACGTCTCGTGATTTTTATTGGCTCCGTTGAATTCGCGGTTTTGTGGCAAAAATGCTCTTCGATCGTCGCGCGAAGAAAGAGATTGCAAGAGGATATCAAAATTGCGATAAAAATTGCCAGGCACCCTTTAATCCTTTGCACTATGTCAAGTTACACTCGATTTACTTTTGACTTTTGCAATCTTACAATAATTTTGCATCCTCACTTAAATATTCCTCGAAGCCTACAGTTACTGCTAGTGTTAAATGCAAATAGATAATCAACAGTAGAAAAATTTCCAAAACTATTTTTCCTTAGCTAATGAAAAATTGGAAAAATATTTCGGAGCACAGAGGGTTAATTTATTTTTATTCCCAATAGAACTCAAATTTCCTCCACTCGATCGCGGTGAACATTTTTATAAAAAAGAACTCTGGATTTCTGGGAGAGTAGAAACTTTGGAAAAACATTTGGCTGATAATAGAATAAATAAATTTATAAATTATTTATTTAAATTAATAAAAAATAGATTAAATTGATACAGAGCGAATAAAAGAGGAAATTTGTGTAAAATTCAGGATAGGCATAAATTCGGAGCGCAAACGGCACGAAAATTCTCAAGTCATCGGATCTTCGCTTCTTCCTCGTCTACTCGTCTCCGAGATTATCCCGTCGTTATCAAACTTTTTTGACCCCGACATAATGGCGTAACCATGAATATCCGTTCTAAGGCTATAATTATCAACGAAACACCATTAAAACCATTATCGAACTGTGTAACCAGAGTGTCGCTACGTCGAGCCAGAAGATTCTCTCGCATTTATCATCGACCGAGATTCATTTAAAGTCGAAGAATTCTCCCGCTTCCTGGGAATTTCGTGCGAATACCGAATTAAACCATTGCTCGTAATTCTTCTTAAGGTGACCAGGTATTTTGGAATATTACTTTTGAAAGCTGTCTTTCGAACTTCTTTGGAAAAGTTCAGCCTCGCTGTTAGTTTTACTTTCGTGAAATTCCAATCGAAGCGGGCGTAGCTCGTCGTTACAGAATCATTAGCTTCGATGATGTAACACGATTACTGCGTTAATTACGAGGAGAATTAATGGCACGATAATTGCTGCTTTTCGAGTGCGTCTCGTATTATCACCGTACTCTTTTTTTTCTCTCTTGCCTCGTCTCTCTCCACTTTTAAACGTCCCGCGAGTTTTTATCGTTGCTTGGTCGTTCAGATACGTGATTTTTCGTTTCTCGTAATGCCCTGTGTTTTCATGGAGAAGAAATCTTTATCGGGCAATTAGCGGAGAAAGAGAGAAGGAGGAGAGAGAACGTTGATTTTTGATCGGAACGTTTGCCATCGGAGGCAGATTTGCAATGAACGATGAAAAAGGTCACGATGGATTTCGGCAAAATTGCCCCTTGTCATCCGGTGACTATGCTAATCGGCCCATTAATGCGACGACGCATGCTAATTATGGGAGACATTAAGCAAACAGCCGGAGATTAGAATTTCTTCGTGAAATTACACCCTGATACTTTCACGTATCGCGGATTTCATGTTTGTCTTTTCGCGCTACGCGTCGGCTGTTATTATGTCGGGTTTAATAGGATATTTGCGATGTTACATCATCTGGAAATGATGCCTTTTAGGATTGGAGCATTAAGTATCGGCGATTATGGGACTTAATGACTTTAGGAGCTTTTCAGCAGACATAACTCGGGGAGAATTGTCCCCTGGGACACGAACTTTGGGAATAATTAATGATTTGTGTGTCTTGGACTGTTTGGTGATGTATTTAAATAGATAAGAGACATTATTGTTAAGTAAATAATGTTACGAATACTTTTTACACTTGCTTCAACTTGGAACACTTTTTCAACGTTGTTACTGCGACATTATGCTCCCTATTGTGTTGTAAGATGAGGCGCTCTGAAGCCAATGCGGTTAAGTCCTATTTTTTTTATATTTTCTGATTTTTGTAAATTTTAATAGAATAAATTTCATTCTATTAAAATTTGCAAAAATCGGAATATATTAAAAAAATGAGCTTAACCGCATTGGCTTCTGAGCAACTCATATGTGAAGACAATCGATGCCATTTTCATTATACGAAGAAATGTATTTCTACTATTACATCACAGCAAATGTATCGCCTAAAAGTGTCAGAAAGCTATCTTTTATATTTGCATCATCCTAAATCTCAAGGGTCGAGTTAAAACTTAAAATCCCGCCTGTATTCGTCAGCTTTTGAAACTCCCCGTCGGCTTACGTCTCGATTGCATCATGAATTTGTCACAACAAACGTTCCCTCGGTTTTTAAATCCTCCCGCTAATTATATCCGCGAACCGGTAATAAAGATTAACCGATGTCAATGGTCAACGTAATACCGTCAACATTTTAATCAAATTAACGGTGCTCCGAGCTCGTGTTTTGAAAAGCAGTGCTCAAAATTTCACCACGATTCGCGCGCTACGGTAAGGTACGACAGAAAATTCTATGGTGTTTTACATCCACTGTTGGACTGGTTTATACGAATTAAAGGCGGCAATTATGGCGACTCGGTTCAAATTGAAATTCAAATGCTTCGTCGCCTTTGGGAAATTTTTCCTAAATTATTATTTAATGGTAGAACTGTCAAAGCAGTCAAAATGACTGGCTCCAAACCACTTTGAAAAATTTGCCACGTTTATAGAGGAGTCGTAAAGTAAATACTCTCAGACTCTTAATTAATTAATAATTAAAGATCTATTAACTTTGAAAGCTCGATTAAATTAATCGAGCTATGCTCTACATAGCTTTCCACTCCATCTTATTTTCTAACAATTTAACATCGACTTTCCAATTTCATAATGATTTTGTAATATCACTTAAATATCCGTCAGTATCTATAGTTACTGTTATAATTAAAAAAAATGAATAACCAATGATAGAAAATGTGAAATTAGTTTCACTTAGCTCGCTGCAAAATTGAGAAAATAATTTGGACCGCAAGGGTTAATTGTTGAAGTAACAACCTATCCCTGATTTCTGATATAGCGTATAACTTAATGGAATTTTAAATAGCGTAGAAATAATTTGATCATATCGTGACCCACTGATATTTTTAATTCAATAGTTTGTGGAAAATTTCCAAATTTCCTGTTCCATTTATAGCGTCGCGAGTGTCACTCGTTATTGTACGGCAAGGGGTTAAACAGGTAGAGTTCAAATGCCCCTTGACCTCTGGAAAATTTTTCTTAAATTTCCATTTAATACACCGCAGCTTCAGTGGTTTGAAGGCCACTAAAACAGCAGAATCTTGTCAATATAAACTGAGCACTTTACCCCAAAATGTTTCGAACAAAAGAAAAATAAAACTACCCGGGGATTGTGGTGAGTAAGGAGGAAAAGGGTCAGACTTTTAATTAGCGAGGTCGTAGAAAATTTTTCCCAAGTTGTTGTTTAATTTAGTATAGCCTCGGTGATTCGGAGACCACCTGAAACAATGGGTCCAGTACAAAATAACCGCGGCAGTCGGGGTTGAAAAAAATACGAACAGAAGATTACCCTGCGACGGTAGAGCGTTAATTAGTCAGAAAGTGCATTGCGGATCGACCCTAAAAGCGCAAACTTCGTCCTGCGCGAGGGGAATTGCTGTTTTGCGACGTAAGCACGGCTGATGTAATATTACACGAGATTTTCAAGCGAGAAGAGTCAGCGGTGGTAGTTGGGGATCGAATGGCGAATCGTTGCGCCAGAAAACTATCGCGTCTATTTAAAACAGGAAGTGTTTTGCGAATCACCAGATCGCGATGACATTACCACGTTGCTCCACGGTATTTGAAAGTTCTAGCGAAATTAAATATTGCAAACACAGCGGTAGAACTTTGTGATTTTTATTTCTATTTTTCTCAAGAAGAAAAGTTACTTTTATTAATTTTTAAAACTTAAATAACTTCAAAGAATTTCTGAAAACTTCGACGGTTGAATTTAGCAAACGTTTCGAGCAATTTTACGCGAAGGAACGTTCGGAGGGATCTTTTTGCGCTGCGAATAAATACGTCGGCCGTGTAAACGAGCTGTTATTTTAGCGCGAATCTTCTGCGTTCTGTTCCGATGCGAAATAAGAAGAGACGATAGATGCAGGCCACGAAGAGGAAAACAATCGCATTGACGCAACGCGGATTGCTTTCGCGAAAGTGGCGAAACTTTGTCACGGACTACAGTGACGATAAAGTGCGAAGCTAATTACCGATACTCGTAATTCATCGTGCAACCAGGGAAGAATATTTCCGATTGTCTCCTTTGACCCTTAATATTCGCCTTTGACTCTTCGCCGACGAATTTGCATCTTTAAGGTCGGGCAAAGCGTTTTTTTCCTTCTTCGTTCAATATCGAACGAATGAACGTCGAGTTCGCGATAATTCCTACCTCGGAAGATTGTCAGTAATAACGCTAATAAGAAGAATTTACAAAGTAAAATATTCCAACCCCTTTAACCTTTGACTTTTTAAACTTTCTACCCTGTCCTAATTTAAATTTCTTACGAATAAACATTAGTTACAAATTTTACGATTACTCTCTGATTTACTTGGAGGCGTTAAACCTTAAGGGAAGTTCGCAAAGTCGAATTTTAAATATTTTAGAATACCTCCGAGAAAAGGTTTGACTTGGAGTCACAAATTACACGATCGATTCCCTCTGCGGGTGTTAAAGTCGTAAGCACGAGAGAGAACCGCGCCAGAGATCGACCTAACGTGTTGCCGGGCCAAAGCGGAAGAGGTAATTGGTACCGGAAGGAGAGGGTAGAAGTTCAAGGTAGCCGGCGTACTTTTCCACATCTGCTTCCATCTTAAAGGAATTATTTCCAATTTCTCCATCAAATGTCTGCTCCTTCGACGAGGCTCCGTCGAAATTTACCCCATCGTGGATTAAAATAAAAAAGTCCCAAATTAAATCGACGATCATCGAAGCAATGATCTTCGTTGGTCGCAGATCAGTCGCAGAGCGCGTGCGCGATAATTCGAATCCAGGACGTAGGGCCGCGCCACGACGAAATCGGGTGACAAAACCGGAACATTCCGGTTGGATTAATCCGGTGGTAGAAAGGGTACCGAGATACTCAGCGATCTCTTCTTCCCTCGCTTTCTCTTTCTCCTTCACTTTCTCCTTCTCTTTCTCTCCAAGCGTACGTCGTCCCCCGTTGCGGTGCGTCGTCCGCATCGGCGAAGCGACAAAAGATCGTGGCTGCACGGCGCCTAAGCATTTTTTCTTACCGTGGACGCGCACGATAACGCAAGTAGACGATAACGTGTCCCGGCTAACCCGGGCCAATAAATGCTGGGACTTTGCACTCCTCTGGCGCACACATTATCCGTATCACCGCCGTGTCTCTCCGTCTTCCCGTCTCTTCGTTCTCGTTTCGTCGGGCCGAAAGATTCTCTCGTTCCACCGATCGATCCTCGAGGAGGAATCGACGAAACTGTGGCCACGCGCGACCGCGTCGTCATTCGCGAACGTAATCGCGACTATCGAGACTACTGGAACATCGAGATCGTCGAGCGTCTTTGAGCTGCTCCGCTGACGCGCGGGATTTTCAAGATGGAAAGGATTTACGTTGGATTGAATCTTCCTCACGTCGACTGGGACTTATTCTGAGTCTTGTGCTTCTACGTTTTTCATTTTCGAACGTAATTGCGGCTGTTAAGACTGCTGGAACATCGGGATCATCGAGTGGCTTCATTGACGCGTGGGATTCTCAAGAAAGGAGGGACTTACGTTGATTTGAATGTTCTTGACGTCGTCTGGGACTTACTTTGGGTCTTGTGCTTCTACGTTTTTTATTTGCGAACGTAATTGCGGCTGTTAAGACTGCTGGAACATCGAGATCATCGAACGACTTCGTTGACGCGCGGAATTCTCAACATAGGCAGGATTTACGTTGGACTGGATCTTTCTGGCCTCGACTGGGACTTATTCTGGGTCTTGTGCTTCTACGTTTTTTATTTGCGAACGTAATCGAGGCTATTAAGACTGCTGGAACATCAGGATCATTAAGTGGCTTCATTGACGCGCGGGATTCTCAAGAAAGGAGGGACTTACGTTGGATTGGATATTTCTGGCGTCGACTGGGACTTATTCTGGGTCTTGTGCTTCTACGTTTGTTATTTGCGAACGTAATAGCGACTATCGAGGCTACTGGAACATCGACGTCTTAGAACACCGTTGCACGGCTTCATCGACGCACGGAATTCTCACGATTCAGAGGATTTCCGGTGGACTTTTCTAGAATTGGACTTAGCTTCCGCCGACTGGGACTTATTCTCAGTCAAGTGCTCCTACCTTCGACATTTGCGAATATAATCGCGAGTATCGAGACCATCAGGCACCGTTACTTATCTTCGTCGACGCACGGAATTCTCAGGATTCAGAGGATATTCCTGGAATTGGTCTCCACTTTGGCCTGCTGGGACTTATTCCGAGTCCTGTGCCTCTACCTTCGTCAATTGCGAACGTAATAATTACTCTAGAGACTACTGGAACATCGACATCTAACGGCACCGTTACCTGCCTTCATCGACGCCCGGAACTCTCACGATTCAGAGGATTTCCGGTGGATTCGACTTCCCTCTCCGTAAACTGGGACTTATTATTAGCCTCGCGCTTCTACCTTCGTCTTTCGCGCCAGTTTGCGGTCGGTGATACGCCGAATCGAACAATGGTACCGGATTAAAGGACTCGTCCGCTTTTACCGCCATTTTCGGCCTTCACTTCTCGCCGGAAGTTGCCGGAAGTATTCGTATCGAGCTACAAGTATCGCGTCGAACTCGAAGGGTGAGGCTGCAACGTGCCGGTGACGTTGATTCAGTGAAGCGATAATCGCGAAGAGGACTCGAAAATGTTGGACAGAAATGTTGTGCTAGTTTTGCGAACGAGGCAGGAGAGAACGGAGAGACGACTGAGGCACAAGAAGGAGGCAAATCCACCCCCCATGGAACCACCCCCTCAGTTGGTCAACAACAACCACCTTTATCTCGATCTTAACATGAACTTTAGCGAGAACTGTAAGCAGGAAGCGGCGAGAACGTTCAGAAAGGTGGGTGTTTGTTTATCTTCGGGAGTCTCAGTAGCGTTTGCGAATCCTCGCGATGGGAGTCTTGAAACTTCACGGTTCTTTCGTCTTTTTAAGTCTACAAAAACTTCTTGGATTCGTTCTATTTCTGGTTGTTGCTTCTATGAGATTTTATAGAATTTACCTTCATTTTATTATTAACCCCTTGCCCTGAAATAACGAGCGACACTCGTGACGCGGAAAATGGAATAAGAAATTTTCAACTTCTCCAAAAACTATTAAATTGAATATATTAATATTGTGTTAAATTATATGGTGTATCAGAAATCAGTGAGAAGTACTTATTTCAGGAATTAATTCTGAGTTATTGCATGCGTAGTTACAAAATAAATCGTATGGCAAGGGGTTAATTTAGTGGAATAAGAAAGAAAATGTCTCGCGAGAAATTATAATTTTTTAAAAGCTTCTCAGAGGAATTTGAGACTTCCTTGAGAGATCGAAGCTGGTGGAATTGGACTATGAAAATGATAATTAATTGTCCAAGTAATGTGAATGTGCAGTGAATGAATTCTTAAGCTCACGAGTCTCAGATACGATTAGCAGATTTTTTTCCTTCTCGCCGATACATCAAACGATTGCGCAATCGTCGCGTTGGTTTTCTTCTTCTCCGCGGAGACGTGGTCTTCTTCGTGGAAAATGCATAGCAAAATTCTTTCGATTCGCAACTTCCTTCTACTTTTCCTACTACGTTTAATTGCGCTGATAATGCACACTCGTCGCTCGAGAAATTACTCGATTCTGCAATTACGAGGCACAGTGTCAATTAAATGGCGAGATTCATCTTTTGTAATAATTACCGCATTCCAAGTTTTAATTTCCTGCAGTATTCTTAAAAGCTGCGAATTCTAATTAATGCAATTTTTGTTTTGGGTTGTCGACTCAGACGGTTGACTGGATGTGATTGAACGGGGATGAATCTTAAACAATGCAATTTTTCACTCTAATTATTCCGGGCAAAGTGTGAAGTGCGTTTAACTCTCTCTGTTATTGTTAGCATTATTTATTTGTTGTTATCCGTGCAATATGCGGATACACTTTGATTTATTTCAAGACGTTAAACCTTAAGGGAAGTCCGTAAAGTCGAAATTGAACCACTTTTGAATACCAGTGATCACTAATTATAAGTTTGAGCCATTAACTTTCTATATTTTCCCATAGAACTTGAAAAGTTAAATAAACAAGCCATTAAAAAATTATTCCCGGCTGAATTTTAAACACTAACCCCGCATTTATCGACGATTAATCTAATTACTTAATTAGGATATTTGAAGATGTTTTTCAAAAATGAATTACGTGGATTTAATGTTAAATAAACATAGGAAATGGAGAAAGGGGCGGCCTTAAAATTTTTTAAATATTCGCAAAAAATGCAGAATCTATCGATTCAACCATCTTGATAAATTCAGAGTTAATTATCAGAGGATTTACAATCTAAAGGCAGAAGATTCAAAATTGCATGTATTCTCTCAAATGCAAAGCGCGATTTAACGATCTCCCGATCGTAATATTGTAACAGTGCGAGAACGCTTTGTCGTGCAATTGTCAAAATGAATTAACCGTCAGATTAGGACTTAATCATCGGTCTTAATCGTCCCTCAGGTGTTTCGTATTTCGCGTGACGTTCTCGTCGTTACGTCGGCCTTTACGTAACCGATCGAAAGTTGTTACGATGTATGTGTAAGATTAAAACGTAACGTCGAATCTATGCACGATCCGTAATCTTACGGACGTTCTGTTTTCGTGATAATTGCAGTGACGTATAAATAGATTACGCGACGAGCAATGTTTCTTCTCACGGGAACATCGTACCGGTTTTGTGCTACTTACTTTCCCTCTCTTTGGAATCTTGCCCTGCTGCTTGGAGATTTGACTCAGTTACAGACATCGAGGAATTGGATTTGGAAGTTTAGAGGGATTTTGAGTTCTGAACTTTTCAAATTATGGAATTCTATTAATTTAGAGCCTTAGGAATTGTAGGTTGAAGCTGCTTGGAGATTTGGCTCGGTTTTGGAGAAGAGGAATTGGATTTGAAAGTTTAGAGGGATTTTGAGTCCTGAACTTTTCAAATTCTGGAATTCTATTAATTTAGAGCCTTAGGAGTTGTAGGTTGAAGCTACTTGGAGAGTTGGCTCAGTTTTGGAGACCGAGGAATTGAATTCGAAAGTGTAGGAGTAATTTGAGTCCTGAAATTTTCAAATTCTGGAATTCTATTAATTTAGAGCCTTAGGGAGTTGTAGATTGAAGCTACTTGGAGATTTTGCTCAGTTTTGGAGATCGAGGAATTGGATTTGAAAGTTTAGAAGTACTTTGACCCGTGAAATTTTGAAATTCTAAAATTCTGTTAATTTAGGGGCATAGGAAAATCTGTAAATGTAGGTTGAAGCTGCTTGGGTATTTAGCTCGATTATGGAGATCACGCAATTAGGTTTAAAAGCCAAGGAATCCTTTGAGTTCTGAAATTTTCACGGAAGTAAAGCTATAAAATAGAAGCGATAGAATTTTCAACCATCCTGAATTCAATTGCAAAGCGTGACAGCGTTCTCTGGCATCAAAACGAAGCCGAAAGCGAAGTAAGAAGGAAAGAAAGAAAACTCGACGACGAAAGTCAAATTGCAGACAAAGCGCAGCCTCGCGCAACGACCGGATGTCAATGCTCCGAAGGGGAGAATCCCATGAATACCTGAGGCTGTTGACTGACAAGATATCCTACAAGTTCTCCCCCGTATGTTATTCTATCCTCCTGCCTTTGTCGATATACGTTCATATGCGCTTACTTCGCTTCGTGTCTGCACTTTTTAATCTGCAAACCGAAGCACGTGGGACAGTTCGTTCGAGGCAGTTTATTTTTAAGTCCTGCGAGCTCAAATCGCTCTTTCAATTCTTCGATTATTGCTGGCGAAAAGTTATCGTTTGTTCTTATTTCTATTTTTTGAAAGACACTCTAATCGATAGGGCTGGGAAAAAATGTCTATCTTGTCTTAAAAGATAGGTCCTATTTTAAAAGGTTGGTAGTCTCTGTGGTAGACGGTTCGGTGATTATCGGTATTTTCTGGTTTTTCTACAGCATGATAATTTGATTATTCATGGTAGAAAGTTATGGTAGATACGAAGTTGACATTAGATTTACGGAAGCCGTCAAATTGACGAGTCCCTACTTGTTTTATAAACATTTCTCAAATTTACAGAGACTCTGTACAGTAGATATTTCACGTGTATTTTGTAATATAATAATGACTTAACGAATTAGTATCTTTGTCGCTTGATCCCTCTTTTTTCAAAGTCCTTATTTAATATATTGCAATTAGCAGATTTCCAGCCCGTAAATTTAGTATTAAAGGCTAGCACTCTCAAATAATGAGGAACACTTTCAGATCACCGTCAACTCTAGGGGATTTTTCTAAATTATTAATTAAAATATAGTAGTCCCAATGGTTCGAAAGCTGTCTTAAATAACAGGTCTCAAGCAGAATGACCGTAGTAATTAAAACTGAAAAACAAAAAGAGAGAATCAAACGTACGAACTTTCAGCTCCAACTGCTTTACTTATTTTCCCTAAGATCAATTAAACCTTCTTCCAAAAATATAAATACTCCCCATCCAATTACTTCTATTCTTTCCAAGCTCGAAAGCAAGTGAAATTGTCGTCGTTACTTCAAAATCGACCTACATCTCGCGAGTATCTCGATATTCGCGAAATATTTTGCGTAAATATTTTGTCAAAAGAGAAATCCACCGAAAGCCCGATATCGAGAATCGTGGCTCCGTTCGTCGCGGCGATATTTCTCAACGGATCCCGGGGATCTTCTTTCAGAGCGATTCCGATTAAAGTGACGATTAAAATCCATCAGATTTATCTGTTTACGACGAATTCGCTCGAGCAAAGCTTCGCTCGAGCGCCCCTTCTTCTCCGTCTCCGTTAAATACCGTCGGCGCGTTACACCACCGGATTGTACGGTGTTTACGTAATTACGCAAATCGTGCAGATATTACTGCTAATTAATTATAAATTCTAGAAGCGTGGGCAGAAAAGATTGCATCGATCGTCGAAAAAATGATGGCTAAAGAGTTTCCGATAATCCGCAAGATATATTGTTATTCTTGGAGAACTTGGCTAATTGAAGAAACGGCGGAGAAATTATGATCTTTCATGATCTCTATGGGGTTTTTCAAAACGATCGATAGACGGAATATGGTGTGCCCTGTACTTGGCGATTTTCTGCATTTACCGTGCCTCCTTTGGAGCGACTGATATCTGAAAAATGGCACCTGACTGCCTCGAGATTTTTCGCGAACTGATAATCGAAATCATTGCGGTCAAATACTTGGCGATTTTCCGCGAGATTTATGGGGCTCCTCGAAGCGGCTGATAATTGAAGAACGGCGGTTAAATATTTACTTTAATTTTCCGAGAGATTTATGGTGACCCTCGGTGCGGACGATGACTGAAAAACATTGGCGAAACACTCCGATTTTCCGGAAGATTTATGGCGTCCTCCAGAGCGACAGATAATCGAAAAAATGTTGGCTAACCGCTCGGCGATTTTCACCGTGATTTATGGCGTTCTTCTAAGCGGCCGGAGAAGAACGGTGAAGTGTCTTTCTCGGTTCTTTTTACGTCGATTACACGACGATATGTAACCACCAATTAATATGGGACGAATGAGAAGAAACGTGCCTTCTGTCCGGCGTATCGTGACGAATTAATGGGGCATGCGATAATCATTGCGATTCCGCGATCAATCTCCCGGAGGATCTACGCTCGATAATCTCGATGCTACTTCGAGATTCGATATCGTTGGCCAATTTCACGCGAACTGATTTTACAGTATCAATTAATAAATTGTGCATTTTTAACGATACAAGAGAGATAATACTCGCAGATTTGTCGATGGTTTTTTAGAAATTAGTTGGAGAACGTTTATTAATTTTAATATTTTTTTTTGAGATCGATTAAAGGCTTGGATTTTATTTTAATTATCGTTAGTGCAGAGTGGTAATCAATTAACCGACGAATTTCATTTGTCGCGGAAAGCTTTTCAAGGTATAACGATTTTACGAATGATTACAAAAAAATTGCGCGCGAATGGACGTTGCAGTAATTAAAATGTATTCCCTGCATCAAATGCATCGCTTTTTTTTTCTTTTATTTATGAATTCTGATTCTCGACAGTGAATTCGGTGATAAATTGTAATTCTCGGTGTTACGTATCGCAGAATATTATATTACCTCTCACTTTTACCGATCATAACTCACGGAGGTTCGAACGAAACATTAACATTGCCAATGTAACGCATTACACCACCTGAAATTACCACTCATTACTTCTAATCATTATCTCGCAATAACTCGGAGACACGGGAAAACAAATATTATTTTTCTTCTATGCAACAAGCTTCCTGCCAACGCAACGTATTATCGGATTTTAAATTACCCCGCTTAAAATTTTCTAAATAACGCGAAAAAAGCCAAGGAAATAAATTTACTTAAAAAGAACTCTTTCACCGATGAAATTTACGGTGTGCTTTTAAATTAAAACACATTCGTTTCCTTCTCTAAATGTAAAACCTAACGCAATGTATTTTACCTTCGAAAACACGTTCTCCAATGCAACGCGTTGCAGGATTCTGAACGATTTTAATGGAATAACATCGATTAAAATTGTTGTTTCAAAACAAGCGACTTAAAATAGCGATTCGCGTAAAACTGGAAGTCGAGTGATTTTCATTCGCGTCATCGATGATTGGGCAGACCACGGTGGAAGGCCGTGCGAATTTATTGAGATCGTAGAAACATTAGAAACCAGTATCTTATATAAACTACCCCACACGAAGTGCACGATGATGGAATTACAAGCCTCTGCACGATCTTGTCCTCATAACTGTGGTGCAAGCGCGGTGTTGCAGAATTTATTACTATCTCATTTGCATCTTGTTAAGAACTTTATTTACTTCTTCCCTGCTCTGTCCTTCCCGTCTCATTTTTCTATTAATTGCACCGTTTGCAATTACGTTCGTTATATTTGTTAATGTGTTCAGATGATTGGCAGCTAGAAATTACCTTCGAAATTCATTCTCTTAGTATGAACAATGGGAATTGTAAAGTATTATTTAGAAAAGGGACGTTTTTATCTAAATTATTATTTTTCGGTGGTTTGGAATCCATCTGAAACAGTTGAGGCTGCAAAATATTCGATACTTTGTCTAAGAATTTGCAGAAACCCGAATTTCAAGTATTCGAGTGGATTGATTGTATGGTATATCGATAGAATTCAGAATTTAGAGGCGATGAAGTGCTATTTTTTGATTAAGAATTATTAGGAATTTGTTTCTTATAAAATGCACCTAGATAAGCTGCATTTAATTGCATCGCCGTTGCACCAACGTGGGCTAGTAGAGTTTCTCGAGTAGCCTTCGTTGCGTCCTTTGTTCGTAAATGTCAAACGTTCGCGTCGTTGTTAACGTGTTATTAACATTCTTAGGAGGAAGCACGGAGGAGAAGAGAGTCGACGCAGAAGGGAATTTTTAATTGCATCATGTAATTCGATATAACGGGTCGTGGAACTGCGTGAAACTCGATCAAACTTGTCTTTGTAGAGCTTCGATGTGATTATGTCAGTTGTACATGTTATTACGTCTCTCCTGGAGACTGTTAATTGCAAAAGATTTCGCTCTATACTTTCTCCCATGATTTTTCCTAGCAAGAACTCTATTTCTTGACAAATTTCTATTATAAAAAATTGTAAAATTGCCTTGGTAGATCTTCGATGTAACTTTGTCAGATCTACTTGTTATTATTGCTCTCGAAAATTGTTAATTGCGAAAGATTTCGCTGTATACTTTCTTCTATGGTTGGTAGCAGCTACAGAAGTATCTATTTAACACTAGATTTACGGAAGCCGTCAAATTGACGGGTTTCAATTCAAAAGACTTCACGCCCGTAAACCTAGCGTTAATAAGCAATAGAGGTGACAATTAAAAAAGAAGCACTCCCTTGACGGAAATGGACTTTCAAGGGACGTTTTTATAGTTTCTTGACAAACACGCACTTGTAACCTTCGCTTTATTGCCTCGAAGGATCGCTGAAGGAGTAAACGCAATAATTATTGGCTGTCCTACACTAATTGCATTCAACTGCAGTTTATATAAGCACGGTGAGAGGGCACGGAGTATGTGGCACAGTCGCCGTTCAACTTATGCAACCTGCAAAACTCTGGAGAATCGGCATTCCGTGATACGATTCGCGGAGGATCTAAGACGCGCTTCTTTAATCTTCCGACTCCACGCGACGCATTGTAAATCGGGATTTAACGTGAGATAAGTTAGTCGCGCCTTGCGCAATTCCTCTTGACGCTCCGCGAAATGCTCACCTACTCTGCACGCTTTCAACCTGGAGAACGCAGGGATGCACTTCTTCGCGGTGCTTCGAGATTAATTAATTATACTGTAATTTGTAGTTGAACGTATGTCTGTCACGTTTTGAGAAAGTATTCGTATTTTCTGGGACGTTTTAGGAAAAATTAAGAGACTTTGGTCGAGGAGATTACGAAAGTGGAGAACCGTTATTTAATAATAACTCGGTTCTCCGATGATGAATTAAGTTGAAAACTTGGAAATTTATTTATCATTGCCGACAGTATATTCTGACGGAATTTTGTTTTTTTAAACGATTTTTAGCAAGATGGAGATTTGTGTAACGACTGATCGATTGCTAAGGAAATGTGTTTGTTGCAATGCAAATAATTTGGCGAAGTGACAATTAAATCGTACGTGTGATGGAAGATTGTATCCAATCGGACGGTGTTTACTATTGATGAAATCGTCTCGTTAGAGAGAATAAAGAACGGGGAGTCGTTGTCAATTAAGATTGTCGCGCGAAAAAGTCCCTTCTAATCACCGCCTCGTTAGATTAGCTCGCATTATTTCTTGGACCGACGCCTCTCAACTTTGAACTCGAACCGCGAGTCATCCTCGCTGGTTGTTAATTAATTACTAGAATTACGAGACTGCTGCTCGGCCTGCCCGGAGAGGCGTAATTAGTGCATGAAGAGCCGTCTGTGAGATGCGCTGATTGCAGCTGCAGGGCAACACCTCGTATCGCATATTCCGCTGCAGTCTGCGCCTCCGCGAGGAAATGTCTGCCGCTTCTGACGCAATTATCGTGAATTTTAAGAGATACCAATTATCCTCACGGCTTTATAAACAATTTAACATTTTTTTCATATCTTCCCAAGTAACGATCTATCAAACGAATACCCGGAGAAGTCAATCTAGTCTCCATCCGCGTTCCAAATACAATTGTTAAAATCGTTTGTCCCCATTTAGTAAAATTTTCCTTCAATCCTCCGAAGCTCTCACCGTTCTCCAGCTTTCTGCATCTCTGGAACCAAAATTCGCCTCCCCTTCGCAATTTCAGCATTGCTTGTCCCAAAACGAGCAGTCCTCCCAAACCAGACGGTCCCAAGCAAATTTTCTTCAGCGATACAACAAAAACCAACCCTTTCTTCCGTTCTCCAAAATGGTTCTCCAAATTACTGCATCGCTGGATCAGCGTTCTCCAAATTTCTGCATCGCTAGATCAGCGTTCTACAAATTTCTGCATCTCCAGACCCAAAACTCGTCGCAATTCCAGCATTTCCTGTCCCAAAACGAGCAGTCTTCCCAAACCAGAAGGGCCCAAGAAAATTGTAACCCCGTTACCAAAGAAAAAATAACCCAATCAGTCTTTCCTCCGTTCTCCAAAATGGTTCTCCAAATTACTGCATCGCTAGATCAGCGTTCTCCAACCTCCTGCATCTTCAGACCCAAAACTCGTCTTCCCTTCGCAATTCCAGCATCCTCTGTCCCAAAACGAGCAGTCTTCCCAAACGAGAAGGGCCCAAGAAAATTGTAACCCCGTTACCAAAGAAATCCAACGCACTCTGTCTCCCCCGGTTCTCCAAATCGCGGGGCGCGCCCCGCCAGCGGTCCCCGTCGTTGGGCCCCTCCCGAATCCACCTCCGCCGACAAATCCATGCCCGTCCCCTTTCCTCGGTCTCCCAATTCCCTCATAATTTTTCCTTATCTTCGCGCGAACTCGCTATCGCCGCGACATTTACGTAATACCCGAGTCGCAGAGCTCGACGCAGAACCGAGAACGATGGCGCACGGTGGAACAACGATACCTGGACGACGGGGCCTTGCGGCTAGCCGCGCATACAGCCTCGTGAATTGGCGCGAGCCAGCGTGCAACTTTACTCGCGTTACCGTCCGCGAGTTTTTGCGGTTGTACACGTCTCTCCACGTATGGTGCACGAAAGGGGGCCCAACCGAGGAAACGCCGTGCGAATGCGTCGCCTCGGTCGACAACGGCCGCCGTACTCGCGACGAGGAAGGAAGAAGAGGACGAGAAGAAGGTGTATCTCGACGATGGAAAGCGTGGAGGGAGGAATACTTGCACGCTCCTCCCCTTTTGCCCCCCTCGGCATTTTTATATCAACATTTAGTGTACCTCGGAAGACCGTGCAGCTTGCAGTACCTCGACCGAGTTTAACGTCGTCGTCGTTGTCGTTGCCTTCGTGGACGTTTTGTCGCGGGTACTCCGATATTACGATTTCTAGGGCCTTTTTTTTCTTCCCTTTCTTTTCTCACCCCCCTCTCGACGCGATCGGGTGAGCCGTGATCGTCGTTAAACGAGCCAGCTACTCGCGCGGGGAGATCGGTGCGCGAGGGGGTCGTCGTTAGGAAAGTGTCCTTCGACGGGCTGGAAGATGTAAATGTATACGCGGGTGGTATTATTTTGAGATCGACCGATTTTTCTCTCGATTCCCGACTCGACGAATGATGCGAGGAAGACAGACGTGGATATCGAAGAATCTTCCCGCGTCTTGGTAACGGAACGGAAGCCCGCGGGAGAACGAGGAAACGCTGCCGACGTGTCGAGACACGAAGAGGTTTTAACGCGATTCGTAGAAACGATTAAATCCTGCCGACACCTAAGCTCGCAGGTCGTTGTCTTCGAATCTCCCAGGCTTCTTCGTTTCAAACGTATCGGGAACCTGGTACGCGGAAGTCGATCGAGAAACTGGAGAACGATCGACTCTGTTGTCCGTCGCGCGTGAAAAATCAGCGAGAGTCGACGAAGAGAGGAACGAGAAGGAGGGACGGAGGAAAGAAGGAAACGGAGGAGGATCGAGTAAAGGGAAAAAGAGGAGAAAGCGCGAACCACAGGAGGAAGGAGGGGAATAAGGGAAAAAACGTGTGTCGGATAATCTCTCGGTGGCCGATCGAAGACAGAAAACGAGCTCTTCTAAGGTTTCCACGAGTGACGAGGAAGCCAGCCCGTGGACGAACTCGAAGCCCATAACCAAGAGCGAGACGGAAGAACGATCCGCTTCGCCTCCATCGTCCCCGGAATCCTCTCTTGCTTCTCTCTTTTCTTTCTACCCCCTTCTTCGGCCGAGGATGGATCGGAACGAGAGCGCGAACGAGGGTGGAAGTTCCCCCGACACTGTGATCGCGCGTTCCTCCTCCGAGGAGGAACGGAACAGGTACACCTGCAGCACTTCCGGTGAATACGTCACCGTGGGCGACAGTAGCTCCAGCCTGGACACTCTGACGAGCGGCGGCGCCGGGACGGCGACGATTTCGCAGGAGACAACGGCTGGAACGGCGGTACCGGAAGACAAGAAGAGAGGAAGATTCGGGGCGCTGAAGAGCAGCTTCCGGAAGGAGGGTGGACTGTTCAAGATCAAGAAGAAGGGTCGCACCATCGACGAGAACTTCCCCGAGGCGGAGCACGAGGTGGATGAGAAAGGTCTCTGATCGGTTAGGAAGCGAGGATCGGAAGTGTCGGTTATCTTTGCGGAAGTTTCTTCGCGATTTTGTCGATGTGAATTTCCACGGTGGTGTTTCAATTTTCTTTGTGGTCTTCTATTCTTTTTTCTTTCTTTTTCTTCAACTTTCCCCTTGCTTTTGTCCTCGAGAGACGTCTCGTTGGCGAATCGATCGAGTATCTCGAGACGACTGTCGTTTGCCGATCGCGAGATCTCGGGCGCCGATGATTCGCGGGTTTATGAATGAATTCATTGAAATCCTAATCGCCTTAACGAGCGCTACTCGCTCCGGAGTATCCGGTGCTCGTTAATTGGGTTTGAACGCAAAGATTACAATCCGATTTTTCGCGAGCGGCTTAACTCCGCGATCCGGTTAATCGATCCGCGTTTAATTGGTCCTTCGTTTGTATCGTCTCGAGAGAAATTCACGCTCGTTCGATCGCTAAAGAGGATCGACTCGATTCGTCGACTCGGCCGGAAGAATCGTCGTTCCAAAGGGTTGGGTTTCGTTAATGACGATTTCGAATTGTACGGTAAAAACAAAGTACGATCTCTGATCGAGGATCATCTCCGCCGTAGAATCGGGCAGGAAGAAGGGCCTGGAGGAGGAGGATGCCGCGAAAGGATCCACGACCCCGACCTCGACCTTGAAGAAGAAGAAGAAGAAGTCACACTCGCTGGTGCGCAAGCTCAGCCTGAACAAATTCCGATTGACGAGCGAGCAGGAGCCGAGGCACACGCCCGAGGGTGGCGACAGCAGCCGATCTCAGAGCCAATCGTCGCAGGAATCGCCGAGCCTCTCGGACAGCCCGTCCAGGAACACGAGGAAGGGGCAGGAGATCGAGAAGCCGATCGGCAAGGAGAGGCTCGGCCATCGCGATTGCATCGACCCGGAGAGCCGAGACGGAAAGGAGAGGGATAGAGAGAAGGGAGAGAAGAGGAAATCGGAGAAGCACCTGGAGAAACCGGTGAGCACCATCACCGTAGTGCAGCGCAAGTCGCCGTCGTTGACCATCAGGAGCTTTTCCAAGAAGCAGCACGGTGAGCCGGTTCATCCGAGATTCCTTCGATTCGTATCTTCGAATGACTCCTTTCGTCGAGGCTTCCCTTGCCGATCTTCCCTCGTCCTTGGGCTACTTTCCTGTATCCGATGCTACGGTCGAGGTACTGTAATCGCGAGATATCCCAGATTGCCGATCGATGAGTCGAAAGAATCAATTGTGCCGATTCATTTGAACCTTCGATGCGGCGATTCTTCGATCGCTTGGCTTCATTCGTAGTTTTTTCCTGTAGATCGTTGGTTTGGTGCTCGAACTTAACAGTCTTCTTCTAAACGATAGACCCCGTAGATTATACTAACGATCATCCATCCTCTCGCTGACCCGCGAGTCTTCTCGCAATTTAACCCTACATTAACCCCGTCGCAGCTTCTTCTCGAGACACCCCTTTCTCGGTGCAATGGCGACACCGATCTTCGTGCTATCGGCTAAAAGTAACCCTTAACCCGCTCAAACTCTATGACCACGAAGGACAATCGTACCGATTGTACGCCAGGAATTCCCCTCGTTCTCTGTCGTGCGCAGATAACCAGGACCAGGGGAAAACCGAGAGACCGTCTCGACCGGAAGTTCAGTGCAGCTCGACCCTTCCGTACGCCATCTCCAAGTGGCCGGAGCAGAAAGACGAGGGGAAATCGAATCCAGAGACATCCAGGAAGGGGAAACTCGCGACGAAATCCGGCTCCGAGTCGACGATCACGTCGAAACCGTCGCCTCACGAAGTTCGACGGAAGCTCTCCCTCCTCGAGGAAAAGCGCGCCATTTTTCAAAGACGTCTCTTCGAAACGACGCGTGACTCGAATTCCAGGGAGACGGTGATCGCGGTTACTCTCGACGACGACGACCGTAGGCAGCTCGAGGGGGAGAAGAGGGAAGAGGGGACGAAGAAGAGGGCGAGGCATATAAGCGTGAAGAAGTTCGACACGTTCTCGACGTTCGAGGGCACCTTCGACGAGGAAACCGGGGTCGGTTACCTCGCGGGCATCGAGGAGGATTACACGGAGAGCTACGATCGTCAGAACGACGGTTACTCGACTCATTCGACCACCATGGGACCCATGGTGGGGACCAGCGAGTCCCTGGAGAAAACTAAAACCGTCAGCCAAGATAGCATGGTGAGACTCTCGTCGATTCGTCTCCTTCTAAACTGCAGTTTTGTAACGTTCACTTCCCTCTCGCTCGCTTCCTCGTCTGTTTTTATGACTTCTTTTATTATGCGGAAGAGTTACACGAGAAATGGGGTGGCTTTTAGTTGTTTTTTTTACCCCTTGGTACTCGTATCTTGTCTATTTTACCGAGGAGAGTCGTGGAGCGGAGTAACATCGCTGTGGGGGTGGTTGTTAACGATTAATATTTAATCCGAGAAACGCTCCGCATCGGAACGTTCTTCCGACGCTTCTAGGGCAGAGGAGAATACCTGTGCTTCATTCTCGAGCATCGTGCAAGTATTCTCGTACCTCTGCTCGGCTATCTCGATCGAATCGTGGCACTCTTGAAAGTTGGAGAGCACCACCACTTGTCGAAGATATCGCAAGTCGTACTACTTGCTCGTGCAGAAAGGACGCGTACTTCACGGTCTTCCGTGTAGACAGTTTTAATTGAGACTTGGACGCTGATTTTATCTCATTTCTCAATCCTCTGTTTCAGATCGATCGAAAATAATTCGTTATTAACTTTGAACGTCACCGGTATTTCGATAGGTTCATCGTATCTACCGAAGTGAAAGGTTTTCTTTAAAATCACATCTTTATAAAGCGGGAAATTCAAAGACACGGGTGAATCTTCTTATCGAGAAAATTAAAAAATCTGGAGGCTGTTGCAATCGCAAGGCAGCCGTGATTCGAAATATATCAAATACTCGAGGTCATCTGTTGCAAAATTACTAAAGTCTCTGAATCCCAATCAGTACTTGAGAAATTCTTCCTAAACTCTCATTAACACGTTAAACGCCACCTTCCTTTCACTATCTTCATCATTTCAACCGAAGTGAACATATTTCTATAAAAATTACATTTTTATAAAGCGGAAAATTCAAAGACCCAGGTGGATAAATATTCAGAGGAAGTTTACCTTTTTAACGGCAATATTTAAATCTTGAACATATTAAAAAAATTGGCAAACATTGCAATTTAAAAGTCGTATAAAATTTCATTGATTTCAATGGCGCCGGTCACCAGTGACCCCCACGGCAGTCACCGGTTGAATATTCTTCCCTATGGCGGTAATATTGTATCTCCGTTTAAAAATCAGCGAAGTAGAAGAGTGGGAGGAAAATGCAGGGGAAGAAGTGAATTACGAAGGTCGGTGAAGTTTGTAGAGAGGTAAATGTCACGGTGAAAAGTGGCGAACATTGTCGGCTCCTTATTTATCTGCGTTACCGTTTACCCGCGACAAATTACCATAATCTGTTTTGCTCGCATTCGCGCCGCAACGTCATTACATAAGCAGGCGGTTTTCCTTTCTCGGTGCTTCTACTTTTTTTTTTATTATCTCCCAAGCCTCTTTCCATAGACCTCTTTCGACAGCCGGACAAAAGTTGGCGGTGTGCAATGAAGTAGCACTCGGTAATTCTATGACGCTGAATCGATAGACAGTCTACCGCGGACCTGGTTTTGCGGTCCCCTTCGATGCAACCTGTTCCCTTGCACTTTTCTTTTACGCGCCTTGCCTCTTGTTTTTTTCTTTCTTTCCACCTGCACCCTCGAGCGTGTTTTTCTTTATTTCTTGCT